>CM069441.1:10545353-11155534 GCA_035610835.1 Ophiura sarsii
TTTGTAACAAAATAACCTCATCAAATTGGATTTCTTCAACAAATATTATACTCACATTTGAAAATAGAAGCCGATCAATTACACAACGGAATGAGACAATTTACCAAAACAAATGTTGTATTTCTATATGTTTATAAATATTTAGATGATCTTTATTCCGTGTTAATGTAGCATGGGTCAGGAGGGGAAGATAAAAACAAGGTCAAACACATTGGATAGCTGCTCACGGAATAAAGCGCAATATATATTAGTTAGATTAGCTTTATTCCGTATTAGCATGGGTCCGAGGCCGGGAAGATAAACAAACAAGGTCAAACAATTTGGATAGCTGCTCACGGAATAAAATGCAAATCATAGATAGCTTTATTCCGTATTAGCATGGGTCGGGTGGGGAAGAACTTTATAAACAAGGTCAAACACATGCGATAGCTAGCTGCTCACGGCATAAAGCACAATATATAGATTAGCTTTAGTCCGTTATAGCATGGGTCCGAAGCGGGGAAGATAAATACAAGGTCAAGCACATACGATAAATGCTCACGGAATAAAGCGCAATATTATATTTACTAGCGTCATTCATATTATTAGCGTCGGTCAGTCGATCGGGCGGGGAATAAAGACAAGGCCAAACACATTCGATAGCTGGTCACGGAATAAGCGCAATATATATTTAGATTAGCTTGATTCCGTATTAGCATGGGTCCGAGGTGGAGAAGATCAAAACAAGGTCAACACATTCGATAGCTGCTCACACGGAATAAAGCGCAATAACAATTTAGATTAGCTTTATTCCGTATATTAGCATGGGTCAGGTGGGGAAGTTATAAACAAGGTCAAACACATGCGATAGCTAGCTGCTCACGGAATAAAGCACAATATATAGATTAGCTTTATTCCGTATTAGCATGGGTCCGAAGCGGGAAGATAAATACAAGGTCAAGCACATACGATAAATGCTCACGGAATAAAGCGCAATATTATATTTACTAGCGTCATTCATATTATTAGCGTCGGTCAGTCGATCGGGCGGGGAATAAAGACAAGGCCACCACACATTCGATAGCTGCTCACGGAATAAGCGCAATATATATTTAGATTAGCTTGATTCCGTATTAGCATGGGTCCGATGCGGAGAAGATCAAAACAAGGTCAACACATTCGATAGCTGCTCACACGGAATAAAGCGCAATAACAATTTAGATTAGCTTTATTCCGTAGTAGCATAGGTTGCCAAGCGGGGAAGATAAAAACAAGTTCAAACACATTCGATAGCTGCTCACTGAATAAAGCGCAATATATATTTAGATTAGCTTTATTCCGTAAAGTGATGCCACAAAATGAACCATTTTGCTGCATATTGAGTGAAACAAATAGGTCTTATTCTTACATTATAAACGTTCTTCCACAACCCCCCCCCACCCCAAACAAAATAACCCCTACTAAACCCCTCTTTTTTGCTACGCAATTGCCCCAACAGAAAATCCTCTTGCTGTCTGTCCTCTGGACGCATAATTCATTTTTAGTTTAACCTTGTTTAATATAGTCAACCCTGGGTCCCTTATATACTCCTCATATAGGTCTTATACCCATACCTTAACTACACAAAAAGTGTCCAATAAGACCTATATGAGGAGTTTATTAAGGCTTGATCAAATTGCATTTCTTCAACAACCCAAACACATTTGAAAACTCAATTCAAGTTAAAACATTGGACAAGCTATATATTTCTCAAACACATCATAGTTTGTTTTATCATTAATCATGTTGAAGTCGACACTCTATTATACTCCTCATATAGGTCTTAAACACACATTTCTGTGTAGTTAACGTATAGGCGTAAGACCTATTTGAGGAGTATATAAAGCTTGTTTGCCGACACTCTATAATACTCCTCAAATAGGTCTTACGCCCATATGTTAACTACACAAAAATGTGTCTTTAAGACCTATATGAGGAGTATACTAGGCAGCCGATGAGAGCTTGCGACTGCTGAATAACGTTAGCTACTACCGTTTGAACACACGGAATAAAGCGTAACAATATAGTGGTGATCGTGTTGGCTATGTGTTTACACGACATTTGGCTAAACACGCCCGATGCTATCACTGGAGATTTGAACTCGTGGCGCTACATCATGACATTATGTACCATTGGGTCATTTACATGACAAGAAGGGAATTTCAAGAAGCCACATCATACAATAAACTATGAATTCATTGGTAGCATGGCTATAATACTATACAGTGGTTATTGAAATATTTGAATACAGTCTAGACGGAACGTAATTCATCATTGACATGAGAAATAGACAATGTCTCTGTCCGAATAAAGAATTAAACACCTGGAGATGATTAATTTGGTAAGTTTTAAATGGTTGTTTTTAAACATTCTGCAATTTGAATTCAGAAGTTTTTATAGACTGGGTGGAATATTACCTACAACAAATATGTCCTATTTGCATTTTTCGGGCCACCACAAAATGAACCATTTTGCCACATATTGAGTGAAACAAATATGTCTCATTCTTGCATTTAAAACATTCTTCCCAAATGGCAAACAAACTTTTAGTATTAAAACATCCAAACAAATACATTGTTACAAATTGAATTTTTCCTGTCACATTAAAATGAACCATATTGCCAAATATTTACTAAAACAAATAGGTCTCATTCTTCCACATTTAACCTTCTTCCCCCCAAAAAACTACTAAACACCTCTTTTTTGCTACGCAATTTCCCCCAACAGAAATCCCCTTGTCTGTCCTCCGGACGCATAGGCATTTTAGTTTAACCTTGTTTAATATAGTCAACCCTTTATATACTCCTCAAATAGGTCTTACGCCTATACCTTAACTGCACAAACATGTGCATTTAAGACCTATATGAGGAGTATATTAGGCTTGATCACATTGTTTTCGAAAATAGATCATACCTTGTTTAATCATTAATCATGTCAATAGTCGACACTCTGTTATACTCCTCATATAGGTCTTACGCCTATACCTTAACTACACTAAGAAGTGTCTTTAAGACCTAATTGAGGAGTGTATTACGCACGGCATGACAAATTATTTGGACATTTTGTAACAAAATAACCTCATTAAAATGAACCCAAATGGCAAACAAACTTTTAGTATTAAAACATCCATACAAATACATTGTTAAAATTTTTATTTTTTTGTGTCACATTAAAATGAACCATATTGCCAAATATTTACTAAAACAAATAGGTCTCATTCTTGCACATTTAACCTTCTTCCCCCCAAAAAACTACTAAGCCCCTCTTTTTTGCTACGCAATTTCCCCCAACAGAAATCCCCTTGTCTGTCCTCCGGACGCATAGGCATTTTAGTTTAACCTTGTTTAATATAGTCAACCCCTTATATACTCCTCAAATAGGTCTTACACCTATACCTTAACTGTACAAACATGTGTGTTTAAGACCTAATTGAGGAGTATATTACGCACGGCATGACAAAGACAAAATAACCTCATTAAAATGAACCCAAATGGCAAACAAACTTTTAGTATTAAAACATGCAAAGAAATACATTGTTAAAAATTTAATTTTTCGTGTCACATCAAAATGAACCATTTTGCCACATATTTAGTAAAACAAATAGGTCTCATTCTTCCACATTTAACCTTCTTCCCCCCAAAAAACTACTAAACCCCTATTTTTTGCTACGCAATTTCCCCCCAACAGAAATCCCCTTGTCTGTCCTCCGGACGCATAGGCATTTTAGTTTAACCTTGTTTAATATAGTCAACCCCTTATATACTCCTCAAATAGGTCTTACGCCTATACCTTAACTACACTAAGAAGTGTCTTTAAGACTTAATTGAGGAGTATATTACGCACGGCATGACAAATTATTTTTTATATTTTGTGACAAAATAACCTCATTAAAATGAGCCCAAATGGCAAACAAACTTTTCGTTTTAAAACATGCAAAGAAATACATTGTTAAAAATTTATTTTTTCCTGTCACATTAAAATGAACCATATTGCCACATATTTAGTAAAACAAATAGGTCTCATTCTTCCACATTTAACCTTCTTCCCCCAAAAAAACTACTAAACCCCTCTTTTTTGCTACGCAATTTCCCCCAACAGAAATCCCCTTGTCTGTCCTCCGGTCGCATAGGCATATTAGTTTAACCTTGTGACATAGTCAACCCCTTATATACTCCTCAAATAGGTCTTACTCCTATACCTTAACTGTACAAACATGTGTCTTTAAGACCTATATGAGGAGTATATTAGGGCTGATGAAATTGTTTTCGACAAAATTCATACATTGTCAATCATTAATCATGTTAATTATAGTCGACACTCTATTATACTCCTCATATAGGTCTTAAAGACGCATTTTTGTGTAGTTAAGGTATAGGTGTAAGACCTATTTGAGGAGTATATAAGTATGTCAACTAAATAAATTCATGTATGTATTGGTGTCTAATAGCACTCCATGCAACATAACTTTTTTCTGTGTATAGTACTGTGCGTTCACCCGTAAAACTACATGGTAAATAATGATTGCACACGTTTGTATTGCATGATGTTTTTTCAGCAACTTAGGGAGTCCGCTATTTCTTAAGACCTATTTGAGGATAATGCCAAATGTACCTTAATTATAGCAAAAATAAGTGTAAAGTAAAAAATGTTAGCACGGTTCGCGAACACATCTTAAGTCAGAACTAACTTAGGCCAGTAAAACAAAACAACAGTTGATCGTCCGGAATTTTAAAAAAAAGGATGCGGGAGGGGCTTATTATTTAATATTTATTTATTTGTTTCCAAGATGGCCGCCGGCTTTTTGAAGTAAAGATTTTACAGTCTGATCCTCTTTACATTGTATATGCATTTATTTAATGTACAGATACAGTTTTAATAAAGTTTTACTGGAGGGCAATTCCACGGTAACAGCGTGACGGTTTGGAAGATATTTTCACACTTCATATGCAAATAACATACACACTTGAATTATTCAGAACATTTTTTTATTACATTTCTACTACTACTAGTACAACCTACACATAGAAAGAAAAAAAAAGAAAAAAATCATTCACATATGTGCGGTAACAGCGTGACGCTAAAAAGGACATGGGTATTTTTCTCATTTATGAATGGTTGAAACTCTGTGAACTTTTTTTTTTTTAAAGTTTCATCAGGTGGATTGTAATTATAAGAAAGTCAGCTATAACTTCCCTGTATAAAAAAGAAAATATCTTATGATTTTAAATATATATGATACAATAAACAAATTTGCATATGGTAACAACGTGACGGTAACAGCGTGACCAAAGGCTGACCTTATATGAACAATGCAGAAAAAAAATCATTGACGATACAATGATCTCCAAAACTTACACTGAATATAGTGATTGCTGATTTTAATTAAATTAAATCACATTATAGTGTTCTTTGTTAGTTTAAAATAGATCAAATACAATATTAAGTTAATTAAATTATCCAATTAAAACACATTTAACTTAAAAATTGTATTGGAACTCACTGTATAATTCAATGGGGGTCACGCTGTTACCGTCACGCTGTTACCAAAAAAGTAACAACGTGACATATTGCCAATTAAAATAATTAATTAACAAAAGGTAGTACTGTATCTTTGAAGCATGTATGTAATAGGTCTATGGGAGTGTGATTTGCATTACAAGTATTATTTAATTTGTATATATGTAGATTTAATGAAAATTTAAAAAAACCTTAAAATCATCAATTTTTTCGGTAACAGCGTGACATTTTGGTGAAATCTTAATAAAAATTGATCGTTGAGTCGCAACGCAGAGTGTTTTTTTTTTAATTTAAAGAATAATATAAGTATGTAAGAGCTCACAACTGATTAAATAATTTTAAAGTGATTATTTTCAGTTTATAAATGAATAGCATTATAAATAACAGATTTTACGACAAAATTAATCAAATTAGTAGATTATGCTAATTAAAACGGGGAAAAAACACAAAATATGTAAAACAAAATGAAAATAAAGTTCATTTCTGGAAAATCTAGACTTTTAGCTTTAATTTGATACTAAATATGTTAGGATATGAATAACTTGAAAATTAGTGGTCATGTCCACCTTTGCATGGAATTGCCCTGGAGCAACTTAAACGTTTAATAGTTTTACATGCAATTTTGCGAAAAGTTTTACTATAAAAAAAATTATAAAAAAATCAATAATAAAAAAATCAATGCGGCACTAAAAAAGGAAGCGAGCGGGGACGATCAACTGTTGTTTTGTTTAACTTGGCCTTATCGGTTCAATTGCAGTTCTTACCCAACCCCCAATATGAAAAACATAGCTACGCCACTGATTTTTTTGAACCAGCTATCACAAGTGTCAAGCAGGATTATACTGAAGAAGACCCAGTGGCGTAACCAGCGGGGGGGCAGGGGGGGCGGGAGCCCCCCCACTTGGAACCCTTGCCCCCCCGCTTGCCCCCCCAAATGAAATCAAGTACGGCTGTAAATGAAATTTACAAACAAAGTACACACTAAATCCCCCCAATAATGACATCGTGTCGGTTGAGATTGGCACTGTCGGTTCATTTGACGAAAGGAATCATGGAATTATGATGGTCAAAAGTACACATATGAAAATTTTTCGCGCGCTATGCGCGCATATGTCTTCCCAAAATGAAATATTCTTTGGTACAAGTTTGTTTAGAGCCAAAATGTAGCTCAATCGTCCAAAAAATAGCTGTAAAGTCGAAAATTTTCGCGCGCTATGCGCGCATCTCATGCCTCAACAAATTCTTAGGAGCCCCCCATTTAAAGTCACTGCCCCTTCTTGCCCCCCAAATGAAAAAGTCTAGTTACGCCACTGAGAAGACCTACACAGTTTTTGTTTGACTTTTCAATTGTGTTATAATATATCTTAGTTTGTGTATACCTAATACCTAACATAATAAAAGTGATTGTGACCATGTCTATAGGTTTATATAGAATGTTGTCTTGTTTCTGTTATAGAACATGAATGGGCGGGGATTTTAAAAGGGGGTGATCAAGACAAAATACACCATACTTTAGGGGGGGGGGGGGGCCCAAAAAATATGTCTGGGGCTCCATTTTGTCCACCCCCAACTCCACCAAAGTATTTATGAACACTCCCTTAAACTTCCATGACTTCAATTGATAAGATTGATTTTGGCAATATTCTCAAATAGGTCTTGCACACGGAATAAAACACCAGGCTTTACAAGGCAGCTATCATTTTTATAATGAAAAACAACTGCATTTTATTTTATTCCGTATGTGAGACCTATTATATTATGAGGATATTGCCTTAATTTGAATGATCATTAAAACAATAAAATAGAACATACTACATTATTCTATACATATACCTGACATAAATGTTTACGAAATTGAAAACGTACAAAAGTAAAGTCGCCGTCACACTGCTTTGGACAAAAATTATATACACTACACTCTACAGTAACACTGACAGGGCTGAAAATACTTTTTTATTTTATTACGAGGGCTACTTTCGTCAGTAGTCCCTATGTATTTTGAGCCCTGTACAGTAATGATTCTCTTTGCTTGGTTGGTTTGAACTTAATATAAGTTATAACAGTGGGCAATATACATGTATTAAACTGCAAAGAAATTCCGCTCTTTTTTCTGTTGTGACCATGCGCTAGGCATAATTTCATAAAACATGGAAGTGCGGTTCCCATTGTTGGACCGTGGATAGAACATGACGACTGAGTCGGCCAACATGCTATTTGATTGGCATCATTCTTTTTTGAACTTTGAAAACTGAAAAACACTGTCCCACCTGACTCCCTATGAATGGAGGACCTTTGAAATTTTTGTCAAAGTGAATTGGAAACTATAAATAACCTCTCGTCTTGAAGACACAAAAGCTAATGACTCAAATTCCCTGGCGTGGCACCCGCGAAAACAATGGAGGGAGGGTCGTCACACAAAGTAACTGCCAATCGGGAGTGGGATTGGCTATTCGGAAACAAAACAGAAGTGACAACACAGGACCCTACCATTTCTAGTGCTGGCGGTAAATTAGATTTTTTTGACGGCTCAATAATTTCTGATTAACAATTCAGAAAGGTATAGCTACAAGATTTAGACAAAGTAACAATTATTTTATCCACTTGGGATTTTAACATGTGGAAGTGTTTGACAGGTATATATCATCAGCCTGCTTCGATAATTGCCTAACTCATCTTTTCTAGTTCTTAGAAAACAACAAAAGCATGAAAAGTGAGTTAGGCAATTATCGAAGCAGGCTGACGATATGTTGAATAGTGCAGGTGAATTCCAACAGGAGCAGTAACTGTTGGATAGAATTAGGTTGGGGATATACCTTTAAGGGCAGTGTCAACCCGGCACTTATTTCAAAAATTGGATTTCATATTTCTCTATTATTTTATACTTTTATATGTATTCTATCATTACCATCATAAGTTACTAATCGGAAGCTATTATTTCCCGTTCTTTTGGGTGATTTTAATTGTTGTTTTGGTAAGTTTGAGTCAGGAAAAGGCGCATAGTTATTTGGCGGGAATTTAAGCGAAGTTCCGCGCTTTTCAAATGCTGCGACAGCTGTTCGATCATTGCGTCGCGCGCTGAAACTTCCCGCGCGTAATACTAGACGCGCCGCTTAATATCCGCGACGTAGACGCGAAAAACAAAAGAGCGCAAAACAATGTCTAAAATGTAAACAAAGGCCAATCTTACGATCATTTAAATTTCAGTTTTCTTCCAATTTCTTCACATTGTGACAATATAAATTGAATCTGATAGTTTATTATGATTGTTCATAATAGTATACTCGCTTTTTAGGTCACACGCCCGTGTGTTCCGTGAACATTTAGCTTTAAATGGTGGAAAATGTCAATATTTTTACTAAATCGATGTTTTCTAGAAGTTCAAATTTGAAGGAATTTTACGAATTTTCAGACAACATAACTAAAAATATATCAAACTATCAGGTAAGCTTTTACTACCATTGTGTAGAGGACTTTCAGCGCTAGGAGGCAATTTTTTATCTTTTCGATTATGGATTTTAAACTCGAGATATGCATCCATTTCTAGCGAAATGTACGCAAAAAAACACGACTTTTACACTTTTCCGATGTTTTTAGCAATATTTCCAAAACCAAGCTTTATTTTGGAAAAAGAAAAAATTGCCTCCTAGACAAAATTGTTTTGTTTACAAAAACGTATATTAGAACAAATTACCATTTTTTATTTTATAGTTATGCTGTCTGAAAAATTTGGGGTAAAAAAATGGCTTTTTGGTTCATTTCTCAAAATTTAGTTTATTTGGTATCACATTGATATCACCATCGGCTTCCTTATCAAATTTCCTTTCTAAAAATGTATACTTTTATGTACTTTTATTCAATATTCTCAAACTTAGAAGCAAAAGTTGATCATCAAAATAATAGGGTTGACACTTCCCTTAAGTGAAATGTGGCTTGGTATATGCCTAATACAAGTTAATATGACCCATTTTAAACAATTTTCATCATTAGTACAATCTGCCTAACTCACAATGCTGAATTAGGCAGAATTGCAATTGTGCATTTATCAACACTTTTGATTGGTCATTGACTTAGGTATTATAACAGCATGTGCATAAGGGGGCACAGCACTAAATAAACCGCCCATTGGATTACGTGTAAATTAGGGCTAATAGAGTCGCTATTTTGGGCCCTTAGTAACTCTTTTTGGAATGTCTCGAATGCTTTATTCTAACAAACAAATATTAAAATTTCATAAAATCGTCAAGAACAGATACCACTTCCAATTCGATTTTACGATATGATCATTTAAACAGCGCCACCCCTATTTTCAGCCCGGACGCTCGCCTTCTAACCGCCTCCGAGCATGTGTGTTCATCCACGTGATAAATGTTCGATACAATCGAAAATCAATATTTTGCAATATCCTGATCAAAGTACAAGAGATTATCTTTCATTTTAATTATGAAATGCTACCCTCACGCCAAACTAATTCCCAAAGGACCCCATTAATCACAAAATCGTGTTTTGTTTTTGCCGGAACTTACTACCATTACACAAAATGAGGAGTGATTTAGTGCTGTGCGCCCTTATAACACACAATAAAAAAATTAAAACTTTTTTTGTTGGCATTTTTGTAAACACCAAGTAATATCAAGATAAACTGTCAATATAGTTAATTTAAATACCACCTCTAACTAAAGTTATGTTACTAAACGCATCGATACTCAATTTCTAATGTTCGAATTTTGGGCACTTTAAGGCCATTTTGCAGAATTTCTATGTTTTGATAATCTCTTTCATTCATCATGAGATGTTAATGAGACTATTTATGTTTCATATTATGTCCAAAGTATATATATGCGATGTTTTAAAAACCCAAATGAACCATGAAACTGATTACGCAATGGCGTGCTCACCCTATATCAAACCTTGGATACAAATGTAAAAATTGTAGGTCCAAAATTGCCGAATTTGAGGGGTATGGGTGAAAAACGTTTCAATTTTGAAATAATAATAGGCCTAAATTGTCTTTTTATCTGTCACGCATAATGTATCATATGTCAGGTAAACTCACAATGTAATTTGTTTTGGGTTATATCCTCTAGGGAACTGCACAGAGTACTGTTATTGACATTTTGATACTTTGAAAGATATATTTTTGTCTTAATTTAGGCCCAAATTAAACCTGGTCACCCCCCCCCCCCCCCCCCCCCCCCCCCGACATGATTTGATATCAATGACAAATGGGTTTAAAGACATTTATTTAAACTTTATTTGTTAAGACCCTGATTGATAAAACGAGCATAGATATGTAGGTCTATAATCGGATAACCATGGCGAGGGGGTCCATTATTGTGAGTAAAATCAAAAACAAGGAAATGTGTAGTAAAATGATGCTCTTCAACCGTTTTTGCTCCAAATTTGTAAGAAAATTGGGTCGTGTTCATGATATTTATGTATGACATGGACAGAAATATGTTTTTCTTTGAAATTAAGATAAAATTACCTCTTTTATAGACTCAAAATCAATGCAAATCGATATAGATCGAGTGTCACCACTGCGTGTTACAAGGGGGCACAGCACTAAATAAACTGCCCATTGGATTACGTGTAAATTAGGGCTAAAAGAGTCGCTATTTTGGGCCCTTAGTAACTCTTTTTGGAATGTCTCGAATGCTTTATTCTAACAAACAAATATTAAAATTTCATAAAATCGTCAAGAACAGATACCACTTCCAATAAGATTTTACGATATGATCATTTAAACAGCGCCACCCCTATTTTCAGCCCGGACGCTCGCCTTCTAACCGCCTCCGAGCATGTGTGTTCATCCACGTGATAAATGTTCGATACAATCGAAAATCAATATTTTGCAATATCCTGATCAAAGTACAAGAGATTATCTTTCATTTTAATTATGAAATGCTACCCTCACGCCAAACTAATTCCCAAAGGACCCCATTAATCACAAAATCGTTTTTTGTTTTTGCCGGAACTTACTACCATTACACAAAACGAGGAGTGATTTAGTGCTGTGCGCCCATAATGTAATGAAGCTGTGATTTATGCAAAAAACTCAATTTCGCTGAAAAGTGAGTTAGGCAATTATAGAAGCAGGCTGACCATATGTTCTTTAGACTGCTGATCAATGGAAACATCTCGATCCTCATCTCACTATCAGCTAGTGAGTTGCTGATCAATACAATGAGGCTGCATGTTGAAAAAGCAAGGGCAAAATTGAAAAACATGTCTTTGACAGAACTTTATTAATATATTAGAAAAAACAATATTCTCATGCAATTTCTCAAATAAAAGGAAAGAAACCACTTCATAATTGAATATTATGAAATCATAGTTCAGAGGATATAACCTAGTAAGTGATAATTTCCATCTTTTGAACACGGTATTCAGAATTTCCTTCTTATAATTGTCATAATTCCATCTAGCTCCAAATCTAGAAGTAGCATCTTACATGAGTCAATTTCTGCTACTTTGTGTCATCTCAAGCACATGCTATTGTCAAAGGCCCACATTCTTGCCTGGGAATGAACGCTATCAAGTTACATGTGTGTTAATACAATGTTATCACTAGAATACATGTTTATGTCACAAGTAAAATTGCTTGTTAGACTTCAAGTTGATCTTGGAAAAATAAGACTCATGCAAGTTAGCTGATGGCTCGGAAACATTGGCTGGAAAGATGGGCTTGATATGCGTTTAAAATGGTGTTTTGTTTACACAGTCGTCTCTGATGCCCAGTGAAGCAAGAGATTAATAGTGAGCTGGAGCCATTTAACCAAGCGTATCTTGGAATGTTAGAGATGTTGTTGTGTAAACAGATGCAGGCCAGATTTCATTACAAATTGGAAAAATAATGCAGATTGGTCAATATGTACATGTCATCATCCAAGGACATTTCATCAGATAAATTATTAAGCAAAGCACAGTTTGTATTATTTGGATTTGTATTATTTACATGATTATCATACCTTATGTTATGTGCTTGTGTATGCTTAATGGAACAAACCACACATTATGAATTAGAGCCATGTCCATCACTGCCCAAGTTTCCTGAATGGAATGAATTAGCTACAAGAAAAGAAATTGCATCATATTTTCCCGGTGGTTTCAGTCAACATTGACTTTGGGTACGCATGATCGTTCAAAAAATCGCAGAAAAAGGGGGTTTTCTGTACCATGTCCGCGGACATTTATGTCCGCGATTTCCCCAAATTAGGGGTGTTTTTTGAAGCTCTGTCCGCGATTTCCCCAAATTAGGGGTGTTTTTTGAAGCTATGACCGCGATTTTCCCAAATTAGGGGTGTTTTTGAAGCTATGTCCGCGATTTCCAAAGATAAGGGGTCATTTTGGAAGCTATATCCACGATTTCCAAAAATTAGGAGAGGCTATGTCCGCGAAGAAGGAAAAAGGGGTATTTTGAACCAGATGTGTCCTTGTTTTTGCGCAAATAGGAGGACTATATAGAAAGTGTCATTGAAATGGTGAAAAAAGAGGGGTTATTTTCAGTCAAAATGTCCTCGTTTTTGTGCGAAAAGGGGGTCAAATTAGCAAAATTGTCCACGAAATGCCATCAAATAGGGGGTATTTCAAGATCTTGGAACGATCATGTGTTACCCTTCTGAATACGAAGAGAGAACACCGGGCATATTTTGAATAAAAATGGGGTTTAGTCACTATCAAGGTAATAGGTTTGTAAGGTAATAAATCAATTTTCTCAGTTTGGTCAAGCTTTCCTAGAATTGATTGATTATCATGATCTCTCATGCTATGGTTCTGGGACTCAATTATGGGACAAGGCTCCCCATCTCATCTCAGGTCTAATATGTTACTTTATGGTTTAAATTGCTTTATACAGGAAATAGTTGAAGACAATATCTGTGAAATGTTTGAGATGTTCTTGGAGAAGCATGCTGAGTTGTTACCTGAGAAGAAGTGGTGAGTATTAGGCCTAAAAAATGGTTTGTTTGCCCAAACTAGAGGCAAAAAAGTGGGTCTGTAGGTCGATTACTTTTTTCTTGTTTTCTTTTTTGTTGTTGTTGCTATAGACATGTAGAATGCTAACTTGTGCATTTACTTTTATGGGAACTTCTTGTCAGTAGCTTGAGGAGTCTGTGATATTACACTTCCGGGTCAGATCGATCATTGTCCAATCACAGGGCATCAAGTCGTGACGGTTTTCCTGGGAAGCACTTAAAAGCGCAGTGCAGCATGTAAACAGTCTCTTATGTTGCTGAATGTAATCCTGTCCACTTTGTGTAAAATGTATCGTCTAGCTTTCTTCAGTTTACAATGTTAAATATGTTTATTGGCTGGTATCTTCTATGTCTTCTTAATAAATGATTTGAACTTTATTATTGGAGAGCTGATTCATCTTTATCTCCGTGTATAAACCAGTATAAGTACCATGTTACAATGGTGCCACCAGGAGTGCCACATTACAGACACGTTTAGAGAAGAAAAAGTCTATACAATTTGATTTTAATACACTTTAATGTTCTTTAATACATGTATTTTGTTTGAATAGAACCATACAAAAAAATGTGAACAGTTTAAAATCTCAGTGAAAGCATGTGACACAATGTTAAAAAATAAATTGTGAGTTTTGTTGCTACCTTTGCAATCCTGTACGTATATACTTGTTTCAACAGAACCAGTGAATATACAGCTAAAGTATACCAACATACTTTTCTAAATCAACCAGAATATTTCATGAATCTGTTGGGTTCATGATTAAATATCTATTTGGATATACTTGAACTACAATTCAGGAAAATTGGTGTTGGACCACATAGTCAATTTCTTTGCTAATATCCCACTTTAAGGGACTATTTTCAAGCGCTGATTTTGCAACAAACTTGTGTGGGGAGCTTGCGCTATCTACTAAGTGATATCCCTCCCCCGCCCCCACCAATCAATGTTGAGGGTCCCAACGACCGTGGTGATGAAACGGTTCCGAACAACATTGAATGGGGACGGGGGGGTTGATTTCAACGAAGTCCTCAAAGTGGTTCAACAGTTATTTCCGGAATTGTCTGAGGCTATTGGTAAATGCTCAATATGACAACTGTCTATAGGAAATAACTTGTGTTCTATACATTGCATAATCTTCTAATTTGGAGAGTGGCAAGATATGTATATAATTGTTATATACGGTAAAGATAAAGTAAATACGACATTTACATTGTTAGGGACTGGTCATTTTATGCGTGATTATGGCCCGTTTGTATGGTAAATCACTCAATATGACAACTGTCTATAGGGAATAACTCGTCTTCTATACATTGCATAATCTTCTAATTTGGAGAGTGGCAAGATATGTATATAATTGTTATATACGGTAAAGATAAAGTAAATAAGACATTTACATTGTTAGGGACTGGTCATTTTATGCGTGATTATGGCCCGTTTGTATGGTAAATCACTCAATATGACAACTGTCTATAGGGAATAACTCGTCTTCTATACATTGCATAATCTTCTAATTTGGAGAGTGGCAAGATATGTATATACTCATTCTATATGGTAAAGATAAAGTAAATACAAGATGTACATTGTTAGGGACTGGTCATTTCATGCGTGATTATGGCCCATTTATATGGAATGCGCGAGTGTTACATGTATAGTCTTACATAGGGTGCAACGGGTGAAATTCATTATTTAAACTAATTATATGACAGTAGTTTATTATGCAACAATCAATTAAAATCCTTTTTGTTATCGCAATGCGTTTCTTTTTTGATAAGGGACCGGTCACAACCGCATTATAGTCGTTATAAAGTAATAACTATTGTGTCAATTATGGTAGCGTTGTATTTGCCATTGAAGTCATGGAATGATTGTATTTTCTTTGCATTTACTTAACTTGACGGTTATAATTTATCTTCCGTGTTTAATAAATGCATTAAAAGTACGAAATGCATTGTGACGGACTGGTCATTTTACATGTGGTAGACAGAGAGAAAGAAAGACAAACAACAACCACCGAAAAAAGTTCAAAAATAAAGAAGAACAAAAACCAAAAGAGAGAAAAAACAAAAACAATAATGTGACAAACAGATGAATAAAATAAACCAGTTAATGAGCCACGCGAATAACGAAAATGTTATATTAATGCATTATTAAAAAGACCAAGGCTCCCGCCATGAGGATTTGAACCCGTGTCTCTGCCCTTAAGTATGAATAGACCAACGCGCTAACCAATTGAGCTAATCGCCCATCTATGCAATATCAAGCCAAATCAAGTGTCATATTATATTCGGCTTTAGAAATTAGCACTGATTCACAATACACCTTTCATAGTAACGCCTTATAGCGTCTTTTTATTCAGAACCATGCCCTCGTACTATCAGAGTATGGACAACCGTTGCGTTTGTCCATCCATTGAAAAGCATGCACATCGGTCGATTGACCCTGATAAATAATAGAACTAACTCCTATTATCTATTTAATTTAGACGGACAACCGTGTACACACGTGCAATTCAATACGGACAACCGTGTGACGGTTGTCCATCACCGCGTCATTAGAATTCCAAAGACAGGGTTCAGCGAATTACCTACAATGTAATGTTTATATCACTGTGGACGATGCTATTTAATATTATTCTCTTTATTTAGCTTTGGCCTTGTTGTTATAATGTTATAAATGTAATAATTCTGTAATAAATGATTGCCGCGGTATGCTACGCGAGCAATGTCGTGCGCTATGTCCGAGCCGCTTGGAGCGATATGCGCGATGCGTGTCAATCGATGTGCACGAAGAGTGCGCGTGGCGTGTCGAGCGCTGCGCGCGAGACGTATAGATTGTTAATCATGATCTGTACACGAACAATGAATGTAATGATTGAACCTATTCATATCTTGCCTGTATTGATATGTAATGAACCGCAATGTTAGTTACCATCTCATTGTTCATGTTATTTCTTGGTAACAAAGTCGAGTGCTTGGTCGAGGGATTGGGTCGAGCGCCACGCACGAACCGTCAAAGTTGTATTTAAATCATATTTTATAATGTTCTCGTGTTTATCGGGGTATCAGATGCTTTTTTAAAATAAATAAGTCAGGCTTCCTTGAATAATAGGAGCAAATATGCAGGATTAGGTATTTAATATGACCAGTCCCTAATTCAGTACTGTAGACACCTCTTGATAATGGTATATCAGGAGATTCATAGCATCTCTATTTACTGAAAATTTGATCCAAAAAGACAAAAGTTGTGGCTAAAAATGTAAAATCAGATGATTTTTTTTGGACTTCATTCAGACAATTCAGGAAAATTGGTGTTGGACCACATAGTCAATTTCTTTGCTAATATCCCACTTTAAGGGACTATTTTCAAGCGCTGATTTTGCAACAAACTTGTGTGGGGAGCTTGAGCTATCTACTATAGTGATATCCCTCCCCCGCCCCCACCAATCAATGTTGAGGGTCCCAACGACCGTGGTGATGAAACGGTTCCGAACAACATTGAATGGGGGGACTGGGGGGTTGATTTCAACGAAGTCCTCAAAGTGGTTCAACAGTTATTTCCGGAATTGTAGATAGGTACTTGCTGAGAATTTATGTCGGTAAGGTATTCTTTAACTATTCTATGAAAAGAAATCATTATTGGTTTAGAGTGAAATATAGATGGCAAACACAAATATTTATCAATTTAATTTGTGCCTTTTAAAATCAATGGTTCAATTTTACATATGTATTGTAATCATATTTTTATTTGACCCATCAGCTTCAGTCCTTATTTGGAGCGTGAGAAACACCTTTCATACCTCAAGAAAGGTTTAGTCCAACTGTCGTCTGCCTATGAGTGCCTGGATGCCAGTAGACCATGGTTATGCTATTGGATTATACACTCATGCCAACTTCTTGATGTAGATATACCAGAAGAAATTTGTATCAAGTAAGTAGCATTGAAGTTGTACTGAAGAATATTATATTGCTCAATTGTTTTTGCATATAACGAGCATCGTCTTGTTTTTCAGTATTTGTTGTTGTGAGGTACCATGAATCAGTACTTCTGCCCAGGCCCCTAACCAAGGGGGGGGGGACACACAAGTCCCCCAAAAAGTCCAACAATTGTCCAAAATGCTATTGCGAGTGTAGCGAGAAAAAAGAGGGAAGATTTTTAATGTTTTTGTTATTGAAAAAATATCTAAATTTTGTTTAAAAAGGTCTACTTTTGCCAAATCCCCCAAAAAGTTCCACATTTTGGAAAAGTCCACTTTGACAAAATCAAACCCCTCGCCCCCCCCCCCCCCCCCACCACCGGAAAAATGCTGGTTACGGGCCTACATGTCTCTCTTATCTTAAGATGTGCTTCTTAAAATAGTTGGATGATGCTTTCTGTCTGTAGAGCCTAAATGCATTTACCAATTCATATCTGCTATACGGTACCCAATGATTTTAAATGTACTCAAAACTAATTCTTTTCTGCCTCTTGTACACCTCATGATATGAAGTGCCATCTGTGCCAAATCTATCTCGAGATTTGTTGACAATTTCATTTAATTCCTTAGAATGATATCAAACCATTATTATGTAAAACATTACTTTTGTCACAACTGCCTATACCCCTTACTATTGCCCTCCATACACCGATCCAATATTTTGCCCATTAGTGGTGGAACCATGATTTAATCTTTGTGGGACATTTGATTATGGCATAAATATGTGGATAGTACTATGTAATATATATATATCTTATTGTTATAGTTTGGCTAATACTAGGCCTATATAGCTTTATTTAAATATAAGCTTATTGTTTTCTTTGTTGATGAAGAGATTTGTTGGTTGGATTTGATATGGCTTTTGAATTGTACACCACAGTAGGATCGTGGGAACACCGCAGTAATGGCTTTTTAGGATTGGTGTATACATACACCAAAAAGGTTTCCATGGGTTTCTTAAAATTGGAGGCTTGGTATTCTCTGGTTTGTTAATTTTTTTAAAATTTTAATTAGTTAACTTAAGATTGTAACTGCCCCTATTATTTCCCCCGTCAATAGAGTTAATATCATTAACTCATATAAAACCTGTGTTTGTTTTTATGTAGTGCTATACAGTTCCTTGCTAAATGTCAATCTCCTGGAGGAGGATTTGGAGGTAAGGTCATAGGTCAAGCTCATTTATGGTATTTTATGCAAGAACAATGAAAATTTGTGTTGAAAGAGCGTAAAAATGCAATCCTGAATAATTTATTCCAAATAAAAACATATCATCCAATTTTACATTCGTAATGCCTGTAATTATAAAAGTCACATCTACTGAAGTGTGACAATCAGCAATGAATTTATTTATAGTCTATTGTTTGAAATTAATCAATCTGAATTTGCTGAAAATGTCTTTAATGATACCAGATGTTGCATTCTTATTCAAAACCCTAACACGGACTATCAGGGGAGAAAAACGGGTTAAATGTTGGCAAAAAAACAAGCACCGCCGGCGCCGGGGATCGAATCCGGGTCGCCTGGGTGGCAGTACGCCGCCTATCTAACTGAGCTAAGGGGGCAAGCTCGTATATGATAGCCTGCCTGGGCGTGTCATTAGGGTTATACCACAGTGACAAATAAAAGGGTTTAATATTCACTTTGATTCAATAATCTCAGGAGTTTTATCAACTTCAAGGAGTTGCATCAAACTCAACAAAATTGGATGTTGATTCGGTCTCTCTTTCCTTAGAATGGACTATTTATATAGTCAGATGAAATAACATTTTCCACCTTTAAATGTTTTAAATATTTAAATATTTACGATGTTTAATATTGTGTCTAGTTTTAGATCTTATACTCAATCTTCCTGTTTTGAATTACTTGGTACAATGCAAGTGAAGAATTAATCTTGAAAATTGCAACAATATAACGTCCTTGAATAAAATTTCCATTTGTAACATTTTAACTGGTATGAATGCACAATATATTTAAGTTATATTTCAGCAAGAACAAAAATCAAACATTTAGTTGAAATCCTTGCTGTTGATTTCAATAGTGTTTTGAGTTTTTAATATTACATGTATCTTATCTTGTCTTCCAGGTGGTCCAAGTCAAAATGCTCATCTTGCTCCAACATACGCTGCCATCTTGGCACTAGCTTCAATAGGAACTGAACAGGCTTACTGTGTTATAAACAGGTATTTATAGTCAAAAATGTAAAAAAGATGAAAACAACGGACGCAGGACCAAACACCAAGGATCTAAAAACTGATACAAGAGGATATCTTGAAAATATAAAATGCAAAGAATAAAAACAAGTTATACATGTACCAATTTGGTGTGAGAAACATAGCAGTAGTTGCAGTTAATGACATTGTGCTATAATTATAGTGGTGTGTGTACTCGTCTACTAGTTCACTATCTTCTTTATAGTTTTTACTACTTGTGTTTATAATATATTGGGGCTTTTTTCTTGTGAAAGTGTTGGTGAATTTTCAATATTTTTAGAATTATAAACAAAAATTTAAACAAATAAAAAAATTCAAAAATGTTCATCAAGCCATGTTCAAACATTAAACAAAAATCTCACATTTAAAAAAAAACACCAATCAAAATAGCAATGGGTCGATCAGGCCCGTAGAATACGATAGGTTTTTTTCACCACCTTACAGCTACTTACAATTTATTTTCAGGCATAAATCTGGTACACTTATTTGTAATATCAATAATAATTATAGACATTTGGCATAATGATTGTTTCAAAAAATCTTTATATTATTATTTAACTAAATCAATAATTCTTCAACCTTGTATGTGCAAATTCTATTTATGGCCTGTTTAGCTGTGAAAATGTTGCCTATCATTGTAGTGTATAGATATTATGTTTGTTACATTCATAGAATTAACATGCTGTGTTTTGTATTTGCCTTAAGGACCTTTAGGTTACATCCTGGTTTATTGAAACTATTTCATTGAGTGCGCTCGTCAGTTTCAGCTTAATTAAAGGGGTATATTTTTTATATCATTATGGAAACATAGCATCAAAATGTCACATTATTAGAAGCTGTTGTTGTGTATCCATGGTAGTATTGACATACCCTATGGGAAATTGATACTAGACCCAAAACCCAAGCAAATGAAACTTTTAAAGCTATGATTATAGAAAGGAGTCAATTTAACAACAACATAAATAGTCAATTACTTCCCTATGGCATAGAAAACAAAACACACATGTATGATATATGGCTCGGAGGCTCATTCACAAGAGATTTATTCAAATCTTGTAACATTTCATTAATTACCAAACATTGATACATATGATATTGGCAACTTAATTACAATTTTAATACAAGTCAAGATGCTTAATCAAATAATTTTTGATACAAGTCAAAGGAAAGTATTATCAAAATTATTGGATAGACTGGATGCCTTCCTTCAAAATCCTGACACATTATGACATTGAACTGTCAGACACAATTAGGAAATCACCAATTTAACTATGGATAAAGTGAACTGCCTTAACCCCACCCTTTAGAGGAAAACTCATAAAGATGACTAAATTAGCTGCTTTTATTCCTATCATTCAGTAAAACAAATTAAGACACATATTAGGAATCAACAATTTAACTATGGATAAAGTGAACTGCCTGAACCCCACCCTTTAGAGGGATGCTCATAAAGATGACTAAATTAGTTGAATTTATTCCTATAGATATAACTTCCAGTAAACATTGATCGCTTGCCAATGTTACTGGTGTTTCAGGGTCTATACATATAGTAGTGAACTGCCTACAACCCTATGAACTCTGCGCAACAAATTAATAGTGGGTCTAGTGAACTACCATGCGACCCCTTACCCCTAGAGGGACCCTCATTGAGTTTAATCAATTCGCTGACGTAATTCACAGAAATATGATGTACCTGAAATTCAATTTGTCTGACCTTTAATTTAATTTAATTTATGAAAATGGAGATTCAATGCCTGGTATGAATTCATTGAATCATAAAATTACCGCAAATAGACTACCTAGTATTAAGGTTCACTCATCAACCCACGATGCGTGCCGAAGGGCAAAAGGTATAACTCTGAAAAGGAGCGTTAGAAAAATGCAATGGGTGGGTGGGAGTGGTTTAAAATTTTTATAACCTCTCGTGAAGCGAGCCAACGAGATAGTGACTGAGATAAAAGCGAGAGGATGCTGGGCCACTGCCCCAGCATACAAACAAAGGCCAAAATCGCGGGCCTAGCAGCGCGACATCTGATTGGCTCATGCTCTGGTTACCGTAGTCAAGAACGCCAACCACACATACACACCAAGTTTCCCCTGCTCCAGGAAGTAATAGGGTTTAATGATAGACGGGCTATCAGAAACTAAATTATATTCAGTAATTAAAACCAAAATAATTTCAGTAGGATGCATGAAAATGTTGTCTCATTGATATACCAAATTGCTTTAAGTCAGACCTTCATGTATATTAGCAGCATATTACACCTCATAAATATTCATGAGATATTAGGCATAAATCCTGCCATTTCATTGGTCAATTGAGCTGGACACAATCATAATAAATTGAGCTATTGACAAAATTTAGCTATTTCCCGTGTGGTAATTTTAACTAGTTCCCCATATCATCGTACCCAGAGACAAAAGTTCTCTACGTAATAGCGTTCCCACACACTTTTATTTATGAGGTGTAATAAAACAAATACTAAATGGTATATCTGGAAAAAAAGTGCAACTATTTCCCCCTCGGTACTAGCTACAGGCCTACAACCCCTCACCCTCTTGGACCAGGATATTAAGGCAGACACACCAGCAGACATTGCACACGAGAGTTCTCCATGGACTCCGACCAAGAAAGACTCTACTCCTGAAAAGAGACAAAGAGAAACTCGTCTAGCATTTGCAAGAGCACTTCTGGACAAAGATCCAAGCTTTTGGTCCTCAGGGTTGGGGTTGGCTAAGATGCAAGATGAGTTTCTCTGCGTCTCTTTTCAGGAGTAGAGTCTTTCTTGGTCGGCCTCCATGGAGACCTCTCATGTGCAATGTCTGCTGGAGTGTCTGCCATGATATCTTGGTCCAAGAATTGCCAAGGTTGTTCAGGAGAGCATTGATGGTGATCTGTGGATTGTTGTTGGCCGTTTGCAATACTTTCCGTGCCAAACAAGGGGACACCATTGGCTTCCGACTGCGCCCTTCAATGTTTTTTACTGAATTAAACTTCTTGTTCTTCCTAATTATGCTTTGTCTGGTAGATTCTGTCACTTGGAATCGTTTAGAAAAAGCTCTGTAGCCTTTCCCCTCTTTGTGAGCATTCACAATATGCACAAAAAGGTCCTCACTGAGTTATTTGATCTTCTTCGTCATGCTGACAAATAGCTAGAGTGTTGTCCTATAACATCCTTCACTGTACATTCACTAGGACACATTTATCATGCATCCACATTGTATGCACACATCATGGAATAATTGCATAACAATATAAAAGCCTCTCACACAATATAAAGAATGTTTGGAATGTCAAAAACATGTGTATTATCACAAAAAATGGTCTCAATCCTGAGACTTGGTATGGGGTATGAATAATTTTGGACAGGCATAAAAACACAATTCTTGTGTAATTCTATTGTTATGCACAAAAATTTGAGCCCAAATATACTGATTGTACTTGCAAACTTATTGTCTTTAGTTTAAAGTGAAAGTTCCACCACTCCAGCTGGTATAGATATGAGAAAAACGCAAAAAACTCATATTTTTCAAAAGGTATGAATAATTGTGGGCTTAACTATAATATGTACTAAGTACCCCAACCCCTCTCTTATTCACAAATATACCGCGTCCATGTGGTAAGGTTTTGGAGTAAATTATATTGTGTAAATGTTCTCGTAGGTTGAAATAATTGTTATCATCGGAAAATGATGTTTTGAATATGTAATGTCAGCTTGAAGTTAGAATCATAAATTAAGCATATTGATACACTGTTTCTTGAAATGTTTGCAATGAAGCCTTTAAAAAACAGTATTAAGTCAGTTTGGATCTATAGTGATATTGAAGTTTTGATTTACTTTGTGATTCTGGTCATCTTTTCCTAGGCAAACCCTACAATCATTCCTGATGAGAATGCGAACTCCTGAGGGTGCTTTCACCATGCATGCGGGAGGTGAGATAGATGTGAGAGGTGCATACTGTGCAGCGGTATCAGCAAGGTTAACCAATGTAGCCATACCAGCCATGTTTGAAGGCACAGCTGAGTGGATAGTCAGGTAGGTGGGATAATCAAAATCAAATCAAATGATTGAAGATTTTGTGTAGCTTGAAATTTTGTTTGTTTGCTTGTTTTTTTCAACAACAAAAAAAAAAAAATGATTGAAGATTTTGTGTAGCTTGAAATTTTGTTTGTTTGCTTGTTTTTTTTAAACGGTCAGTCCATATGGACACGCTTTGGTCCTGGCTCAAGCAAAATGCTCGGGCCAGACTTAAAAAGCCTATAAAAGCATGCCGGCTGAATTATGTGAGTTTGACTCCATTTACCTTTCTAAAGTCCTCAAATAAAGTTTGGAAAGTGGAATACTCTCTGACATCAATGCACATAAACTCCTCCAAAAATGTTTGGAAAGTTTTTCAATCACCAACTTTCCGGATATTTCGTTATGTATTCATATTGTGTTTCCTCTCTATGAAAAGATGATGTGTTCCTCTTTCCAACGATACCCCATTTGTAGCAATCACTTTTTTTCCGTGCTCAGCAACTTGTTTGAGAACATGGGGAGGTCACAATCTGAATGTGTCAAAATTGCCACTATTTCGTGCTCAAAAGAACAACTGTGTCGTCTGATCACTGAGGTGTTACATTGACAACTACAGTGTAGAGTGATGCTCTATTGACTTTTGAGCGCGAAATAGTGATGATTTTGGCACATTCAGATTGTGACCCCCATGTTCTCAAGTAAGTTGCTGGGTACTGAAACAAGGGATTGCTACAAATGAAGTATTGTTGGAAAGAGGAACACATCAGGTTTCATAGAGAGAAAACACAATATGAATACATTACGAAATATCCTGAAAATTGGTGATTGCAAAAACTTTCCAAACATTTTTGGAGGAGTTTATGTGCATTGACTTCAGAGAGTATTCCACTGATTGTAGCTTGGCGTTGTTTGTGTGATTATAGTGGGTGTGGTGGGTTCTTTTGCTGCATATATAATTAGAGAATAATGACTGCGTAACAACTGTTTTCGTGAATTTGTTTTGAAATCAGAGGTTTTTGTTCTGGTCTGAGGAATTCCGAATGACTAGAACAAAAAACAAGGATTTAAAAACAAATTCACAAAAAACAGTTGTTAAGCAGTCATTATTCTCATTAATTACTGAGAAAGAAGCATATTTATCTAAATCGTTGATTTGTACCGATATAATAGCGCTAATAATTAATTAGTTTTCTGTTTATTTTGTCCACCTCTTCTTAGTTATTGAAACAGTTCAAGTCGGGTCATCCCCTCATTAACATTTTTATCATTCAACCAATCAGAAACAAGCTTTAATCATGTTTCCTCATAATTCATTGAATATTCAGTTTAGGGGCGTGAGGCATTAATTTGATTGGTCGGTCAATGAGCAAAACAATCAAACACTTTGCACAGTACTTTCGGGCAATTATTAGTAACCCGCGCTCGGCGTGCGCGTTCTCATCTGATGATTAATTTGATTGGAATGCACTTGGTATGCAACTATCGCGATTATTCAATGAAGTAATGTATTGGAAATAGTGAAGGCACTCCATGTATGTTGCAATTGCTTTATAGAATAGAATGAATTTAAGTTTTTGTAAAGTACAATCTTGAAAGTCACTTTTATTTCAAAATGTGAGCCAACTGTTACGTACAGAACATAGTAATATCCTGAACATAATGGTTAGGTAATTTGTAGATACAAGTTTACCAAAAGGTAAAAGTAAAGGCAGATTATCCTTTCTTCACAATGGAGGGGTGCCCATTGCTTTATTTTAAGTGATTAGAAGACTCACTCCTAGCTGTGTGGATATATTAATGCATCCTCCACCATGCAGGGATGAATGGAGTTAAGATAGTATGTTTACCATGGTCAAATTAACCTAAGTCCTGATGAAATGAAGAATTCATTTTATTGTAAATATTGTAAAGAATACTTAGTACTATTGCATTCAATCAATACACGCAAACTATTTCTATTGTGTACATTACTACCATAAAGTTTTCTTTATTAACATGTAGATCAACTACTTTCATATATTTTCATATAGTATAATAGCAAAAGAATTTTACAAATCTCTCTAGGCATAAATATTTACAAACAGTAGATTTTGTTACCATCCTGTACCAGCAGGTCAAGGCCATGACAAAATATAAAGCTGCTTAACAAAAATCAAAATTGTTACAATATCATACAATATCATACATTTAAAGGTGAAATTTAACCCTTTGAACCCTGAATTATTGGTGGGGGACGGCCCCTTCACCCCAAGTTATTTTGAGAAATAATGGATTTGTTCCCCGAGTCTTACACCCTCTGATTCACCTTGGATTCACCGTCTTCAATAATGACATACTGCCCTCTGTCATCGTTAATACATTATTCGTTATAAAACATCGTTCTTATCCGATCTTTATTCTCTTTTTATCGCCAAATTGGCTATTTATAACCGTAATACAATGCATGTCTGTCTACCTGAGAAACATCTGCGCATGCGCATTCATTCCATTTCGTGCTATTTTTGACAGTTTTCTTCTGCCAAATGACATCAAAACACAACGTAAATCTGGCGAAACAAGGTATTTCAGTTCGGTATAAACATCACATGATTTGAGAGTCATATGACCATTCAAAGTCACATGATCAATGTCACCTGTTCTAAGGCCGCTATAGCGGCCTTTCGGGTTATAGCGATTGCTCCGTGCGGCCGCTAAAGCGGCCTTTCGGGTTCAAAGGGTTAACGGAAGAAATTGACAAATGACAAATGGACAAATGTCCAATTTCTTTGAAACCAAAATGAAATTGAAATGTCTAGTTGAATTCTTTAATCTTAAAAGCAGTCTTCTCGATTTCAGTAAGTAGAAATGCAAATTAATTTCATTTGTTGACAATATCATATACAGATAAGTTCAGTGGCATAGCTAGGGGAGCAGTAGGGACATGCCCACCTCCCCAATATTTGAGTATGTCGGTTGAGATTGGTTCTGTTGGCTCATTTGACAAGGTGAATCATGGAATATGACTGTCAAATGAGTTGTTGGTTAAGTCTTGTCGGTGCGCTTTTATTTCTTGGCCCCCCACAACATTTGATAAAGTCACATCCGAAAGCTCGACGGGCCATTTCTGACCGCCCCCAAAATTGAAACGAAGCAAGCAAAACCTAATTTTTTCACATTTTTCAGTATTAAGCAGGCGGGACACAGTACCAAAACCCACCCCCCCCACCCCAATCTGAAAAACCTAGCTACGCCACTGGATAAGTTTAAAGGAGGAGAGTGTAAAAATTGACAAAACAACTTCTTTGAAATTCAAAATGAGATAGAAATTACCTTTTTGGTAAGTTCTGTAAATTCTGTAACTAAAAAACCCCCACCAGTCTACTCAAATTTTGTTTTTGTAGAAATGCAAATTCATTTCATTTTGATGATGCTTACCATGAACTTGTTGTTAAGTTATTGGAATGTGAGAGTTATCATGAATAGCTATAAGAAAACCCCTACCACAACCTTTTGGGGAGACCCTATCAATTTGATTAAAAATGCTGGATTTATAATGCACTTTACAGACAACTTCAGTCTACAGACTCAACACATTTGACAGATATTTTGCTGGTCCCAGGGGCCCATGAACAATTATTAACTTCCAGGAAAGCATGGAACAATGCAGCTCTGAACAGACACAGTACCCTTATGGACCTAAACTAATCCATTGCAACCCACAAGTACATATTATGGCTATGTTTTTTCTGTATTATGTCAGCACTTACATAGCTAAAAGGAAAGGTAACATATCCTTTGTTAACCAAGCATAAATACGTGGGAAGGTTTCAATCATTCATGCAGTAAAAGGTTATTTACACAAATATTCTTGCATATTGTACATTCTAATCGTTTGATTGATTATACTGAATATGTTACGTCATGGGAATGCAACAATTTTGTAAGTGACATTTTGCTGGAGAAGTATTTTTGTGTTCAGTTTTGTTAACTGAATTATGGTTTTAACAAGCTTCATTATTTGATTAAAATTAAATTTTTTGCAAGACTGGTAAAATGGCTGAAAATGTGTGGATTTGCCTATTATATTTTCGTAACTCAATTTAGCCGAAAATGTCATGACGTTCTTGCAATCCCAGGACGGTTTGATTTGGTCATTTCCTCATCATTGGAATACATGCTCTGTTGTTTTGGTATGGTTTTAAATTGTCAAATTAAATCACTATAGGTCAATCAAAAATTGTTGGAAGAAGTGGTATCTATCTATTCAAAGATTGAAATACTTTTTGAAAAACAAACTTTGATGACTGGCAAATGAACTCAAATGATCGCAAAAACCCTTAACCCAGACTTAACCAGTACAAATTTACCTAAAACACCTATGACCCATATCATACAGTGGCAAATTGATCGAGGGGAAAAGAAGAAACAAATCATACTTTTCCCTGTTAGTGTTACTCTGCTCCTATAACAATTTATACCTTTGGCCATATTTGAAAATTGTGCTCTCTATGGTCAGAAGAGGCAGATTTTATTTGGAGAAAAAAAACAGGTTAACTTTTGGCAATGACAAAAATAAGCACACCACACATTTACAATCGTGTGTGTGTTTTGAGACTAATACAGACGTCAATGTGACTCTTGAACCTACCCTCAAGGAATGTCAGTGATTTGACACCGAATCATTGCCTAGTTATATTTTTGATGTGGTGAATCTTGAACTAATTTATTTTTTTGGATATTTCAACTTCTCCCATATATTAAAGAATGAACATAGTAAATCTTCACACAATACGTAATCTTGACCTATTTTTTTCCTGAAGGAAGGTGAATGAAGGTGAATGTTTGAGGAGGGTAGGTTCAAGATTCAAATTGATGCCTGCATTAATCAATAAGTTTGGCTGAAAATACTTTCAGAATCCAATATGAACATTGCAGATCATAGATGTTACACTGCGCTTGGTAGGGTAGCCCTTCTCTTTGCTTGCTTATAATGTCTGTGATCCAAATAATCCATCAGTTTAATAGAAAATGTGTATAAATATGGGTTAACTGCAGAATTAATAGGAAGAAGAAATATGATGATGAAAATGTAAGCGTTTTGTGAGATATGAATGAAGTCTAGCTGTACGAGTATACCAGTTACAACGATGGGCATCCAGGTGATGAAATTGGTTGCCACGAGGAGGCCCATACGTAGACAAAGACGGATTTCTGTGGTGGCGCGCGAGATGCCCAACTTGTGTGAGGATTTCCAAACGATGTAGAAAATATTGGCATAGCAGACGACGACAGTCAGGAGGCATAAACTGTTTAATCCAAGATAGACAGATATCAGAAAGTACATAGACATAGGATCTTCAATAATGTCCGCTGGATGTGAACTGATGGTAATATTGTCAGTCAGGAGTATATGTGAGGTTGCGGTGGAATAAGAAACTTGAGATGCATTCGGTTGAAAATCGGGTGCTTTAATCAGAGGTAATTTGATGCATATGTCGGATTGAATCTTAGGAGGAGTAAGTACTAAATTTGGTATGACAGCAAGCGCAATGGCAAAGATCCATATGAACGCTGAACTGATATTCACGACAGCTTTAGACAGTCGCAGTCGTCTGCATAATGGGTATATGTAACCAACAGCTATGAACCTATCGATGCTAATCAATGTTATAAAGAACATAGAAGCCTCTCCAGCAAACACAGATAATATACTCGCAAGTTTACACACTATACCACTATTCCATGAGTCAGCTTCCAGTGAAAATCCATGATTAAAGTACATATCTGCAGAAGCAATGGTTATCATGTATATGCTCATCAGCAAATCGGATGCAGCTAGATTGGCTATAAGATGGATCTGTACAAGGTTTTCTGTACTCTTGCCGGCCGCACATCTCCATATTAGCACAGAGGTATTACCTATTAGTGCAATAAATCCAATGACCCATACAAATATACGGCTGGCTGTGTTTGGTAACATCCATTGACCACGAGTGGAAGGTTGTTGTCCACTATTGTCTTTTAAGGACACCAAGTTACCTTCAGTGGTTGTGGTCAGATTCAATCCAGGTTCATCAAAGACAGTTCCTGATACAAAGAGTAAAGGCAGAACCTGAAGACTGATTAAGAAGAGCAATTTGATGCATGCCATCATTCCAATAGCTGAAGCAGGATTCCAATCATGGACTTATATTCAGAGTAATCTTATTCCAATGTTCTATTATGTGAACTACCCAGACTTGTTCCCATGTTCCACAGCAGGTATTGTATCAGGCTGAATTAATATGGAGAACAAAGTTATGAAATACTTCTAGTTGTAGTAACACATTTTGTGGTTGGTACTTCCTTCGCTATCAACAAAGGCATGGAATCCACCTGATGCCTGGAATCCACCCGATAATTACCTATGACGTTAATATAAGCATTGTTGTAGTAAAGTTGTTGTATCATTGCCAAAGTAGTAGCAAAGTATAATACTATGTAGCATACATTGCACACACTTGTATTACTTTGTTCCACTTGACTAAACAACCTTTCCTCAGGGTCAAAACTATATCCATATATAGATATTATTAGCCATTGAAACTCACCAGACCATGAATTTGTGACGACAATAGTAATAGTTATCTGAGAATCCTTGGTTTTTATTTGGTCTCCGTGAATTAACATGCATGCCATCACATGTTCTATAGTTGGCATCAGAGAAGTTCGGCACTTTTTTCTGTCACAACTACGTACAGCTTAAACACACGGAAGTGCGTTGTAGAATAGCGCCACAACAGCGTTATCTTTGAGCAGTTTGACGCGACGCGGTATCTGTAATCCGATTGGCCGTGATCATATTTATGGGTCATGAATGTCCCCGCCCACACGCTCATTGACTAGATCGGGTGGTTTTAAAAAGTGACGAAGTTCTCTGACGACACCTATAATATTTCTAAACCAACTGATTTTTATAGTGTGTGTGGCTTTGTATAGAAAACTAGAAGGGGCACAAAGTGGTGTTGACATTTTTCTTTTTTTAATTAATTTACTTCAGAATTCAAGATGAACATTAAAAAATACCATTATTGTTGTTTCTACTCACAAAAAAACAGCAAAACTTGATTAAAACAATACCAGCGCTATTTATAAAGACTTTTCTTAAAACGCCCTCTATGTAAATATGGTTTGCGTTATGTATCGGGCATACTGCAGGGGGACACTGTCTGACGTAAAATGCTGATGTGGTCATCAGATCAGCATTTTTGAATCGACGTTTTGTTGTATAAAGAGGGCTGTTTTTTCTTAATCCTTCCTTAGGTGTAAGTTCATACATGTAATACAATTGTAAAAATATACCAATCCCAGTTTGTATCATAATTGAGGGTGCAGCCTCCAACACATCTCTTAGTGCCCCTTTAATGAAAAGATACTGCACATGTTTTGGCCTTTTGGGTGTGTATAGGTTTTTTTCCAGTAAGTAGATTGTTAACTTCCCTGTAAGTTATTTCAGAGTATGAGTATGTGTGATATTGTTTCGGATTAAGTTTAGATTTATTAAGTTTATATTTAACTTGAGTAATTCAACTTATGGCTTAAAGAGAAACTGAAACAGAAAGTTTGTTGGTTATTACAATTATTTATTATACTTTGTAGTATAAGTACACCCAATTTTACGTTGCAATATACTACCCTCCATTTCTCTCTGCGATATATTGCTTGAGTAACTATTAGTGAGTTAAAACTAACAGTCTAGACACATTAATTAAATCAGTCAGCTGCCAACGTTGAGTGAGTCTATTGTTGACGATGCGATTTTGTTTTCCCTGTAAAGAGGATGTCAATCTTGTGCAATTCATATAGCAAAATGTCAGCCTTATACAATGCCAACAAAATTCACATTTAAATCAAGTTTAACGTCATGTGACTGAGTGGATCTTTACGAAGGGGAACATAAAATATTTATCAATAATTTGGTATGCTAAATATATGTTTGCACACACGTTTTTGCTTGCAAATGCTTTTTTAGTCTGAGACTAGTAGGTATACTAGTCTCAGATTTTAGCTTTGTTTGTTTTCTGTACATTTTGGGAAAAGAGGCTTACCAAAGTCTGTGTTCTTGACCCACTTATAGAAGAAAATAAACAGTATAGCCTTGTATTGTAAAGATCAATGGGATATCCTTCTAATATCAAAAAATGGGAGATGTGCAGTGACTCTATCGTACCAAAAATATTATTTACAATATCACATATCTCAGCTTTAGTGCAACGATCTCGTTTGTACTAATATACGGTGCATACAATGTACATGTTCATCTAGACGCGCCTCTTTTGAAATGCTAATAATTGGCGTGACTGTAAACCAACGCTGTAGATGTACACAGTTTGGAAATGGGGCTGTCGTGTTTTTTTGCATGCAGAGACACCCCGTAGATTGCACGTGCAAGAGTGGAAGCAAATTAGGGGGGTCTAGTAATGCAAACATTGTATAAACTCTGTGTTCTTGACTCACTTACGGTAATTTTAGATCAAAAACATAGTTGTTCATAATATTCATAGTATTAAGTGCCTGCTACACTACTTTGTATTAATCTGCCATTAACATTTAATGGTAAAAAAGTACTTCGAAAAGTACATAATTTCAGAGTTGTTTTCGTATTAAAAATACCATCTGAGCCTAGATTATTTTTCAAATTTGAATTTTAATGTTATTAAAACAGACCCTCTCCTTTAAAATGATACCAAACATGGCCTAATTGAATAATGAAAAATGTTAAAAATTGAAAAAAAGAAACACCTATTTTTTAATAAAAAATGATGCAAAGTGTCTGTTAGCTTCTGTGTGCAGGAAAACAAAACAAGCCACTTTTTGTGTGAGTGACTACTGACTACCGCCCCTTATTTTTAACACAGCGCCTTTTTGACAGGGCCCCCCTCTTATTTTTGACAGGATGCCTTTTTAACAGGGCGAAAACGTTACAAATGTGTAAAAACGTATAAAAACATGCAAACACGTGTAAAAATGTGCGAAAACGTGTAACAAAAAACCGATTGAGAAATCCAGGATCCGCCCCTGGTACCTGAGTGTAATCATACATTTTGGTGCAATTTGTTGAAAGTTTAGAAAAAGAACTATTCTTTAAATATATAGGTTTATAACCTTTTCCCATAAAGTTTATGTACAGGGTGGTCCAAAAAAAACTATACCCAACTTTGGAGGCCATTTTCTCCTAGATGATAAAATATTTTAGTAATTTGGTTTGCATATTATTAAAGCATATATCGTTGAGCATTATTGGTGAAAATAGGGAAGATATTACATTAATATTTTTTGAGATATTGCTATTTTTAGCGAGTATGTGTAAAAATGGCTTTTCCACGGGAGCTGTCAATGCATCAACATGATATGCACTTTTATGACAATATGATATGACACAATAATGTAATGACCCAAGACCCATTATAAGCAGTTAAGGATTAAGTTTAATAAGGTGTACTTGTCATTGTCAACTGTGCAATGAATACAAAGGTGTGTCATTGTCATATCATATTCAAACATGTTGATGCATTGACAGCTCCCGTGGAAAAGCCATTTTTACACATACTCGCTAAAATAGCAATATCTCAAAAAATATTAATGTAATATCTTCCCTATTTTCACCAATAATGCTCAACGATATATGCTTTAATAATATGCAAACCAAATTACTAAAATATTTTATCATCTAGGAGAAAATGGCCTCCAAAGTTGGGTATAGGTTTTTTTGGACCACCCTGTATAATAGAAACACCATTACAAAATTGGGTCACATATGTATATGAAATCCTGACCTTTCATAATGAGGTATGTCACTGACAAAGATGACAAATTTCAATTTCATGAATGTTATTCATCTCATAATTCTATTTTGAATGATTATCAGTCTTACTTCGGCAACTTTGGGATATCACCAGGGGTGTGCAACTTAAAATGCTGATCGGAAGCTACTTCATCCGGAAACTTTAACTTTGGTGTGATCATATTTTTATGGCGCTGTTTGTTGTCTGTTTAGGTATAAACTTAATTGAAGTTTACACATTATTGTTGAGAAAATTCCCGAAAAATTGTGCGAGCTTTGGCAAAACGGGACCTGTGCAGTATGGGAGTTTCCTATTCCAAAGTAAATAGTATCTCTGATGTCACTCTTTATGCTCCCCACATCGGCGCATAAGTTGACATTGCTTCAACTTGTGCGCCGATACAGGGACTGTCATACAGGTGACTTGGGTTTTTCCAAAACAAGCCTAAGGATGTTAGGGCTGAAATATGATTTTTCACTATGGACGTTTATTTGTCAGACTTACAAAAACTTACAAAGTGGCTTTGCCAGAAACATATGACATGGAGGCTCATGATGTTTATAACTTCCGCTGTGTTTTAGTGGTTTTACCCTATACTAAAAATGATAATTACACATTGTTATCTTTCAGTTGCCAGACTTATGAAGGTGGTTTTGCCGGTCAACCTGGCATGGAGGCCCATGGTGGTTATTCTTTCTGCAGTGTAGCAGCATTGATGCTTTTAGAACATGAAAGACTAATGGACATGTCAGCTCTATTAGTAAGTCAATGTATAATACCTGGTTGTATATTATGCTGTAATGTTCTTAATCCACTGATAACATGATTTATGGTATACAAATTCAATTTAAAAACCTACTTTAATGGTTTCACTTTCTGCTTGATGTTATCAGCATTTAAGTTACATGTACACACTTTTCCCACATAGATATGATTAAGTCAATAAGCTCCTTCCTCTCAGTTCATAAAAAGTACCAGAAAAACATGAAGTACAATTCTCATCATGAACTTATGTAAATGACTCTTAAAATCTTTTACCATGTTATCCACATTCAAAACACATCTCAAAACTGTTTATTTTGACTACTATGCTATCGTTAGTATTGTATAGCACTAGACTCTATACAAATACTGATTTTACCATAACTTATGTGGTACATTTAGGCAAACCTCAGGATAAATGGGCACTTTGTGTTGCCAAGGGGATCAAGAAGAATTGCTGTGATGGAGTTATACCAAAAGCACATAAAAAAATTATTGTAATTTTATATTGCTTTGTTTACCACAACTGAGATTGACAAGCAGTGATGTCATTGATGCAAAGAGTGCAATCTGAGACAAATCATTGCACTCTATGCATCAATGATTTGTCTCAGATTGCACAGGTGACTAGTCTAGTGCAGAGAGTGTCATGTGGAATAATAAGCTGTAATCACAAAAAAACCACCCCATTCTATGGGCCCTGAACAACACATTTTTTTGGCATTTCCCCCAAATTTCTGACAATCTGCGGCACATTTCCCAACATATAATATTTGAAAAAACATTATTGTGTGATGATGGACACAATCATTTGATTTGGTGATGAAAGGTTTAACATAAATCCAATTCATTTAATGTTATAACAGCGCTGGTTATGTAATCGTCAAATGAAGTATGAAGGAGGCTTCCAAGGTAGAACCAATAAACTGGTGGATGGCTGCTACTCATTCTGGCAGGCTGGAGCATTCCCACTTATCCATAAAATACTCATGTCACAAGAAGACAAAGCTATCCAACAGGAACATTTTATGTTTGATCAAAGTAAGTGAAAATGGTTTTATATATAACATTATGTTTCACTGTCTAATCCCTTTTATATGATTAAGATCTAGCTATTGGCAGGTCATACATTCTCCAATTCCTAGATTAGGTAGGCCAGTGGTTATCCCTTGATGTAAAAATTCCACACATGGCCTTACTATAGTCGGATTTACAATTGAACGAACACATTCAAGCAACGTTTTGAGTTCTTTGTGTGAAGCGCGCACAACAATGAGCGTGAAAATTTAGGGCGCGATCATCTTTGTGCTGTGTGCGTGGTGTTCGTTCAATTTTTAATCAAATTATAGTAAAAAATGACAGCAAGCTAACAGCCGAAAAAACAGACACTGTATGGACTCGGGTCTTTGGTCTGTGATACAAAATTGATAAGAGAGTGGAACATAATGGCATAACCGCATATCAATTTATTTATTTGAAATTCTTTTTATCGAATCCCACAGGTTTCAATTTTTGCATCTCTTGATTAATCATATGCAATTTATTGAAATGCACAGTTCATTGTACACTTTTATTCTCTCAAAATGATTTAAATTTGTCTGAAAATTAATTACGTATACTTTAAGGTGAATGACCACTTTGTACAAAATGAGCTTAATCTGATCTGAAGTGAAAAATAAAAAAATTGACACAGACAAAGTAATTGCTTAATTGCGAACAAAAGAAAGCAATTTACAATTTATTTGGAGAATGTCAGTAACTTCACAACTATTCAAAAATACAATTTACACTTTGTTTGTATTAATTGAATCTCATGGGTCAAGTTTATTACTCTTTAAATTATCAATCTTGTTTATGTTCATCAAATTTGTAATATATAACTTTTATTTTTAACAGAAGCGTTGCAGGAATATTTACTACTATGTTGTCAGCATAGGAATGGGGGACTCATTGATAAACCGGGAAAGTAAGTCAAATAATGATTACTTAGCAATGTAAAAGTCAATTATATAACTACTGAGGGGCAATTGGATTATCCCCTATTTTGAATTAAAATGAATCGATGATCCCCTATTTTGACACAAAATTTATCAATGTTGTAATTAATAATAGATACATATTTGCCTAATTTCTGCTGAAGAAGATAATTGATTTAAGATGTAAGAAAGATATTTGACATGTCGAGTAAGATCAAAGTTTCTCTTCAATATAACATTCTTAATTACTACTGGTTATGTTGGGTACTTTTATGCCATATGCTCATTGCTGTACAGCATTCCAATTGTAGTAGGAAAGTGAAATCAGAGTTCATAGCGGGATTCTTTTACAATGGGCTTATTATCTCCTGCAATCAAAGATGGATTCTGGCATTAAAGTGTAAATGTTGCATCTAATTTATGTCACATTGGTAATTGAGGTAAAAATGAATATAAGCTGCAATTGTAGAAAACATGGTGACATCTATCTCTGCATAGGCTGGCCAGTGGAGTATGGCATCTTTGAAGAAAAAAGCTAGAAGGAAATTAATTTCCTTTTCATCTATCAAAATGTTATAAGGAGGATAACTTTCCCTCCATGATAAAAAGTACACAACAGAGGTTGTTATGATTTCTACCATACATGTTACTGCCTAAATGTCATTTCTATAGCTTACATGGGTAAAGATAATGGCATTGAGTTGTGTATATACAAGTGCCCAGATGTCTAACTTGTTATTTATGCTCTACTATCTATCTTACAGAGGTCGTGATTTCTACCATACATGTTACTGCCTAAATGTCATTTACATAGCTTACATGGGTAAAGATAATGGCATTGAGTTGTGTATATACAAGTGCCCAGATGTCTAACTTGTTATTTATGCTCTACTATCTATCTTACAGAGGTCGTGATTTCTACCATACATGTTACTGCCTAAATGTCATTTACATAGCTTACATGGGTAAAGATAATGGCATTGGGTTGTGTATATACAAGTGCCCAGATGTCTAACTTGTTATTTATGCTCTACTATCTATCTTACAGAGGTCGTGATTTCTACCATACATGTTACTGCCTAAATGTCATTTACATAGCTTACATGGGTAAAGATAATGGCATTGGGTTGTGTATATACAAGTGCCCAGATGTCTAACTTGTTATTCATTCTCTACTATCTATCTTACAGAGGTCGTGATTTCTACCATACATGTTACTGCTTAAGTGGCCTTTCTATAGCTTACATGGGTAAAGATAATGGCATTGGATTGTATATATACAAGTGCCCAGATGTTTAACTTGTTATTCATCCTCTACTATCTATCTTACAGAGGTCGTGATTTCTACCATACATGTTACTGCTTAAGTGGCCTTTCTATAGCTCAGATGGGAAAAGATGATGTCATAGGAGACCCTGAGAATGAACTGGTGAGTAGTAAGCTTAGAATTGAAAGATGTTTGGGTGTGATGTTTATAGGTCAATAAATGTCGAATGTTGATATGCTCACAATAGCACTCCCCTGCGAGGTTGTGCCATCATTCACACATCAACATCAGCGCACGTGCATTGATTTGTCTAATTTCTCTCGAAACAACACATACGCATGTATTGACCTAATTCATACACTACACTATACAAATCAAAATTCACAATTTAATCAAAATTCACAATTTAAGCATAATTTTTATCTATGTAAAAATGAATAAAAACATGTAAACAAGTTTGCTAACACCCGTAGTAAAAATCGGCGAACCCCCGATTCATGAACAACAAATCAAAACAAAGCGTGCGGCGCGGTGCGTGCATTGAACGGCGCACACATGGAGTGCATTAAACACTTTAAATGCACTCCGCATAGTTGAGTTTCTTGCTTTCTGGTTGATTCGACACTTCTAAGAGTGTATGAATGTCTTTTGTTGTGAGAAATGTAATTTTTGACATGCATGTTCTATTACTTTGTTGATGCAAAACTACCCTTTCCTTACAGCTGTAATTCATTGCAAATGTTGCTATTATTGTACATCAGGAACCAATCTGAACCTTAGTTGCAGGTTTCCACAAGTCATGGAACATCCTGCAAAATCTTGGAATTATAGATAGATCTGGCAAATTTGTGTAATAAGGGAAATCAGGCTGGTGTAATTCAGATATATATTTTTCATGTTGTGTGTATGCAATACATGTGCTAATTACTTGTCCCACGTTAAAAGCCTAATAGAGCCAAGCTTCACAATTAAGCATTCTTCCTTCTTGTATACTTCAGCCATAAAATTCTATTTTGTCTAGAAAAGTTACGAAAAAGACATGGAATCTCATTTGAAGAGATTTCTAGGAAACCTGTGATTTTGAATCCAAAATATCACATTCATCAAATTTACAGGAACAAATTATCCCTTGTATTTGTCTTTGTATTTGTTTTCACAGAAACCCACTCATCCATTGTACAATGTAGAACTTCAACGTGCTAATGAAGCTACCAAGTTTTTTGAGGTGCTACCAGTTCCACAACTATAGTAAACCATATTGTGAGTATGACAAATATCACATGTGGTACATAATGGGTAAATGCTTTGTATTCCTAGGTTCTAGGGATACGTTGTGCGAGTGAGTATACTCAACAAGAGATTTCTGCACAGTATAGGAAGATGATGATGATGATGATGATGAAATGCTAGTAAATGCCACCATAAATTAAATCACATTCATGTGGATTACCTTTAACTGGGAACAGTGATCTAAACACTTTCAACTGACTGTAACCATGGGCATCAATTTGTGGGAGGTAAAAGGGAGTGAATGGTCAGTAGGTGGCTTTGGTTGATATAGACGGGTGGATTGTCATGAAGGTAGCCACAACATTTGTATTGCTTCCTTTACTATTTTTGCACCATAAATGTGTCAAAGACTGAAGCAAATAGTGACACAATTTTATGTATTTAAAGTTAAATTGCAATGAAAGAATTGCAACCATTAAAATGGAATTGCATCCAACTTAAAATGTAATTGAGGGTTATATGTGAAGGCATTTGAAAATGAGGGTGTAATTAAACCCAGCTAGAAAGAAAGAATTAGCCAATGTAATCTACATTAACATCATAACGCAAAACAGTAGCACAACTACCAACTGTTCTACATTTCTCACCCTTTGTTTCTTTTTATTACAGACACTGTATCCTGCCTGTTTAGTCTCATATTGTAAAAGATGTGCACAGTCATCCAATATAATAGTCTCCATGTGAAATGTACAACACAAGGTATCTCTGGAATGGTGTGTCTGTAAGAAAGTTATGACAATGTGTCCAGTAGTATTCGTCTCTAATAACAAGTCAATGAAAGCCGTGGTAACATATCCTTGCTAAAGAGCACCCTCAGACAGTGGATTATTCTTGTGAATGTTGTTATTTATAACAAATATTTGTTAACATAAGATGCAAGCACTACTAGACAATCAGTTGATGTTGCCATCAATCCGTTGTACTGTGTTACTACGCTGCATGTGTGTATCACTTAGTGTTATTTTATTTATTTTATGTATGATTGTTTTTGCACATGTCTCCTGTAATCTAGAAAAACCTAGTAAGTCAAATTTGGGTGAAAATTGAGTTAGACCCATATTTGGACTTAATAATAGGTTTTTCCCCTTCAGATTATCAAGATTCTAGATGAATAACTGCGGACTGGGAAGAGTTTCACACACTTTAAATTGATAAACTGAAGGGGAAAACCTAGTAGTAAGTCCTGGGCAATATCATGTTTGGCTTCCCGTTCGTGACATCATACGGAATCAACACCATAACATTTCACAGCTTATAGCTTATTCCCTTGGTGTGTACCATTACGGGGCACAAAACATGATATTGCCAAGTCCTGAAATCAAACAGTTTTCCTTTGTTTTCTAAAATTTGCGTTCAACAGACTTACTAGGTTTTTCCAGATTACAGGAGATGTGCAGGGTGTCCCAAAAGTGTCAATACCTTTTAAAATAAACATTTTTTTCTGAGGCCCCTTAACGTAAAAAAACATGCTGAAAAAAAAAAGGTTTGGTCACATAACTCACAATACCATACATTTTCCAACTTGCAAGGCGCAAGGTGTACGTAGCTGTAATCAAAGCTGCATGTTCCTCACATTCCTTCAGTGGCGTGTCCAGGATTTCTCTTGTGTGTGTGTGTGGGGGGGGGGGGGGGGTAGGACCTCCATTCCCCTGAATGACTTCGCCCCTTTGGACACGCCACTGCATTAATTCCATGTGGACTTTTGCAAAAAGCCTTTCACTTTATTACAGTTTATGCAAAGCATTAATTATGTTCATAATCAGGATTATTTCAATTTGAAATTACAAAGAATCACTATGAAAACTTTTTTCACTTCACTACTTCTCTTACTCCCTTCACTATTAGGCTCATTATGATATACATTCATATAAAAATGAAGTTTTGCAGTTCGGCAAACTTTCTGCGTCCAAATATATTTTCAGTTTTACACTGCAAATTATTATACCGGAAAAAAGCTTCATAAAAGGTAACACAACTTTGGGGCACCCTGCTTTACTTATGGGTTATTATGACTCAAACAATTGTTTTAGCACTTCAGAAAATATCAAATTTTACAACAAAATTTGTTTACAATGGTTCTATTTTGTGATTAATTTAAAACATTCTTGCACTAATTCCAATCAATGTTGTCTTCCCATAAACAAGTCAGCCAAATAGGTTTAGTCAAAATGTCCATCTAATATTACTAGGTAAAACCTTGGTAACAGATTTCTGCTAAAACACACCATAAGTGTATGTTCTCTGTGAATTGTTTTACATGATCATATTTTTCAGGCAAAGCATATTGGTCATCTGTAAGTTGATTTGGCATGGTTCATCACAGTGAAAAAATAAGCGTTTTATTTTGATGCAAATATGCATGATGTGAGTTGTACATCCATTAGAGCTATGCTGGTACATAATGCAATACTTTTGTCAAAAACAAACTAAAACCTCAGTTTATATAAACACAAAAGTTGGCAGTTGCCAAACACAGTATGTCATCAGCTGAGATTCAACCAAGATTTTTGTCATGAACACATTTGACTGAACTTAAGAGTAATATTATGAAAGTGTGACACAGTGATGACAATTACAACAACTTTGATAAAATGAAGGAGTAAAAATGGAAGACTTTCCAACAGAAGAAACTTACCACTTCTTTGCAAAAACACAAATTCAAATTCTCATCATAAAAATGAACACTATTTGTTCATAGGTATACTTCAATACCCTTTGCTAAGCACATGTCAATAATCAGTTACCGTATATAAAAGAAAATGTTAATTTGTGTCCTTGCAAATGAGTGATAAGTGTCTTTTTGTTACGCAGTTTATATTTGATTTAAATCAACAATAATCTGCAGAAGTCAGAGGTTTGTGGTGTTCCTCTCAATAATCCTGATAAAATCCAATTTATTTTTTGGTTATCCCATACATGTTTGGTAACTGCCACCTTTTGGTATCACCGTATATTTTGATCAATAAAATCAGGTTTATATACCCTTTGTTGTTTGAAGATACTTCAAAATGTTTCTCAAATGAATGAATATCTCATAATTGAGTCTTTGTTGATATAAAACACATCAGAGTTTTGTATGTGATGAACATGGTTAAACATGATTGAATCGGAGAATCAATTTCTAGATGCATTTAAACAAAAATGAATGAATAATGCTGACGAATTAATTGAATTCTTGAAAAAAAAGCATAATTTTATGCAAACAACAATTTGGAGTGAAATATTCATCCGGATTTAAGATGCAGATAATCATGTTATTTCATACTCGATAAATTGTATAAAAATCAACAATTTATTTGTTGGCCAGTGTTTGTTTGTCTCAGCTTGCTGAGTTTCAAAATTGAAAGAAGAAAAAAAATCTTAAGGCTTCACAGTATGTTACAATGTATGTGCTAATTTTAATTTTTTTTGATACAAATTGAAAAACATGGAATAAACGTAAATTGTAAACAATAGCCAAATACATTCTACTTTACTTATGGGTTAGAGAATTATGGATTAGGTTTCAGGGTATGTGCTTCACCAACTTATCAATCTATAACAGCTTTTGCATCATCTGCTTCAGCATTTGTGTCAACTGTATGGTTTATTTCACAAGGACAACACATGCGGGTTTCCATAGCAGCGTTGATACAGTGGAACCTCATTATAACACCAAGTTACTGGGGCCTTCTGATTTAAGTTAAGTTATCAGGAATTTTGTATTAATGTGGTTACTTTATAATGTATTTCTTAATCCACAGGTCTTGAAAGCCACTTTGTGTTATCAGGAATGTTGTGTTAATGAGTTTCCACTGTATATCTCAAATTTACAATGCTTTGCTTGTGTACTTTAAGGTTTGGGGGATTTTTGTATAAGTTTGAAATAATCAGCATTCCTTATACTAGGCCAGTCTCTGTTATCATTTCTACAACATTACCCATGTTGACATGCTTTAAAAAGTTAATGCAAGCAATATCTTATCAACCAGTGGCGTAGCCAGAGGGGAGGCGAGGGGGGCGATCGCCCCTCCAATATTGACGTCGTGTTGGTTGAGATTGGCACTGTCGGTTCATTTGACCAGAGGAATCATGAAATTATGATGGTCAAATGAACACTGATGAAACTTGTTCGCGTCGCTACGCGCGCATATATGTCCCATAAATGCAATATTCTTTGGTACAAGCTTGTTTAGAGCCAAAAATAGGTGTAAACTCAAAAATTGTGCCCTACACGCGCATTACTTTACTCAGACTCATCTTGTCGGTTCATTTACATTTCTCGCCCCTATAAATATGAAGAACCTAGCTATGCCACTGTTATCAACCCAGTGATAGATGGTGGTCTCAGAATTACTTGTATCTCAAGAACTTGTAATATGGGATGCTTTGTCTGTGCTCTTGTATTTCAACTCAACTGAGATGACCAAGTATATCCACAGATTGTAATATTATCATGTTTTATGTAATGTTTTGTAAAGCAAAACAGTATTTTTATGTCTAAGTATTGTAAATGGCTTGATACTCAAGATTTTCTGTAAGGAACAACGTGGTAATATCAAATTGCAGTGTTGTGATCAAGTCACAAAACCCAGAGTCACGGAAAGATGTGACTCGTGTTAAGGTTGGTGTCAACCCTGTTTGGGCCAAATTTATCAAGCACTGTAACTTTTAAATTATAAATGTGATGTACATAAAAGTATACATTTTTTGTAATGAAATGAGTCAGAGAATCCATTTTTGGTATCAAATTTTACTAAAATGAGTGATTTTTACATTTTTGCCCAAAAATCACCTTTTTGGCGCCAAAAATTGTCAGACAACCTAACAATTATCAGTTTTTGATTAAAAATTCCAAAATTTCACCAAAATCATCTAAAGTCAATTATCTAGGAGCGAATTTTTTTGTTTGGCTTAAAATTTGTTTGTTTTGAAAATATTGACCAAAAAGTGCCAAAAATGAGATTTTTGAGATAAAAAACATTTTTTTGGCACTGTTTGGTCAATATTTTCAAAACAAACAAATTTTAAGCCAAAAAAAAAAATTCGCTCCTAGATAATTGACTTTAGATGATTTTGGTGAAATTTTGGAATTTTTAATCAAAAACTGATATTGTTAGGTTGTCTGAAAATTTTTGACGCCAAAAAGGTGATTTTTGGGCAAAAAATGTAAAAATCACTAATTTTAGTAAAATTTGATACCAAAAATGGATTCTCTGACTCATTTCATTACAAAAAATGTATACTTTTATGTACATCACATTTATAATTTAAAAGTTACAGTGCTTGATAAATTTGGCGCCAAACAGGGTTGACACCAACCTTAAGTCAAGTCTTTCTAAATTTTTGTCAAGTCAAGTCAAGCCACTGGTTGGCTCAAGTCAAGTCAAGTCTCTAATTTTGTTCAAGTCATACTGAACATAATCTATCAAGTTTTGTTCAGGTCACTTCTTATAAGTTGTTTTTTAGGTTATTCTTTTTGACAGTTACATTTTGTTTAATCTCAAGACTGAGTCAAGTTAAAACCGAGTCAAGTCTTTTGGATAAGTGACTCAAGTCATATGGGTTTTTGTAAAACCAAATCCAAAGTCAAGAATTATCTCAAATAGAAACACAAGTCCAATTCAAGTCATTGATGAGTCATCACAACACTGTCATACTGCAATGTGATAATAGTTTGGTTAAGGCACCAAACATTTCAGAAAGATGCAAAATGGGTGCAAGTGATGCTTGTCAAACTTCCTCATCAATCTACACATTCCAGGTGGATTGTTGGGGCAAGAATAAATATTAGCCTATTTATACCGTATTCACAACACCATGATATGACAGATTGTACTAGAGGAATTATCTTCCGCAAAGAAAAAACCCTGTTAAAGGTAGATGACCCGATCACATTTTCGTACCACAGAATTATTTCAAACATACGGAGATTTTCATATCATATGAAAGCTCGTATTTTTCTCATCATCATACTGAAATTTGACGGCCTAAATCGGTATAATTACGGAGAAATCGATGAAATAACGTCGAATTACCGCGAATGGTGGTAACCACCGATATAGTTTGTGTACTACTCAATGGGTACAGTTCACAGCATCTTGTGCGTCTAAAATAAGAACCATTAGAGCTATGCAACTCAAACTTTGGAACACGACTTTTTTAAGGATGACCTTTCATGTAGAATAGAAAACTTCAAGTTGAAAATCGGAACATCTACCTTTAATTTGCTTGATGTTATTCCCGTATGATTCAGGTTTAAGGTTGAATTAACAATTTGTGCCAAAATCAATTGAAATACATACCACCTGTCTGGAACCACTGTTTACAGCTAAATTGGTCAAAATCATGTGCTGCTACAAAAATAATTGTTCTTAAAATTGCTTTTGAAATCTATAATATAAGCTAAATCAAGTATTTGTAATGAAACCATTTGTGGACTTGAAAAGTCATGTTTTTTTGTGATTCAAATTTGTATCAATTGTTTTATGACTGTAATAAATATGTTTATTATATATAAATATATTCATGTAGTATTGGAACTCCTATTTTGTCTCCATTAATTATTCCAAATTGCAGTATAAATTGACCTATATTTTAATAAGCCAATCCAAAAATATTGACAATTGAAATGGGTCATGACCATGGACATGGCATGCATGTGACCAAATGCTGACAGTATGTTCTTGGGATAAAATTGCAATGCAGTTGTCCAAATCAGACTATATCTCTCAGATTAGATGCACGGAGCCCTATTGCATAAAAGTTAAGATTCATAGTTTTCAACAAGATTGTTTGAGAATTCATTATTCAATCTTCATGAAATAGGAAACATGTCAAGCTTTGACCGGAGTCCAACTTAAGGTTGGTGTCAACTCTGTTTGGCAATTTTTTTTTTTGGCTTAAAATTTGTTTGTTTTGAAAATATTGACCAAAAAGTGCCAACAAATGTTTTTTATCTCAAAAATCTCATTTTTGGCACTTTTTGGTCAATATTTTCAAAACAAACAAATTTTAAGCCAAAAAAAAAAATTCGCTCCTAGATAATTGACTTCAGATGATTTTGGTGAAATTTTGGAATTTTTAATCAAAAACTGATATTGTTTGGTTGTCTGAAAAATGTTGACGCCAAAAAGGTGATTTTTGGGCAAAAATGTAAAAAACACTAATTTTAGTAAAATTTGATACCAAAAATGGATTCTCTGACTCATTTCATTACAAAAAATGTATACTTTTATATACATCACATTTATAATTTAAAAGTTACAGTGCTTGATAATTTGGCGCCAAACAGGGTTGACACCAGCCTTAATAAAGCTCAATTAGAGCTAGAAGAATTTTTAAATATTTTTCTTAACAAGGCTTAAGAAGAGTTCAAGAATTACTCATTTTAAGTCCACAATAATCTTAATTTTTATGATTCTAAAAATATATAAAATAAAAATTGGAGATATTGACTAGTCGTTATAATTACCTTACCGACGTAGTAACCTTTGACAAATATACATCATCAGATGGGTAATTTCATGAGGTATTCAAATATGTAAAGTAAATAATGATAGGGGTAGGTATTAAAAATATATGGATCTCAAATTAAAAATGAGAAATTCTGATATTTTTCCGAACATTGGGAATCATACCATTTTAGTCCTTGGTCGTACTATAATTTCAATGGCATATTTGGTTTCCACAGGCAATTTCCCTTCAGAAAATGTATACTTTTACTACCTCAGGTGGGTATACAAGCAAATATAAATGTGTAAAGGTAAAACCATGTCGCGAAAGCCAAAATCTGTGTTTAACACATAAGGCGAGCTTATAACACATGACCCAATATGAGAAGGCAGGCATCAGTGACATTTACACCTATTTTGGTTTAGGGATCCAATCATCTAATGTATTTGAAAATGTAATTCCACGTCTCATCTGAGATTTGTCTGGTCCCATCATCCTTAATATAGTTGATTTCAGAATCATGTGCCCGATGCCCACAAAGCATGTATTATGCAAAGTAGTGGGCAGAAATGAAACAATCCCATGTCTCATTAATTACGTTGTTGTCATTCCAGCGTGGTCAGTGCACTGCCCACAACAGACACTTAAATAACGCTCAAATCGGCAAAGCTTTCTGACAACTATAAAGGGTCTATGCCAATGACAAGCCACACCAAAACTACTACAGTGGAACCTCGTTAACACAAACTTTGATAACACAAAATTCCTGATAACACAAAGTGTTTTTTTAACTCCCAAGCTTATATTTTACATTATGAAATAACCTGAGAGCACAAATAAAATGCGAGGCCCAGGCAACTCTGTGTTAATGAGGTTCCACTGGATAAGACGAGGGTTGAGTGCCTGAAGGACAACTCTTTTTAAATCAAGATTTTGATACTATAATAATGTGTATAATAAACAGATTTTCCGAATCAATGGCTCTCATAATAACCATAAAACCCAAATATTTTCATAGCCATTGGTTACAAAAAATCTGTAGGTTATATGGATTTTTATTTTCGTATCAAAATCTCAATTTTAAGAAAAGTGATATACAGCTTTCCAGCTCTCAACTCATAGTGTGTAATCAAGTACAAACAACACCATATATATTAAACAATTTTATTCAATGATTTTCAACATTATATACAAAATACTAAAATGACTATTTACACACATGATTTTACAGTCGAATAAAATCAAATAGAAACATAATGGTTAGAATAATCAAAACTTTAGCATTATGCTTAATGCACTGCATGCCCAATCAATGTTCACCTTTTTTTTGAAAAATTAAAAAACCCTAAAGACTAATGTTCAATCTTAAATTCACATAGAATATAGTGACATTGGTCAATGTCTGACCATTCACCCCACTAGTACTACACTAAGCCCATTCTGTTCTCTTAGTGAAAAATGACTCTTATGAAAAAGAAAGAAACCTCTATACAAAAGGCATGATTATGAAATCATATTTATGGCAAAATATAATTAGTTGGCATAGGGTAAAGTCGCCTATTTTCGGTCAGCGCCTATTTTCGGTCACTTGGCAAAAATTGTGTAATTGCATCGGTCATCGCCATTTTAAAAGCAATACCGGCATCAACTATGCGAAGGCTTTTTAGCTGTCAGTTTATAACGACGAGGTCATTTTCATAACACGATTTGGGCGAAGTGACCGAACATAGGCGCTGACCGAAAATAGGCCATTTTACCCTTTAAGTAGATTGAGACTATCAATCATCAGCAAATAGGTGGAGGTTTAAAAATTTAAACTTTAAAACATTGATAACTTATCATAGCAAATGATACCATTAATGCCATTGCGCATTTGGTTTGGGTGTGTCAAATACACCTATTGGAGCTAAACTAATCAACAAACTCATTTAAATCTACCCTCTGTTTATAATTCCTTCCAATCATATAGTGATGTGACCCATTGCATGTTGGGATGATCTCCTATAGTTCAGTGAGTTCCGAATTGGCGAACCTGCTCACAGCAGCGAATAAATACAGAAGAGCGTGGGCGTGCATCATTGCGCACTGAATCGTATGTGTGATGCATGCGTATGCCACATTCGTGCATGCACACTTGGATAACTTTTGTGCTCAGGGAGACAAAAAAGGCATATTTTTCACCAATTTGGAACTGATTAAACTATAGTATCACATGTATTTGTGTGAAGTCACACAATCATTAAAATGGCTGTTGTTGTCAAATATAGCTGACAATCTATGGTCAAAATAATTGGAAATCAAGGCTTGTAGGACATGGTCCATTATTTTCCCCCTCCACCATCATAGCATATTATCACATAACACCCAAGTTTTTATTTTTACTCATTTCAAATTCAAAACCTCATGAATATACGTGATGCGTGCGACCCAATCAAATGCCGTCCTTTACTGGTACGCACAAATAAGTGCAGGTCATTAACGGAAAACCAAGTACCTCTGTGTAAACATGAGTAATCCTGCGTATAGTGCGGAGTTCCTTTAGTATACCGTACCGCTGCATGTCTTCAATGGGGACTTTTAAAGAACGACCCATACACTTACACAGTGAGGAATACAAATGGTAGGGTATTCTAAAGCTTACCCTATATTAATGCGTATAAGTTCGATCACCAAAACAATTCACGTAATGTCACGAACGCATGGCATTTTTGCATAACGCAGTAGTTACGAGACATGCGAGTGGTTCAATCCATCAACAATCCTGATGAATCTACACCAAATTATGCGAGTGGTTCGTATGCATAGTTTTTGATCAGATTGATCGTTTTGTAATGGGTGAAGCATGGTTAAATTGCCATAAGGTGTAGCTTTTAAAAAAAAAAAGTAACGTCTGTATCATTAAATGACTATTTTAATTGACGGTTTTGAATCAGGATAATGACTTTGATCAATTGTTTTGTCGGTAACTAACTGTGAATAATTAAATATTTTACTTTGGGACCTCGGAATTTCCCTCGGGGCGTACCTCGGGGCTACGCCCCTCGTGCAATTCCAAAGTAAATATTTTTGATTCTTCACAGTTACAGCTAAACAACTGATACGCAGTCATTATCCTTTAATCATCAAACACAATGGCATTGCATTAATTTTTACGACACACTTCCAAACCTGAACTTGTGAAAGAATTTCCATTTCTGATTGAAATGTTGACTTATTCTAACTTTTAAGAACGGCAACTTACTTAATCTTGATTCATTAATTACTATGGGTGATTAACAATGTGAATGGAATGCCTATTCAAGAGAATGATAATACAATCACAAGTTATGAGCAGAAACAGCCATTAAATCTGATCCTTACTGAAAGTGAAAATATACTATGATAGCAGAAGAGGGGGTGGGGGGGGGGGGGGGAGATTTCTTACCAGGAGTTTATAAAATACTTTTATGTACATGTACCGATGCCAAATTCTATTTTGTTTCCTCAAGATACTGATGCAGCATTTATGAGTGCCTATCCACCCACTTTATAATATGACTGCATATGTAGTGCCCAATTACCAATTTGTGCAGTGGCTGGGTTATTGCACTATTGTCTTAAATTGAACTTTAGATCTAGATAGCACAGAAAAAGTCTATTGTTACGATGCACAGTAAATGTTATAATACAAAGTCCATTTCCACTGTGCTTCCTTGGTTAACATTGACCACATGTGTTTGCTGCTGGGATTTACCCCATGTGCCTGCTGTTACAGCATATGTTCCAGGTGCTACCATAATATGAACATCCTCGGCACGCTGCAACTGTAAAAGAAATAAAGAGAAAGAGTCTATTAAAACATATAACAAAATTATTTGAAATGTTACATTAAGCATTTTTCAACTTTTTCAAAATTGCAAAATGCATAAAAAAAGAGTCAAATTCCAGTGAAATGGAAAAAACAAGCGGCATTATTTTTGAGTGTGTTCAAAATAAACCCTAGCTTCCATGAACGATTCTTGAAATTAGGGGGCTCCCCATCCATGCAGACAGGTCAACAAGTGTGCTGGAAAAAGTTGCTGACTTTTCTTGATTTTCTAAAATGTTTTTCAATATTGTAGGAGTGTCGTTGATGCTTGTTAAATTATTGCATCATGACTTGCACACCAATATCGTGATGCAATATCAAAATGCGATGCAGCACATACCACACTTTCAGGCTGATGTGCATCGTTTGATACAAGAGGTGCATCAAAGTCCAATCACACTAAATATGATACTATGTGATTCCCACAATCAAAAACCAAGTAAGTGCAATTATCGTTAAATCCATTCACTTTGTGGACATGTTCTTTTCTAAGTTCCTTTTTTTCTCAGGTCTGCCATTTAAAGATGGTGGGAAACGAGAACCTGGTCTAAATTGAGTGGAACCATATATTTGCGCTGGAGTAGTTGGCACTATAATTGTAGTAATAGTACTTACTGGATGTTTATGTTGTACTTCTGTGTACTGCGGCGTATGAAATCTTGTGCAATGATGAACGTCTGGTCTAGTTTGTCTTGATGTAGCATTGCTCTTGTAAAATCTCTGATGAACAATAAAATGTAGATTTACAAACTATCAGGATTTCATTATTAAATAACTATGTCCAAAGCAACATTTTCGTAGTAGATCCCATCTGGATTCTTTACCTTGTACATACACAAATCTAGCTCTATTCATAGAGCCTTTACTTAAGCGATGATACCCAACGCCAGGCCCTAGGTCGGAGAACACTAACAAGCATGTAGCATACATTACGTGTAGTGCTTGTATGTAGACTGTAGATTCTATGGTCAATATGAACAAAACAATGATTGATTGACTAATTGATTTGACATAGCAGTACAATAAATCCCAGTAGGCGGGCAAGTTGGTCGGCGTTGGACCTTGTGATTTCTCGTGAGATCTAATATCACTATGAAAATGTCACAATCCTTGACCATAAAATCTCTAAACTAATTAATTTAATAGAGCCAACCTAATACAAATAGGTCCGTATGCACAAAACAACTTAGACCTGGTCTAAATGAAGAATAGTCCTCTCCGAAAGGATCTTTTCATGATTAGATGAGTTCATTTTGCATATAATAGCCGAATTAGAAGAGTCCAATACCATGGTAAGTGGCATGTTATAGTATGTGCACAGAAGTTGTGTTATATATCGAGTCACTTATAGGTGCTTGAACTACAACGATATTTGGTGTTCTTTTCACGACAATAAATCAACAAAGTACACAAGGTTTTACATATAGTTCAGGTCCATTTTGTTTGTATTACAAGACAAGGTCAGAGGTCAATTTACTGGTGAAAGTTTAATCACTCATTGTAGTCATTGGACAGTGGTGGAGACTGGCTGTAAATAGTGTTGCATGGAAAGTATTGAACATTTCTAGTGCAACACCATCATAAGTGGAACTTATGACACTTGCAAGTTGCGATGATGTTGCACTAAATAGAATTTCACTACATGCATTACCTGCACTTGCACTCTATTTCAGGTCTTTTTTTATTATGCAAATAATTATCTCACTAAGGTTTCTTTGCATCAATTATGTCTTAAATTGTCCAAATTGAACTATTATGCCATATGTGAATATAAAAAAGATTTGCCAAATGGTCATTCATGATAATTCTGCAAATTGAGCATACTGAATTACACTAACCTTGCATTTTTATTATGCAAATAATTATCTCACTAATTCAGGTTTCTTTGCATCAATTATGTCTTAAATTGTCCAAATTGAACTAGTATGCCATATGTGAATATAAAAATGATTTGCCAAATGGTCATTCATGATAATTCTGCAAATTGATCATACTGAATTACACTAACCTTGCATTGTCTCGTTGTTGACGACATATATTGGAGGACTGTTGAAAATGCTTCATCTATTGTTGTGAAAGTAGATGGATCCTGCAATATATCAGTATGAAGATAAGATGAAATCAAGACACACTATGAGAGCTGACCAATATTTGTAAAGTGACGATAGTATGACAGCAATTAACCCAAAACTTTGCTTGAGTAAAAAAATATGAAGACAAAAGAAGTCCTAATATGGTAGGCGGCAGGCCAGCTTCACGACTGATTACCATCTAACATGATATAGAGCAGCAGTACTTGAAACATCCTTTTCATAGTTCAGTTATATCAATGATCAAACTTTTGACATCGTGAAAGGACATTAAACTTAAGGGAAGTGTCAACCCTATTATTTTGATGATCAACTTTTGCTTCTAAGTTTGAGAATATTGAATAAAAGTACATAAAAGTATACATTTTTAAAAAGGAAATTTGATAAGGAATCCGATGGTGATATCAATGTGATACCAAATAAACTAAATTTTGAGAAATGAACCAAAAAGCATTTTTTTACCCCAAATTTTTCAGACAGCATAACTATAAAATAAAAAATGGTAATTTGTTTTAATATACGTTTTTGTAAACAAAACAATTTTGTCTATACTCTGTTTGGCCATCTCGAGACAGTGACGTAACTGAACAGGCGCAGCTTTTACGCACGCGTGTGAATCTTCCGCCTTTCAACGCTCGTGTTTGTACGCCAGCGCCGCGAGTATGCGCGCGCGTTTTGTGATGCAATTAGTAGAATACGCGGTTACGTCACTGTCTCGAGATGACCAAACAGAGTATAGGAGGCAATTTTTTCTTTTTCCAAAATAAAGCTTGGTTTTGGAAATAATGCTAAAAACATCGGAAAAGTGTAAAAGTTGTGTTTTTTTGCATACATTCCGCTAGAAATGGATGCATATCTCGAGTTTAAAATAAAAAATCGAAAAAATAAAAAATTGCCTCCTAGCGCTGAAAGTCCTCTACACAATGGTAGTAAAAGCTTACCTGATAGTTTGATATATTTTTAGTTATGTTGTCTGAAATTTCGTAAAATTACATCAAATTTGAACTTCTAGAAAACATCGATTTAGTAAAAATATTGACATTTTCCACCATTTAAAGCTAAATGTTCACGGAATACACGGGCGTGTGACCTAAAAAGCGAGTATACTATTATGAACAATCATAATAAACTATCAGATTCAATTTGTATTGTCACAATGTGAAGAAATTGGAAGAAAACTGAAATTTAAATGATCGTAAGATTGGCCTTTGTTTACATTTTTAGACATTGTTAGCGCTCTTTTGTTTTTCGCGTCTACGTCGCGGATATTAAGCGGCGCGTCTAGTATTACGAGCGGGGGGTTTCAGCGCGCGATGCAATGATCGAACAGCTGTCGCAGCATTTGAAAAGCGCGGAACTCCGCTTAAATTCCCGCCAAATAACCATGCGCCTTTTCCTGACTCAAACTTACCAAAACAACAATTTAAAATCACCCAAAAGAAAGGGAAATAATCGCTTACGATTAGTTACTTATGATGGTAATGATAGAATACATATAAAAGTATTAAATAATAGAGAAATATGAAATTCAATTTTTGAAACAAGTGCCGGGTTGACACTGCCCTTAATGGTGGTTGACCCGATTCTGTAGATAGCAAAGCTTAGATCAGGTTGTGGTAACACAGGTTTTGACTGCCATGTAAACACTAATTAATTACTTGACATTTTCCCTAGCAATCACATTGCCAATGACAATCATACCCACCTGTTGACTTGCTCTTTGTTCCTGTGCTGGTTGTTGAGGCCATTCTACTTGTCTTCTTTGAGCCCTCTGTAATACTTCAATACCTTGTCGGCCTGATCGACATAATGTACATGCCATCCAGGGACCCTGCAATGGATGGAAAACACAACAAATAGAGAACACATTTATTGACTACATTCCAAAAATATATTGGTATTCATAAAAGTTTGCAAAATCACACTTGCAAAATGTATCCTTGTGTAAGATATTTAAGAGTTAGATAAGTGTAAATACTTCATTAGAAAATAAAGTTATATAATCATATTTGCTTCCCTAATAGAAAACTTTATGCTTGGCTAATTGTGTGCATCTTAACCCAACGATGAACCCCCAAATGGCTGACAGACATTTGTGAAGCCTGCGCATACCATGACACAATGTCAACATTTGCCTTACTAATCCATCGCATGATGCAAGATGACAATGTACCACGCATGCATCAACATCGTACATGCAACATCCAATAAAACTTATGTGGGACTTTATTCCCTAGCGTGTAGACTGTAGGTGATTTATAGACTTATTGGTGTTTGATTAAATTCATTGTTTGCCTGTTTAATTAATTAATTAATCAATCTTTGTAATCGCTAAAAGCATCTTTGTTGGTGGAGTGGAGCTGTGAACATTTCATAACATATTATTACATTACATCTTTCATGCAGTAAAAACAGTTTTTAAAATTTCCAGTTGTTTAGCAGAGGGCAAGGACCAAAGGGAAAAAACCTGATCTGCTTTATATTTGTTATTGTTGATGTAATTGTATCTTCTTTGCAACACTTGGAAATCATCAAACAAATTATATATGAGGGGCGTTCAATAAATAATGAAAGTGATCATGGTATGGGATGCATGAGTGATTCTATTGAAGGATGGTGTGATCAATACAAAGTATGAACCTTTGTCTTTCAAACAATACAGTTTTGGATTTCCAAGTGTGAACCATGACGTCATAGCATTGTCTCAAAGTAAGTACACTTGGGACACTGCTAAATCAATTATTTGGCGGTAAATGTGAATTGTTTGTATGAAACATGTGGTAAGAAGATTGCATAACATGACACCAGAAGCAGGTAAATCCCATTTTTCCCCGCGTAAGTATGATAAAAAACAATAAACTTTAATCCCTGTGTAGTTTGATATGTAGTATAAGAGGAAAAAGTAAGGAGAGGCAATTTAATAATAAGTATACAAATATCAATATTTCAAATAGCCAATTTCATTGAAAAAATGCCCAGTCAGTGAATCACTAATATTGCGGAAATCAAATAATTTAGGAAAAATCCCAGTAATTAACCAGTTTGGGAGATTCCATATGATAGCTAACTAATTATCTGAACTTATGCGCATGAAACCTGCAGAAAATATGCGCATGCGCAGACGGCAGATCGTTTTGAACTGGGCCAAAAATGGCTAAATTCATGAAATTTACCAGATAAAAGCTTAGTGTGCCTTCAAATTCTAATCAGAAATATTGAAAAAAGCTTAAATCAATGTGTATAAATATTGTGATAGTCAAAATGAAGATATACATGACTGTATCAATCAAAGATGGCTGCCACAACCTCTCGTATTACTGTTATCTTTAGAGCTACTAGATATGTATTGTTAAAGTAATCGTCACATAATTTCAATGGTTTGGGGTAATTTTATGAACAGCTCCTCTTGAAATCCCCACTATTATTGCTTTACATCCCACAACAATTTATTAAATTATAATCCCTCCATTGTTCTTTATCCTTTATTGTTTTCTAAGGTATATTATTGCGGATTTTGTTAAATAAAAGAATATTTGAGATGGTCCCTTCTTGTTTGAATTAAGAAATTCAGATCTAAAAAAGAGTGTCAAACAGAGATAAGTGTGTGTTCTAACTATGTACCAAGTGTTATCTGTTTTTATGCTTGCATTGCCGAGATATACGCAAATGTATCAATCAACCCATATTCAACATATTACATATCCAGCCAAATAATTGACAGATTTCAGTCAGTGTCTGAAATCTATTGTGTTTATGTTAATGACGTTACATAACCAATAAGTTATCTAACAATCCAAAAGTGTATTGTGTGAAAGACAAAGGTTCATACTTTGTATTGATCACATTATCCCTCAATAGAATCACTCATGCATCCCATACCATGATGACTTTCATTATTTATTGAACGCCCCTCGTAAGAACAGTATCCCAGTGCAATGGAATATAATATGCCTACAATTTTTTAAAGCCCTCTTCTATGCAAGTAGGCACTATAAAACAAAGTCGTAAAATGCATTTTAATTCAAAAAATGGTGGCTGGTAACATATGTTGCTGCACTGAAATTGATAATTCATAAACTATGATTGGGGCCCACCCACGGGGAAGGTGAATCACAACATTGTATGTAGACTTACTTTCAATGACACAACTGTACATCACTTACCTGATGAGAATGATGAGAGTGTTTGGTAGGCATGGCTGTATGTCAAAAGAAATTCCTGTATCAAAATAATTAACACAAAAATATTGTTATTCTTTAACTTTCAGGAGAAAATGTTAACATCGTGATGATGACATGTTTTTTCTGGATCTATAGTCACCGTCAAAGTGTCAATCGAAAAAATTTGACTAAATTCTTGCACATCCTGTGGCCCTTATTTAGTGTGCGCTTAGAATGCATTATTTGTTATAATTGAAGCAAACAATTCTTGATCAATTTGCAACATGTGCATGCTGGGCGTGTACTGCACATGAACGCAGTGGTCCACTGTGACTGTGTTGTAAGTGTGTAAAGGTATATTTGAAGAGTGTGTTAGTGTTACAATCATTTATTGATAGAGAACTTTTTGTTTTGATTATTATGATGAGGGTGTGTCAAAAAATGTTCCATGGGGAACAAAATTAATTAAAAATACATTCTTGTTTTCAAGAAATAGACCGTTGGTAAGCCATATTAGTCTTCTATCAAATACACTTTAGCCCATTCAATTCCACCACCAATAGTATGATTTATAATTGAAAGAACACATTGAAGCCGCGTTTTGCGTACATTGAGAGAGGCGCGCACAACCATGAGCATCAACATTTCGGGCGCGATTATCTTTGTGCTGCGTGTGTGGTGTTTGTTCAATTTTTAATCATACTGTAACTGTCGAGATATGATCAATTCAGTAACAAGAGTGCGAATCTCATTTTGGTCACCTTTGAACAAGAATTGGGACTTCAATTGAGAAAAAAATGCATTTGTGATTCCAATGATGAATATATGTCAATGTAATTGTTTAAAGGAGGTGTCCCGCAAGCATAAAAGTGTGCATTATATGTTAGAAATATAACTATCGAGCCCAACTTTTGTAATGATATAGAAGAAAACACCACACTTATGACAAAAACAAATAAAAACCGCAATCTCTCAACATGCCCTTTTTAAAATTCGCGGCGATCAAAAGTCCCAGTGTCGATGATGTCATATAGTTGTACAATACACATGCGCAAATTTGAGCACCGATACCCATGACGTCATTGACACCGGGACTTTCAATCGCCGCGAATTTTAAAAAGTGCATGTTTAGTACGGTGTTTTGTTCTATATAATTACATAACTTCGGCTCGATAATTATGTTTCTAACAAATAATGCTCAATGTTGTGCTTGCGGGACCATTCCTTTAAGATACACTAAAATTCAAATATTATGTTCTATGGTATGAAAAGTTCCATGGTATGAAAATTAGGCCTATTAAATTATATTAGCCTGTGTATCCCAGTGAGGAGACACACCCCACAATGAAAAAGGGATGAGGTAGTGACTTTTAATATTAATTATTTAATTCTTTTTTATTTCCGTTATTTAGAAACAACCAATTATAGACTCTGCATTTAATTATTTTAAAGACAACAAAGTTTCAACAAAGGATGATTGGTGCTTATTATTGTATCCATTGTAATATCAACGGGACTTTTATTTTTAACCATGTTTGAATGTAGCTAAGAAAACAAGCTTAGACAGTCTGTGTCCTTTTTTACTGAAACTGGAATAGGACGATCCAAATTTAAGCCAATATTTCTTGGAAATCGAAATACGTGGGCTATTTAACCAAGCTATACAGATTATTCTTTGAACACTAATATGATATCTGAAGCAAAAGTTTGACACATTTTATTTAGAAAAGTTGAAAAATATTAATGAAAATATCTGACATCGACTTTCATTTCATAGCTCTCATACAGAGAGCTATGATCCAGAGCTATAGTATGATTAAAAATGAAATGAGCAACACGCACGCAGCACAAATATGATTGCGACCAAAATTGTCTTGCTTATGGTTGTGCGGGCTTCACTTCATGCAATGTATGCATTACGCTGTTTCAATGTGTTTGTTCAATTATAATCCCGACTACTTTGAATGTCCTGTGTTCATGCACCATAGTACCATACACTTGCAAATTTGGAATTTCATATAAACCATATTAATTATTATGATGGCAACTATAATCAAAACAAATAATTGTCAATCATATAGCGTCACAATTCTATCAGGATCCCATGCGCCTGGTGCGTATTGCGCGACGGCTGGTTGTTTTAGAATGCAGTGCATCGCAAGACCGCGTTCAAATCTTTGGATGAACGTGAGCGTAGATCATGATGCTATAATCGACAATATTTGTAATGTTTTGATTATAACTGTCGATCATTTCAAACCCTTCCCTCGCGTAGGCCCATAAAATCTTAAGGCCTATCAGTATCAGTATCACTATCATTCAAAATCATTATCAATCACAAATATGTCATGCCTTATGTCATGAACTGTAAACAAGTAAATAGGCCCTCAATGCAAGGGCCATACCTTTTATTTTGAATTAAGGTTAAATAAGTTATCATTATCATTTGATTCAAATCAATCATATTCATAATAAATAATCAATTAATCAGTATCATTCATTAAAATTTAAGGCAAAATCTATTCGCCCGGGCACCCTGTAGCTAATAGCTGAAAATTGATTGCCCTGGCAACTATTGAGGGCGCTATATCGTTGACCCTGCAGGCGGATCCCGGTATCGTAGAATTTTGCGTTAAACCTTGTCTGATATTTTTTCGACATAGGATATAATATAATGTTAGTAGGCCTATACAAGTGCAAAACACTTGTATATACATGTAGGCCTATATCAGTTTCAATCCAAATGTTGTTTACAGCTGGCGTAGCTAGGCATGTTCATAAAATTTTGGAAATAAAATTATCTCTTTGAAAATGGAAACAAAGTACTTTACATTACAATAACAAATGATGGTTCAACAATGTCTGCAGGCTGAATTATAAAAAAGTTATAACCAAAAGTAGTTTGCCTCATATTGCTGAAAACTGGGCGAGTCATGCACAGTCATTGTAAACCATTTTAGGTAAAAAAGGTTTAGGCCTACTTACAATATATGATGTCTAGTTGCTTGTGCGGGGTTATCGTTATATTATTATAGACATTAGTGAATACATCCTAGCCACATCGTACTACATCGCTGTATTTAAAAGAGGTAAACATGGAGTTTTCTACATATTTTGGCCAACTACTTTTCAAAAAAATGTCGCCCTCTGTAGTCAATGATATGAACATCCCTAGCTTAGCCTACATACATACGCCTACGGTAAAAAATATCGTGCCTGGGCCAGGCTAATAAGGTTTATCGCAGATAGAAAAAAAGCCATTGATTATCCTTTTCTGATGCATTGTGGGTGGATTGCGGGTGCAAATCTGCTCCATTTGCGAACCCACAATGCATCAGAATAGGATAATCAATGGGTTTTTTCTATCTACGATAAACCTTATAGATTTTCGGCAGTTGGCTGCTGGACATGCCCGGGCAAAATACTATTATATATATATATTGAAACGGAATACCGTTTCGGTCTGTACAGTCAGGCCTGTTATTTATACAGTGAGGTATAGGGGAAAATAAGCTTATTTAAAAACATGAGTTATTTTGAGAGTTTGGTGTTGAAACATTAGTCGATCGTAGAGAACAAGTTTTTATATATAAATATGAAATTTGGAATCATTTTATTGAATACTGTTGTTGTTGAGTGTTTAGCGTCGGACGGGAGAATTCTGTATGTCGGCGAACTTGTTATTGAAATTGTTGACTGTTTAGGCCCCTTGCAATTAAATGTGAGTTTACTGTTGCCCGCGCGCGTCCAAAAGTCACCCGCGTGATATATGTAATATTTTTAAAATATTTAATTATTTCATTGTTTACAGCTTTTTCATAAGCTTTTTAACACTTTTCTGACGATAAAATTAGCCGATGAGCCGCATTTCAATACTTCCGGATTGGGAAAACATTTCTGGGAAGTAAAAAACTCTGCACGAAACTTGCAACTGTCGCTTTGTATTGAAATGTGTGCATTTGAAGCATATTCGTAGGCAAAATGCAAATCCAAGGCAGTAGGTGGTGGTAGGACATAATTAACAACATTTGAATTGTATTTGTACCTTGGATAATAGTTAACAACGCCGAAAATATTAAATCAGGGGCCTGTTTCACTAAGATGCGATGCGTCGTACGAACAGTTCAACTGTTCTTAGGCATCACGAACTGTTCTTTGACCACGAACTGTTCGTGGCTCTGTTACACAAAGACCAAAAGTCGCTGCGAACTGTTCGTAGACACAAAGAACTCGTCGCAGACCCACGAAGTCCAAAGAACACCCTTGGGGGTGTTCTTTGGGTCTATTTTGGGAGTTTTTAAAGGTAATTTGCATAATGAATTGAAATAAATTGACAACAGTATTATTTTCCCGCCATTAGCATGATTAGTCACCATTCTCTCCAATATGGCGTTTCATATTTTAGGGTTAGCTCAAGAGAAACACGTAAGAAGAGCATTAGCTCGAGAAAGAGTTGAACTGTTCGTACGACGCATCGCAGCCCTTAGTGAAACAGGCCCCTGGTGACTTTACCCCAAAATATTACAATATCAATATTAAATAGTCACCGCGTCCTGCTTTTCAAAAACGCAACAGTAAACTCACATTTAATTGCAAGGGGCCTTATATCGGGTAATTTACTAATTTAGGCTTTAAATCTCACCTTTTGATATTCACATAGCCATCCCTAGTTGTGTAAAATAGTCAGGTAGTTTGTCATTGTCTTGTAATGTTCACATTATGTGTATTTTGTGTGTAAATGTGATTTGTAAGGAAAGATGTTCCGATAATATTTGTGCTCTACGCTGAAATTCGCCATATTTTCAGTTTCCATGGAGTGTTTCTAGAAAAATAATAACTTATTCTGATTTTTCCAGTAAATTACCAAATCGTTTTGTAAACCACTTGAAGTTGTTGTAAATGTTGTGTAGATGTAAATTCATGTGATATTTGTGATATATTTTATACTTTAAATGCATTTTCAAGCTCATAAAAATGTCTCAATTCATGCAACACTTTAGCTTAGAAACAACACATGATAATCAGTTGTTTGGAGGCGGGGCTTAGAATTGCGTCTAGCGTCACAGAGTGTTCTATTATTAGAGCGAGCCAATTAAATTGTCAATGTCTGTTGCGCGATTAGATGCGTTTCAAATGTTTTGGAAAGTAAATTTTGGGGTGAAATTTGTCATTCTGGCGGGGTGAAGCGCCAGATAAGGTTGGAAACCAAACCACCTCCTAAAAGCTGCCCTAGCTTAGCCAAACAGGCTGAATGAATCAGAGAGATTCCGTAGGAAACTGATTTCACTGTTTAGGCATTGACATGACATCATGTCTATTTCCATGGAAGTATGGATGTTATTGTGCTTTTGGATCGACATAAGATTCTATAGCAATCAAGCAGAGAATGCTCAACTACCATTGCATTTTCGTATTATAAAGCATGACGTTTTCCAATGTAATTTTGTGCACCAGCCGCTCATGATAATTCTGGTGAAGCAAATGAATTACAGAACGTTCCGCATTCTGCATGCACTAACACGATCAAATCATTGCAAATAGCCAATTATGAAGTCTTGACGTCAGTCTAGCATTATTTACGTCAAAACAAACTATGATTTTGTGCCTGCGTTTGGTCTGCGAAACCAGCTGATTGGTTTTGTTGGTAAACAAACTTTTGTATAATGAGTTCCAAATGGCGTAAAATAATGAAAGAAACAAGCTAGATTTTTCGTGCAAGATACATTGTGATTTTATGTAATTGTTTTAATATAATAATTTTGTGATTACCAATAATACTGATGAAATGAGAATTGTAATATGATGCTCAAAAGAGAAACCCATTAGACGGGTATGGAAATATTAATTTACATTTAAAAACTTGTGTCAATACTGTTAATTTGTCTCCATTCTTGTTGTTGTACTCTAAGATCTAAGCTGAATAAACTGACTCTAGAAAGCATTCTGACATCTCCTAAGATAGGGATGTTCATATCATTGACTACAGAGGGCGACATTTTGTTTGAACATTTCTTGCCAAAATGTGTAGCAAACTCCATGTTTACCTCATTTAAATCCAGCGAAAATGGAATACACAAGCTGGGATGTATTCACTGATGTCTTACTAACCACACACAAGCAACTGGACATCATGATTTTAAAGCCCTAACAAGCTAAAATAGTTTAAAATTTGCATGACTTGACCAGTTTTATAGCAATATAACTTAAGGCAAACTACTTTTGATTATAACTTTGTGATTATTCACCCTGCTGACATGGTTGAACCACCAGTTTTTATTGTAAAGTACTTCGTTTCCATGTATTCCATTTTCAAAGAGATATTTTTATTTTCAAAATTTTATGAACATGCCTACACAGCCGCTTTCGCCATACGTTTGGTAAACGTTTATGACCTCTAAACGTTTGACAAACGTTTTTGAACGTTTTCGATAAACGTTTATTAAACGATTGCAACTTTCAAACATTTATCAAACGTTTATTGGTTTTTGTTTATTTAACGATTAATATTAATGTTTATCAAACATTTTCCTCAAGTTGTATGTTATACGTTTTTATATTTACACTGAATATTTGTACATTTTTTATCATTTACTTTGTGTTTTACTCCAATAAACATTTTGATGGTGATTATTTTCCAAACGTATAACAAAAAAAACAAAAAAATAGTTTCGAATATTTCTTAAAGGACTAATAAAACATACGACGAGACCACTATAGGTAAATTAATAATTGAACGAACATCACGAACGCAGTACAAAGATAAACGCGCCCGGAATTATCACGCGAATGGTTGTGCGCGCTTCACGCAATGTACGCGATACGCTGCTTAGTTGTGTTCGTTCAATTATTAATTTACCTATAGTGGTGTAGCCAGGGGGGGGTCCCAGTATTAGAGTCGTGTCGGTTGAGACTCGACACTGTCGGTCGAGATTGGCACTGTCGGGCAGTTGCCCCACCTGACAGAAAAAATATTAACATAGTCGTACAATTTTGTACATAATAGTCTCCAAATTTATGCAGCAGTGGGCTAAATAAAAGCAAATGTTATAGAGAAATCTGATGAAAACCCGGAGGGTTAGTCATTAGTTGCTGACGGTGCTATTTTTTGTTTTGGACTGCAGCCCCCCCCCTTTCCACTTACGTGAAATTTACGAGGTGACTGCCAAATTGTGGGGCAACCTTACGAAAATGTCACTGCACTGTCGGTTCACTTTCATTTTTCGCCCCCCCCCCCCCAATATGAAATACCTAGCTACGCCAATAATGGCGTAACCGGGGGGCAGGGGAGCTGGGGGCTGGGGAAACGTGCCCCCCGCCCTCCCCCAGACGGTCCCAGGCACAAAAAAGAAAAGAATAGAAACAAAAATAATAGAATAGAATAAAAGAGAGAGGGCTTGCAAATGATATAATCCAACAGCTTTTTATTGGGGGGGGGGGGGGGGGGGTGGGGGGGCACCCCTTGGCCTTGTTGTATAGTATACAAATATTGAATGCCTGAGCGTGTAATAGTAAAAACTATATCACAAGGTCAAATTTGGATTTTTCCATTGCACGAGGCGAAGCCGAGTGTAATGGAATAATCCAAATTGGACCGAGTGATATAGTTTTACTATTGCACAAACAAAAAGCATTCAATATTTGTTTTATATCATGATATCACATCATTCTTGTCCAGCCATAATGATAGTAAAAACTATCACATGGTTGAAATTAGGCCTATCATGATATAAAACATAATAGATAGCTAGATAGAAATTGCATGAGCGTGTTCAAGGCGGGGCCCGCACCCGGGGGGTGTGTGGGGGGGGGGGGGGGGAGGCACTCAACTTTTTTGGGTATGGGTGTGCCGCCCAGGGTCGAAAAATGACAAAAAATAGAGTCTGAAGAACTGGTTCTCTCGCAAAAGTAGGTCTTAAGAACTGGTTTGTTTTTCAAATTTGATTAGTAATAACGCAAAATGTTGGTTTTAGAACGCAAATGTTTAAAAAAATTGGGGCTTTGGACGCACCCCACCCAATGCCACCTTTGACTATCATTCGGCGGATTGATCCCATTTCACAAGTTTGGGGCAATTGAAGTGGTTTTACTTAATTCAAAACGTCAATTGGGGGATCGGAAGTAAATTGATATAAAAATAGCCATAACGCGCGCATTATGTCCATGAATATAATTTTAGATGTTCTTAAAACCAAAATGTAGCCCTAGTACCTTAATTACGCCATTTATGACACGGTTCATGTAAAAACATTTACTGACCCAGGCGATTAATAACGGCGGGTCAGCTGTACTAACGAACAAAATCCTGTTTTTGAAATAAACTTAAGGCACAATGCGACGTAATAGTTCGCCCTATCGCGCGTATACCTCGTGCGTGCGCCTCACGGCCCTCGCAGTAGTACGCTCGGTTTAACGCAGTTTGTTGTGGAAACTGAGACGCGCTGCATTCGAAGTTGCTTCATTTAGCCTGGAGTGGTCAACCAATATGTACGTGCAACGGAAAAGCTCCCGGTTTTAAACGAAAGAGACATTTTCATGACGATTTTCATGACGACATTGCACATTTCATACATTGTAGTTTGGATTAAATTGTTACTTCATGATGAGGTGATATGTTGCGCAGATTTTGTGTAAGTTTTCGTGTTATAAATGTCGTTTCATGCGTTCGTTATGAGGCGTTGTTGTTGTTTTCTTGTTTTTGATTTAGTAAAGTTCCTTGCTTGCTTGTTTCTTTGTTAGGCCTCGTTTATAGTTTGTTTGTTTGTTTAGGTTATTTTATCTATTCTTTATCATTTTTTTCGACTCTAATTATTTTAATCCCGGTTCTTTTCCTCTTTGTGTTTCTTGTTGTGTTGTTGTTGTTGTTGTTGTTGTTTTTACGTTCTAATTTAATGTCAGGCTCTTTTTCTCTTCGTGATCCTTGTTGTCTTTGTTTTTTGTTTGTTTAATTGTTTAATATTTACTGTTTCTCGAATGTTATTTTTAAAAATGTTTTTAGGTCCTTCTTTGGCTTTATTTTGTATTTGTCTTTGATTTTGCCAATTGTCACTTCGATTTTCATGTTTTTGCTTCTTTCTTCATTTTTTATTGGGGGGGGGGGCGGTATGTTTTTCTGTAGTCATATTTTGATTACCTTAAATTTTAATAGGCTACCGTGTTTTTAGTGAAATGATTAATTTCTGTTTGAATTTTTTTGTAATTTAGGCCTTGATGCCGTATTTATAATGCCTAGGCCTATAGCCTAAACCATTACTGCATTCTTTTGGATATTAGGCCCTAGACGTAAAATAGGTGAATTGTTGCGCAGATTTTGTGTAAGTTTTAAGCTATTTTGGTTTGTTTTGAGGCGTTTTACGTTTTGTTGTTGTTTTCTTTTCTGTGTTTTTAAAAATCTTTTGTGTTTGTTTTGCTAATTTTCTCTGCTTGCTTTTTTGCCTATTGTTTTGTTTTGTTGTTTCATTTTGGGTAGGAGGACGGTGATTTTTGCTGGTTTCGTTTTTGCTTTTTCTGTGTTTCTTTTTTGTTTCTAATTTTGGTTTCCTCTTTTTGACACTTTGCGTGTTGTTTTTCGTTTTTCATTTGCTTAATTGTTTATTATTTACAATTTCTGTTTCTATTAGGCCTAATTGTTTTTGTTTTATTTTGCCTTTTGTCACTTTGTTTTTGTTTCTGTTTGTTTGTTTTGGTTTTTTCTCTGTTTAGTGTTAACGCCGATCGTAATTTCTGTGTGAATTTTTGGTCATTCAATGCCGTATATAAATGCCAAAACCTGTTAAAAATCAATGTTTTTGTTTTGTCAAAGCTCACTTTGTGGTGGGTTTAGGCCAATTAACTATAGCATTACAGCTTTTGTTTGTTTGCTTTATTAATATAGCAATTTTACGCGGAATATTTCACACTTTCATTGATAAAAATACTAAGAATGTTTGCAAGTTTATTATAATCTTAAACACTTTACTTAGTTTTGTTTTGTATTGTTTTATCATATTTTGTGTTTCATTTTGTGTTTATTAATTATTAACTAATAACAACAACAAACAAAGACACAGTTCCATAAACCGTCCCAAATCCTTTAAAATCCGTCCTAAAAAGAGGATAAACACCAAAAGCATCAAAACGCAATTACATACAAGCCTTACAGGTTTATCATGAAATCAAAATATATAAATAAATGGATAATATTAAAGCGCTTAGCATACCAAATGCAAAAATCTTATAATAATCATTAATAAAGCAACATTAAACAATTATAGATATTACATTGATTTTTTAATGCAAATGAATAAACGTTTCACAAATAATTAAAAAATACCATATCAACGTTAATTACTAAACGTTTAATAAACGTTTTACTCGATAATGTTTTGACAAACGTTTGAAAATAAACGTTTGACAGACGTCTGACTCGGTACAGATTTATAAACGGTTTGAAAATAAACGTTTGAAAAACATTTTCTAAACGTTTATCAAACGTTTGGCGAAAGCGGCTATGTACCTAAAGACACGCTACCAAAATTGATAGTTTAGAGAATACTCCATGGTTCAAGTGGATACTGTCCTGATAAGGAGGTTCCTATCCCAAACTGAGGACATACACCCCCGGTTCCGTTTCAATATAGTAAAATAGTCAATATTATTTAATAGCCATTGCCAATATTTAAATAACTTTTTAAAAAAATAAGCTACAAATATGACTTTTATATTTTCAAAACATCGACTGCATGACTGCCGAATTTTGAAGTAGATTTCTTGTGGTTTTTTTTTAACCCTTCAATTCTGCTTGTACCGATTCAATTACATTCTCGATTAATCAAACATAACCAGTACAAGTAAATCATTGTGAGCATATTGAATTCCTACGACTAAAATAATAAAATTGAGCTCAATCTCACCGATGGAAGACAACACTAAATTGACTTTTGCCGCCGCTCTCCTGTTGCTGCACTTTTTGTTTTGGTTAGAAACTCACAGGGCTTTTGATTCGCTCACAGACAAGGCTCCTTGCTCATTTTCAAATTAGCCTAGCTGTTTACGCCCTCTATTATTTACAACGATTTGCTGGTAGTAGAACTTTAATGCGGTTACCCTACAAATATTCTTTTATTTAACAAAATCCGCAATAATAATCCTTTTTTGGTTCTAAAAGGAACCCAATGAAATTTCTATAGGGTTCCTTTTAGAACCAAAAAAGGTTCTTTAGCCAAGAAAATGGTTCCTCAAGCTTCAAGAACCTTTTGGGGAAAAATTATGGAGAACCCTCAATGGTTCTTGGTAAAACGGTAAAAAATGTTTTTAGCCAAGAAGAAATGATTTTTAACAGTTGAAAAGGACTAAATTTGTTTACATTTCTCTTGAATTTGCATATTACATAAAAACAAAAAAGTAAATATACCTTTATGTCTTATTTAAAATTTGAAAGTTCTTCAAAGAACCATTCTAAGGTTCTTTTTAGAACCTTTTAGGCCAAAAGGTGCTCCCCGCGGGACAAAAAAGGGTTCTTAAACGAACCATTTTTTCCACCGATATATATATCGGTGGTTACCACCATTCGCGGTAATTCGACGTTATTTCATCGATTTCTCCGTAATTATACAGATTTAGGCCGTCAAATTTCAGTATGATGATGAGAAAAATACGAGCTTTCATATGATATGAAAATCTCCGTGATGTTTGAAATAATTCTGTGTTACGAAAATGTGATCGGGTCATCTACCTAAAGGTAGATGTTCTGATTGCTGGCCCGATTTTCAACTTAATCGTATACATGGTATAATGCAACATTAGTAATAGTATAAATTATAAATATTTTAAACAGGTTCGCCGTTCGTGGATAATAAATAGTATAATTGAATTATATATAGCGCACATAAGGGTCGGTCAATAAGTAATGAAATTGATCATGGTATGGGATGCATGAGTGATTCCATTGATAGATAGTGTGCGATCAATAAAAGTATGAACCTTCGTCTTTCACAAACAATGCACTTTTGGTTTTCTAAGTATGAACTATGACGTCATACTCATAGCATAGCTTAACCTGAAATCTGTCAATATTTGGCTGGAAATGTAGAATAGGTTGAAATATGGGTCGATTGATACATTTGCGTAAATCTCTGCAATGTCAGCATAGAAACAGATATTACGCTTGTGCATAGTAAGAAGTTAAGAACACACAGTAATCTCCGATTGACACTCTTTCACTTTTACACCTGAATTCCTTTAAATACACAGGAAGGGACCATCTCAAATACATTTTTATTAAGGAAAATTCGCAACAATAAATCATATAAAGAACAATGGAGGGATTATAATTGAGTAAATTGTTATGGGATGTAAAGGAAAACGTACTAAAATAGTGAGAATTTCAAAAGGAGCTGATCATAAAATGTCCTTAAACCGTTGGAATTATGTGATGATTACTTTAACAACACATGTCTAGTAGCTTTAAAGATAGCAGTAATAAGAGAGGTTGTGGCAGCGATCTTTGATTGATGCATTCCTGTTTATCTTCATTTTGATTATCAAAATAATTATACACATTTTTCAATGTTTCTGACTGGATTTGGAAGGCACAGTAAGCTTTTATCTGGTAAAATTTATGATTTAGCCATTTTTGGCCCACTTTAAAATGATCTGCTGTCTACGCATGTTTTCTGTAGGTTTCATGTGAATAAGTTCAGATAATTAGTTAACTATCCAATGGAATCGCCCGAAATGGTTAATTTCTTGGGTTTTTCCTACATTTTTTGATTTTCCGCAACATTAGTGATTCACTGACTGGGCATTTTTCAATGAAAATTTTAAATACTGATATTTGAATACTTTTTATTCAATTGCGTCTCCTTACTTTTTCCTCTAATACATATTTCAAATTACACACGGATTCAAGTTATTGTATTATGTATCATAGCTATGCAAAACAAATCGGGATTTACCTGCGTGTCATGTTAAGCAATCTTTTTACCACGTGTTTCATACAAACAATTCGAATTTCCCGCCAAATAACTGCTTTAGCAGTGTCCAAAGTGTACTTACTTTAAGCTAATGTTTTAGTATGACGTCTGGTTCATACTTAGAAATCCAAAAGTGTATTGTTTCGGAAAGACAAAGGTTCATACCTTGTAATTGTATTGATCGCACTATCCCTCAATAGAATCACTGATGTATCCCACACGATCACTTTCATTACTTATTAACCGACCCTAGTACTACCCAATGAAGCCTTCTGAACAAATGTCAGTCACTACCTTCCTTTTTAAAAACTCAACATTCTAAATTATTGTCCAGGGATGTCATAGGAACATTGTCCTGGTCGGAGGGTCGAAAATGGATTGATTTACAGCAGGGTTGAATTCTTGTAATAATAATAATAAAACCATGCTTATTGAGCGCATAACACAATTTAGTCCCTCAGACCATGCGCTATAACAAATAAAACAGAACGCAGATAATAAAACTAATACTAACAAAAGACAAAACACCAATGAAATCAATTAAATAGGTACGTTTTTAGCGATGATAGGGTGATTTAATAATATGATATGGTAATTTGTTCCAAAGTTCAGCAGAAGCATCTTGAAAAGAACGGCGTCCATATGATAGAAGGTGAAGAAACATGTGCAAGCTATTGTGAGCGAGAACGAAGATTGCGTGTGGGTTTGTATTGTTGAATGAGATCTTGCAGATACATTATTGTTATAGGTGCTAGACCACGGAACTTAAATAATAGAAGAATCTTGAACATAATGCGTGATTTGATCCCGGGATTTGATCGGTAACCAATGGAAGTCACGATGGACAGGAGTAATGTGACAGCGAATCTTGGAGAGAGTAATAAGTCGAGCAGCTGTATTATGTATGCGATATGCGTTGAAGTTTTGAGATATGCGTGGATTCAGAGAGAGCAAATAGCAGACTATGGCTCCTTTCACATCAATCCTGATTGGTGTACAGGTCGTAGTGGGGTGGTTTAGACTCATAATGGGCCATATTCTCGTACGTATAAAAAAGTTATAAACGCACAACTTTAAACACATCGTTTAACTAAACGCAATTCTCGAACAATTGTTTAACTTACACACACGTCTAACTCACTAAAAAGTGTCGAACTTTAATTATGGATATATGGGGTAGTTTAGCGAGCGTTTAACTAAATTTGGGCACCAATTGTACGCCTTCAATGATTACTCAACAACTGTGTAGATCGCGTTGTCTTAAAAATACACTAGATCTAAAATAGATCAGTTTGTTTAGTACGAGAATACGGCCCAATATGTACAAGGATATTAGCCAGACTCTGGCAAATTAAGTTTTGGTGTTACATGATAAAACAGAATTGTTGGCGCAACTACGTATGTAACATAAATCCTAGACTAGATACCAATCTTGCTTGAATAGTGTAACGCTTTTATACCGCCATGGAGTTGTTTAAAGTCAAGCATCGTGTCCATGAAAGTTTGTTGGATTCCAGAGTCGCACCAACTTTCTGCATGCACCCATATATCAAACCAGTAATCAGGTGGCACCCAAAGTATCAAGACATTACGTGAGGGATTCCTATGTCTTGCATCACACACCTGTTCACCGTTGCTTAGTTAGTCCATCACACTACAAACCCACATTATAATGGGCTATTCCATTTATAATCCACACACCCCTATGGAAGACATGAACTTAATCTTCCACGCAGAACAGGGAGCGGATATTTCAAAAGGAGTCACCCATGCAGGTAACCCCATTTTAAATTTACAATCCATGTGTAGTGGAAGGTGAGGTCATGTCTTCCATAGGGGGTGTATGGAATTCAAATTGAATTGCTCAATGAGTCGGATGTTCTGATAGATGTTGATGATGTTAAACAATACAGATCTAGAAAAGAAATCAAGTAGCCACATAGTCTTACATTAAAGTTCATTTTTATTTGAATATGAGGAGTCATTAACACATCTCATCATGAATAGTGTGAACTTTCCTTTTCCTTATCGTCTATACAAACCTATACATACAGGGTATATCTCATGACAATAAATCCAACTTAATACTACTTAAAAATCTATTTTGCTCAACAGAAAAACAAACATAATATACTGTACACTTTTAACTCCGGGCAAATAGAAAGATAGTTATATAGTCTGATCAAAGCCAGTCATATTTCATTCAAATCAAGACACTATCTGGTTCTCTCACCGTGACGTCACATGCACAGGGAATAAAGCTGTGCGCTGGAATAAATGTGTGTTCCGTTTGGGTGGTTAAAGCAGATTTTGCCAACAATTTGTGAAATGTTACGGGTTATACAACGATCTGATCATTCATAAGCAGATGGAGATTATACATGCATTTACACCATAGATCAATTTAAGGTTGTAATCAATGTAGACCTCAGGAGAATGTGTCATCCTAAAGAATTTTAATTTCTTCAAATATTGTTGATCTCTTCTGTGGTATGATTGTATTACATTTCAAGGGGTCAATATTATATACAGTGTTTAAAAGATCAGGATGACAATAAATGTTGCCTGTTTGAATTGTAATTATTAAGGAGGGCTGATGCGCAGATACACCATGGTTGATTTACATTTTGATGGTCAGGTCAATCGTTGAACTTCTACTCTAGGATTAATATTCAATTAATTAAATCCTAAAACAAATACAATGTGACAGATTTACAGATGATGAAAGAAGTCATATCTATACCCTCTTTACTTGTGATGTGATATCCCAAATGATCCTCCTTAATCTCAGGTATGCTAGCTTGCATATATCTTAAAATATGTCTAGTGAAAAAAAAATAGATAACATCTGTGCTTCTCATGAGATCCATACTCCATTGACCATCCTCAGTGCAGAGATATCAGTGCCTATTCAAGTTCATTTGATTGCAGCATAGTGAATATAAATGATACTGTACATGCGTTTTTATGAAAGTAAAAACAAATAATTGTCAAACTGTGAAAACATTCGATCAATCAATGGAATACTCAATGAAGATATCTAAAACACTGCATGACCAAGGCTTTCTAGTAGCAGTGCAGTTATTGTATAATTAGATGATAGCAAAATGATATCATTAATATTGTAATTGCATTTGTATCAGCATGAATCAAGGACAAATCTATGTGCTCTTGCAAAAAACTGGTGCATCTTGCAAAAACTAGTACATCTATCAATTGACTGAGGTTTTTGCACTAAAGATGATAAATGGACCCAACATTATAGTGCCACAATTTTATACAATTTACAGTGTGTCCCAAAACATAGGTATTGATTGACCATCAGTACAAGTAATCAGGTGGATTGGCAGTTTTTGGTTTGTACAAAGCTTGCCAGGTAAGCATCTATTACACCGTAGAATAAAGTGTCCCATGACATCCATGGTGTACATGTTCTATCAGATACATGCATGCGCCTAAAGGTACACTACTTTTAAAATCTGCAGTGGTCATATAGGCTATTTGCATAGTGGATGAAGGGTTTGAAAATATTTTAAACAATACAATGATGACGCATTTGATCTGAATATCACATTGTTAGGTGCTTTGGTAATTGCTACACTATACCACCTATGTAATTGTGTATAGACAGCTTGCATAAAGGTCAATAAGGCTTGCACACTTAACCATCCTAATTGATTATACTATGGATATGGCAATTTTAGCACAATTTATTTGAGTGCTTAACCAATTTTCACCAACTTTTTGCTTATTATTATTCTTGATTAGATTTGTATACAAAAGATATATATTCATATTCACAATTTTCATGATAGCTACTTCAAGTGTGAAACTATGTAGTGCAAATATTCTAAATGTGCAGTATTTGATCAATTGATGTATCAATCTAACCTGGTCTTCTTCAAAACTGTAGATCAATCTGTATCAAACTTGAGACCATGATGACAGATACTGTGCAAATCCCATTGATTAAGGTGTCTAAACAATAGCTAACTGTAAGAGCATAATGAGCATTTGAGGTAGATGGTTGTGTACAAAGTATGCTTCATTATAGTTTGCATATGTTGTTCATAAAATGCTGTTATTGGGTATTCGGGGTTTGGTGGCAAAATAATGAAAAACCTTCAAAGATGAATGCGTTGACACCATATGTACTCTCCCTGTGCAAGATTTAAAACACTTATGCAATCCTCTTGTTTAAAATAAATTTTGGGACACACTGTGTATTATGATTCAATATAACAAACAAGAGTATTGAGATTCTATTACAGCAACACTTGTGGCGTGATCAAGCGAAATGAGTCGCATGTCGGTAGTTTTCAATTGTGATATTTGTCCATCATTTAACAGCAGCAGAAAATTGCTACAGTATGGTCCAAACCGCACTTAAATCAAACTTCAAGTTTTTAAGTTACAAACAATTAACCAACTGAGAAAACATAAGAATATGTCACTTCTTTTTACTTATAACTCAGAATCAATATTCCCGACATCCAACTCATTCCTCTTGGTCGTGTCACATATATCTTTATTCCTTTTGACAAAAAAATCAATGACATATCTAGGACTGCTTAACTCATATGTATTCATTCAATGACATTTAAACAAAAATTAATAATTGTGACACATTCTGATTCACATCCATTGCTCATTTTAGTGTTTCCAAATTGTGGTTGTTACATGTGAATATCACTGCAAATTATGAGCGTTTACTTTTGGACAAACTAAAAGTAAACTCAAAAGTAAACGCAATTCTAAACACAAAACTAAACGTAAAAGTAAACGCAAAACTAAACGTTTCTTGCTTTTTGCACCCAATTGACCTCAAAGCACGCTCCTAAGTGAGTGAATATAATCACAGATGTTTTCACTATCTATGAAATAATGGGACAGTTATTGATTAAAGGCTGGGTGGAAAACAGCTTAGTTGTTTGGCTCACATAAGTGTTTAGTATTGCGTTTACTTTTGAGTTTACTTTTAGTTTGTCCAAAAGTAAACGCTCATAATTTGCAGTGTATCAAGCTCATCTGTAAACCAGCTATGTTAGTAATTAAGACAAGCCTTGCATTCCAATTGGTAATTCATTTCTACACAGGTCACATGTGTAACGTTGCACAAAGAACATCACCTGGCAGTTACACATAGTAATGGATGGAATACAATGAAGATTTCTTGAGCTACACCAGCATGCTTCACTTTCATCACATTACCAGTGATTTCTGTCACCAGTGTCTACTGGTTCCAATTGACAATACAACATGGCAATGAAAGTACCATAATATTATAAAACAAGGGTCTGTCTGTGAGAATATCCTGCTGCACAAGTACAATTTATGCGACTTCAATTCAATCTTCTCTTGATATTGTTATTAAAGACCCTTTTTAAATAACACATGAAAGTTTTAGTTGGAATTCAACTTCTTTTTCATATCTGTGGCCAGGTTATGCCTATCTGTGCCATGTAAAAGAAGGTAGAAGTCAAACGACATTAAACTGCAAATTACTTTAGCACATGTTAGACACTGTTCCTTTTGTGTAAAAGTCCTTTATGGACGGTCAACAGTGATGCTAAGCATGCTGGGTTGTACCAGTGAAGCTCGTGACATACTCCATAATCGCGTGATGCGATTTGTCGCTTACGCTCCTTATAAAGAGTGCTATTTACCAAATAAGGAGCGTAAGCGACAAATCGCGTCACGCGATTATGGAGTATATTATGAGCTTAAATCTTCTTGGGATGGAATGGTTGCATCATATATATGATACACATGCCTAACACTCAAGCTGCATCTGGTTTAATTTAACTGCTGCTATAACTGAAAAAAGATATGCAGATTGTGGAATATTCAGTACAAATACAAGCAGTGAGGATGCAACACAACATTCTGCAACAGGATGTGCCATCATAAATGAAGACATGTTTCAAACCTTTTTGTCTGAAGCGTCAGTTCTTCCGAAAAGTTATCAAGAAACAAGGCCTCATCAACATTTTTATTTTGAAAGAAATTTTGATTAGAATGTCATATAAGAAGACGCATTCTTTTGATTTTACTGTAGAATGCCAGGAAAACCAATATGAGCATTATAAAATCTTCATGAAATTCATCTTCCCATAAAAACAACAACAAAAATAACATATTGATTAAAAAGAAATCAAATGGATTTTAATGTCATATTCACATGGTTGGGGTTGGAGATACCATCATCCCCAAATCTAAAATTCAAATTTCAGACTTGTATGGAGACATCTAACCAACCAATGATGGGACATGACATGAAATCACTTTTAAGGTACTGCAATATTGCATCTTAAGCGTCGGCCCCATAGGCAAACCACGGCTATCAGCGTCACGTTCGCGCAGTATATTGCGCTCAATATAGGCTCGGTTGATTACGTCATGGAAAACCTGTCACGCATTTGCTGGGAGATAGAATATGTCTTGGTATTTGGTAGTGTTAGGGTTAACTCACATTTTGAGATATTGATACCAACACCAAAAAAATCATGGTCGTCCAAAGATTCTAAGTACCAACATTCAACAAGACTTACCCAATATTCAAAAATAGCCCCATTTCAGTTTAAAGTAAAGTTTATTTTAATCTTACACCCAACTCAATGGAATACAATATATTAAAACTCATTTTTCTCCGAATGTCCTTTTTGAGTTACGACTGTTTGGTTGTCAACCCTCGATTTGATTCTGAGTAAACTTTTCTCAAATCCTGGATATGAACTTCTTTTTATCAGAGACATAAAGCCCTCCATTTATGCAAATGGAAAACACACTGGCCTGCACTATTATAACCAATTAAGAGGAAATCATGTGCACAGTATCCCTTGGGAGCAGTAAAAATGTGAACAGTATATTTCATTGTAAAAAACAATAATCTTCTGAGAGATCAAATGTAAAATAACAATGTTTTAAGACAAAGTACAGATACCATTTGTTATGGTCATGTGATTCCCTAAAATATTTATAAGCAAACTTGCAATGCATGATGGGATGGTTTGAAATGATCTATTGACCTGACCTCAAGGCTCCATATGCGTGACATAGTGTATATGGTTTAAGTTTTATTAAAATGATTCATTGGGTTATTTCTACACTTATCTGAAGGAAAGAACAGGTGTACAATAAGGCTGAATCAGCAATACATTTATGAAAACCTCCCTACACACAATTTCACTAGAAAAATAATATCATAATGGTTCATATTTGAGCTTATGAAGTGTGAAAGCAGCAACACAATGATTTTCCACAACTGCTCACTTCTGGGTACAATTCCTAAGGGCAAAAATCAATTGGCAAGGATAGTTGACCATTTCTTGTGGATGTATAAAAATGCTTTACTAATTGTATACAATGAAGAAATGCATTTTTTTTAATTTTAAATTGAAAGCTGCACCAAAAATATTTGGATTTATTGATATGGGAATGATTTGTGTGGCCAGCTTTTCATGCTCAGCTCAGCCATTATTTAACCATTTTGTCTTACAAATAATCTTAAGAAACATCTTTGCACAAATTGTTTCGGTTTGGTGATAAGTGGAAAAAACTCATGTAGCAAACACATCTCCACTTTGACAGTGTACCTTATGTCCTTTCACGTACGTCCTTCCATACAAATTTGATAACTTTGATAATATCCCAACACATCAACCTAGGTGCATTCAAAACAGGTTATCTAAATCAATTGAAACCTCTTGAAAATATCTCCATGCAAACTGTAAAAACATATACATTATTTACTAACACATATTATTTAAAAGATATGCCATATGTGCATCACCCATTCACACCTTTTATACTACAAGATATTAAACTATATACAAACTTGGTCCTGTCACGTTTTATTAGTTGTTATGATAATGGTACTACTTTTACCGGAACCTGAGCTGGTGGAAGCACTACTGCTTAATTCTGCAGTGCTGCTGGCTTTTAACCGCTTATGTCTTCCTTCAGTGGTTGTTTCTTCGTCCGAATCGGATTCTGATCCAGACCCTCCATCAAATGCGGATACAGTGCCACCTTTTGACGTCAGGAGTGCTAGACCATTGTTGACTAAGTGAGTGTCAGTACTTCCAGTTTTTTCTATGATACGGACTGTAAAGAGAATTTCAAAACAAATAGTAAGTTCAGTCGTATAATGAGAATATGTAAATCAGGGCTTTCTGAATTCCAATGACACATATCAGCATCCAGTGTTGTCCTTACCTCTCAAGTCTGAGTCCTTACTGTCCAAGTTAGAGACAGAGGTCTTTCATGTCCCAGTCCTTATATGTATTTTAAGTTCTGATCACATGTCATTATTTTTGCTCTCTATAATATTAATAGGCCAACATATCAGTGATGTCAATATAATGATGCATTTTTAACCTTGGCATCCCCATGGAAATATGCGGATACCATTTTGGATTATAGGCATAAGAATTGATTCAGATATTCAAAAAGTGTTCCGAAGTTTAAAGATAGAGAAATTACAAACTTGAATAAAAGGTGTAAAAAATATGCAGTAGAGCAACCCTTCCTCTGCCATTTCACCTATTTCTTTTCCCTGAAAAATGTCTACAATGCCATCATTTTTAACTTTTCAGATGTATTTATGATGATTTGTGACATTATTTCTAAATAAGCCAATATTAACTCCAGAGTCTGAGTCCTTCACTTCGAGTCTGATTCCTTCAAAATAGGGACTCAAGACCAGACTCGAGTCTGAGTCTGAGTTCGGACTCGAGTACTCTATCACTGTCGGCATTTTAAGGGCTGCCTCATGAAGTTTAATTTGGATTTAAATGTGGTTTTGCAATGCAGACACTGTTGACCCAGGCACAGGTCGCAAATACATGAAATTGGGTATACCGTATATCTTGTGTACATCCTGTTTCACAAATCTTGTTACTTTGTGGCTACTTTGACAAAGAAAACCGACATAAATACCTATTCATAAAACATCAGCTAACATTGATCTTTTGTCTATAGATATTTTTTATTTCTAGTTAATGAAGACTCAGCATTTACACTCATAAGCAGATGTAACCTCTGTCTTTGATCCTGTGTGTTAATAATAATAATACAAGTAGTAGGTGCTCACAATTTAATACCAAGATCAGTCAATGATCAATGAACATCAACATCTCATGGAAATAAAATGGACTATATAGTTTGTGTACTTACTTTGCGTGTCCAGCAGCTGGTTTTGCTTCTTCAAATCTTCAATATCATTTTGATGGGAATTATTTTTGCGCCTCATGAACTGAATATATTCAGTTGCTTTGTTCAATATCTGGGCACGAGAAGCCTGTAGTAAGTAAATAAAAATAAAAATAAGATAAACATTTTTGAGATTAATATCAATCAATACTTGGGTACAAGTTTGTCAATGATAAAAAGTGTGCACAGATCGTCCAATTAATTATGCACACGATTGTCTCATTTTTAGGATGGAGGGAGCATGGTGTTAATTTATGAGTTTGAAGTCAGACATGTCAGTCAACAAGCAGTAAGTAAGCTTAATGAAAAATAGACCATTCGATACCAACAAATATGTGCCAAAACAGATTGCAGAAGTTTTAGAAGATTTGGTAACAGGTTTATTAAAAAATGGGAGACAGGCATATAATAGGCTATAGTCATGTTATGTACACTGATAGAGATTGAGAATGTGATGGAAAACTACTACTGTCATCGATGAGTGCTGGTAGAAGAAATGGCAGATGTAGCTTGTAGACAAATGACATGTATATTTTGAATCACAATTACAAATTAGTGTTGACATAATTTAAAAAAATATTAAATGTGATTCCAAACAATTTGTCACACGTTAGAACTAAATCATTTCATCCCAAAATTGCTGGAGTTTAAAACTCAACTCTGGTGTCAATGTATTCTAACCTCCCCCCCCCCCCCCCCCCCCCATCATTAACCATTTGTGGCATTCCATTGATAACATACCTTGTAAGCATAATTTAAACCTTGAATATTTGCAAACGAGACTACAGATTCACATGATTTTGGCTACATTTTCTGTGTAGGAGTTAAATGGCGGGTACTTAAGTTGCCCATTTGATGGGAAGACAAAGAAAAGCCTTGCTGTACATAATTTGATATGGCACTGCCTGAAGAGTCACATCCATGAATCCTGGCATAATTGTAATATGCTCAACCATAGCAGCATCAGGGAATTTAGGGCTATGATGAGTCTCACCTTTTCTCCCTGTAAGTTTGGAACAGCATCTCTCAAGAGGTTAAAACTGTCCTTGATGTGGTCTCGCCTCTTTCGTTCCAAAGCATTGTGGTGGGCACGCTTCTCAGCCTGGTATATAAAGAAACCAAAACAAACACACACCAATGTAAGAATGGCAAATAAGGCTAGGTAAATTTGATTGCAAAATCTCGAAAAATATACCACGCTATACTATACCATCTTTACAAAACTTTTTCATCAGAATCGTAGGCTAATCATTTATCATCACAGTTCACAACTTCACAATATTTCTTGTATTTACCTTCTTATCTTATGACTATAAATAACCTGGAAAATGATTCCGTATTAAAATAATTTATACACATGTCTTAAAATAAAACCTAGTCCTAAATCATTCATAAAATGAAGCACAAGGTTTAATTGTTCTAGCGCATTCATTTTCTGATAAAAATGACATGAATTTTATTCACCCTACAGTAAAATTATGATGCACCTTTCCTATGGTAGACTCAGTAGCTCGCGTTGACACAGCTCTATAATAACACCTTGATTACACAGAGCTATGAAATTAATAAAACTGGTACATCATACTTTCATTAAAATTTTACAACTGACATTAAATTGATCTTTCATCTCGCTATCATCTTTAATTCAAAGAATATGTAATACTTGGTTAAATGGCTTCAGCTAGTATCAATTTCAAGAAAACTGGCTTTAAAAATGCAGTAGATGTCATTGAACTCTTGTTTGATTTTTTAAAAACATAAAACTACAATAAACATAAAACTACAATATCTTCTAAGTTACAGATCAAATTTTGAAAAAGGTTGTCACTGACATTTGTCAGGTTTAAACCCGATGCGATAGTTTATAGTTTATTTATTTATTGTTCGGTCCATGGTTTCAACTTTACACGGCATGGTTAACAGTGTTTACAATGTTTTCGGCTATGATCGCAGCTCACAAGCCTTACACAAGGTAAAAATTGGACATTATTACGAGCGCCCTCTTCGACGTTCAAACTGTGTGTTTGTGAATAATCATGAACCGGAAAGGTACTGTGGTCACGCCTCCTGGATATAAACTGCAATATCAACGCCGCCTAGTGACGCTATAGGGCGTTGCTTCGTCTGCTTCATTTTAATATTTAAGTATAATAACAGGGGATTTAGTCTATCGTCGCTATATTTAAATGATCATTATGTTCCAAAATGTTGAAATATTAGAGAAATAGCCCATCATATATCACTATCTATAGGAGTGTTAGATAAAATATTGGAATAGCAATTACGGAATTATTATTCCATGATGGTAAGATGTTTTAAAGTCTATGAAACAAGTACGGGTAAGATTCAAAGCTTATTTTCTCAATGAATTACGTTCATATCATATTTATTTTTAGAATTCCGTACTTCCTTATATACTCAAGTTATATTTTATTCTCATTTGAAAACAATCCAGGTAATACAACGTCTAATGTAGTGATATTAGAATTACTCAACTTTGTTCACCAAAACTACCAGAAGTAAAAAGCCCATTTCATAATCATGCGAGTTTACTCTCCTTTCAAATATCCCGCGTCAATCCCAAGAATAAACTGAATGGTCTGTAATATCGATGAATGACCCATGATTGATTTCTTTTGATTCACTTTCTACCCGAGTCGTCGGTGCTCATCAAAATACACCGTGATGCAATGTAACGCAAGGCCAGTCTCTATTCAATGTTATTGATTGAGATAATGTTACGAATACTGCATGTACATGTAGTATTGAGATAAGTCATTGATGTCTGACAGTGCTATCGATTTAGGGATTATAATTCCGTGAAGTAGACATTAACTTTTCTGTTTGATTTACTGATTAACATTTGAATTGCATAATGTCTGGTTTACCGCGAGCTTTGGGATAATATATAATAATGTTCTCGTGCAATTGATTGACCGGGAAGGTACCTTTATGGATTTTAATGGAAATCAGCCCAAACTTACAACTGTAAGGATTAAGAAAAATCAGTTGCCTTTGTGCAATAACACGTCGTTTCAAAATATTCTATCCCCGGCTCGGACAGATTTTATGGTCATTGGGAAATAACGACATTCAAATAAGTATTTGGTATTTGTTAATTCTCTGCCACTGTAATCGGGAACTGTCACTGTGGCCGAGTGGTCTAAGGCGGTGGTCTAATGGAAACTTTTGCGTGTGAGTTCGAATCTCACTGGAGTCACCTTTTTTTTGTCTTTATTTTACTTATGATTTTGAAGTAATTATGAATCGTATCGCCCTGTAACTCAGAAAATATTCATGATTTATTATCAGAAATGTAATTCGGCATGAAATCTACTGTCTAAAAAAAAGTTTGGTACATAAACTATGATGTGACTTTGATAAAATTAATATGTACACAAATATTATCTAAATATGTTCATTTTGTTGGTTCTCGGGGAGGGGCATCCATTTTCAACTTATTTTCTACTACAAGGGAGTTTGTTTTCTTAACAGAATGCCCACTGAAGAAAATTGAAGCTGCATACATAATTTGTACCACACGCAATTTCTATAAATTGATGTAATGTGTTATTCGAAACATTAAATTGTAAAAATACATTGATATCACGAGGTTCGAAATAGCTCAGTCGGTAGAGCTTTAGACTCTCAATCAACAAGCCGTAGGTTCGAATCTTGATTGAAGTTCTTAATGTTATTTATTTATATTATTTTACGTTATTTATTTATTTATTTAATATTATTATCTATTTACATTTTTTTTATTTAAAAATTGACATTTATTCATATTGATTTTCTTCTTTTTTTAACTTTCTTCTATCTTGATGGGTTTATTTATTAATTATGTGTTCATTTGATTTTCAATTAATTGAACATTAATGTTATACATTATATTTATTTATTCATTTGTTTGTCTAAGGATTTAATAACTTACCTAATTAATGAATTAATATATTCATTTATTTATCTATTTATTTACCCATTAATTAATTAATTATTAATACATATTTCGATGTGGTCGAGCTCATAAACTTATCTTTTCATAAATAAAAAGATCACATGGTGTTTCAATTCGTATTAAAGCAAACACAAACTATTAACTTCAATTTTATAATACATTGTTTTAATTATAATTTCAAAATCTGTCGTAACCAGCCCATACTAAAAGCGTGTTCAGGTTATTTGAAATGACATTGGATTACAATATCGCTGACGCTAAACTGAATGACTGGATTAATATATCGCGCTGACGCTAATAACGAGGTCGTACTACAAATTAAATTGAATGATGATAATCGATTGGCCATCCACTATTTACTATTGAAGTGTTACGTGTAATGTAAACCAATTATTACCATATCAATTGGATCACGCTTTCAAGTCCTGAACACTGATTGAAAAGATCGCTACATAAAACCAATGGGATGTGCTAGCATTAATAAAGGTGCGTGACCCATTTACCAGGGAGTTACATAATCACTTCGATAGTGAAAAGCAATTATGCAGTATCAGACCTGGATCACTGCGCATGAATGGTATGAATGGGCGCTTATCCCTTTAGGTATACTTGTCTCAGGATAAAAAATCTCGATAAATACGAAATAAAATAACATTGACAAAACTACATGCTGTGATAGGATTCGAACCCGTAACCCGCTGATTTCAAATCCGACACCTTACCGCTGAGCTAAATCTATTCGATGTAAATTAAGTAAGAAAAAAACATTATACAGTTCAACATAAGCTTAAAATGCTTTATATTTCCTATTTTAAGCGTTTTTAACACAGAGTTTTCGCCTAAAAGTAGTTGAAAAGCTGTTGCACTTAAAGAATCTAATTTTGATTTAAACGACACTTAACAATTAAGGACATCCATTTCGTTCGTACACACTTCAATGTGTCGATTAACAGCCACAGTCTATCGTTGCATCATGGGGGTTTAAACGATGGGTACCTGATGACTCGGGTACGTACATCGACTCGTGTGACTTTTGTCTAGGACAATCACTTGAGAGGAACAAAAGATGTTACCTGTCAATCAAAAATAAATTGAGACTAGATAAACTAGCCATCAAGCGATGGCGCTCTTGATAATGTCCCTGCTCTAAGGCTTGTGAGCTGTAAGGGAACAATGCTTTATGTTTAAAATTGTTTAAAAAATGTAGACAATTCCTTAAATTGGGAAGTAGATTTCCAAATGATTTTAGTAAAGTTGTGAGATAGTTTTTTATGGAAAAACAGGCAAGATAGATTTATGAGTCCAGGAAAGTCTTTCCTGAACTTCAAAATATAAGATAAATGAGAGAGAACAAAATAGTGTGAAAATTTTGAAAAGATCATGTACTAGAACATTTTGTGACCCACTGTCACAGAGTATAAAATAATATGTGACCAGACGCGTCAAAAAGGACATGTTGCCAGCAAATACGGTTTTGAGATAGAGGCCAATATATTTGGTGAAATATAAGGAAAATAATAGAAAAAAATGCTTCTTCAAATCATATCTTGCGCTCTTTCAAGTCATACCAATAACTCAGATTTGACTCGGGCCTCCAACATTTCCATTGTGACGTGAACTCATGAAGGGTCACATATGTGACAGGATCAAGCGGAATGATGAGTTGCATGTCGGGAATATTGATTTTGGGTTTTATAGGTAAAAAGAAGCGAGTCGACAAATTCTTGTTTTACTTTGTCTGTAACTTAAAAAGAGTAAAAGTTTGATTGTAGTGGGGTTTGGATTGGACCATACTGTAGTGTCTGTGTTTCCCCTGCTTTTAAATGAATCACACACAAATCAAAATTGAAACCGACTGCCAACATGCGACTCATTTCAATTGATCACGTCATATATGACCCCTTCCCTTTGATCTATCTGGATCTGGATAAATTATACTCTGATAAAACATCAACATCAGAGTTTGTGACATGACATGACTAAAATGGTTATACTGTTGTATTTTCTGACGGATGTTTATGTTAGTTTTGTCGAGACAAGAATATGATGGGATGTGATACATCGTCCCAAATCTTGGATCTATTCTATTCTATACTTTTAAGTTGTAGAGCATAGCCAGCCAAAAATCTTTGCATGAATTTCAGTCTTATTGGCAAAAGATTTGACTTTCTGGGGAAATGATAAAACAACATCTATGAGTATGACTGACTGATCCCCAACATTAAAATCAAAACATATTTTGACCACCCCACTTCTTGCCAAAAAACCCAATCATCGACGTCTTTCTGAAAAAGGGGTACTTTTGAGGGGGCATCGCACTTTAGGGTATCCATTACAGCATCGAGATATCGACGTTTAGGGTACTAACTGTTATGTGTGACTTTTCAATAAACATGCAAAATGTTGAAAAAAATCTTCAATTATTCCCTGCTTTAATTGTAAAGGGGTCAAAAATGTAAGTCACCCCTAAACTTTGATCACGTTTGTTTGCATAAGGCCAAGTAAATCAAGCAACAGTTGATCGTCCCCGCCCGCTTCCTTTTTTCATGCTGCATTGATTTTTTATTTTAAATTGCATGTAAAACTATTAAATGATTAAGTTGCTCCAGTAAAAACTTTATTAAAACTGTATCTGTACATTAAATAAATGCATACAATGTAAAGAGGCTCAGACTGTAAAATCTTTACTTCAAAAATCCGGCGGCCATCTTGGAAAAACTGTTGTTTTGTTTTACTTGGCCTAACTCTAGACATAATTAGACGTTTTGAGAGATTGAAATACTTATGAAAAGCGCAAATACTTGGCTACCCATAGAAAGTTTTCCCATTTCAATATCATTTACTTTTCCCGATATATTCACATTTCACAAAAATGATGTTTTCAAAAAAAGAGGCACTTTTCAAGATTTTATAGTTTGTGAGCATAAATCCACACACAATTAGGCGTTTTGAAAAATTAAACATTTATGAAATGGAAAAACCCTTGGCTACCCCCACAAAGTTCTCCCTTTTCAATAACATGTTTACTTTTCCCAAAACAGTCACATTTCCACAAAATGATGTTTTGCGAAAAGTGGCACTTTTCAACAATACAGGGAAGTTATTGACGTGAATTGGCTAGTCATGAGTGAAATAAAATCATTTTATTTTTAATTTCAAATAAGGACCAGCCTTTCTTTTAAATTGAAAATAAAGACAATTCAAATTAATTTTAAACAGCACTTACTGGAGACATTTTTGTGCTCTTTCTTGCATAAGATTTCGAAAAGGGCCACTTTTTCTGAAAACATAATTCTACGGAAATGTGAATGATTTAGAAGAAGTAAACATGCTATTGAACAAAACACATCTTGCAATGGGTAGCCAAGCATTTTTCTTTTGATAAACGTCAAAAAGTGCATTTGTGTGTGGAGTTATGCAAACAAACGCGATCAAGTTTTAGGAGGGACTGTACTTTTTTTTACCCCTTTATATCCTCTGTATATCAAAAAAGGTTGCTGCTTTTTCAAGCCTTCCCTGAACTTTAAGATTATTTTGAGCATTACTATAATACACCATTTACTGATAGGGGTGCATTATTGAGTAATGGTGCTTGGACGCGCATGTGTACCAGCTTGGTATGTTCAATGACCGTGCCCTCCCCCCCCCCCTGGGTTTTACCCCCACCCAACATGACACCACATACCCCTAACAGGCCTATAACCATTTCCTGTGGGGCTTATGCACCATGTGTGTAGGTGCGTAGAGTGCCGCGGCAGTGAGCCCTTGCGCAAACATGCACGTGACACGTTACCACAGTTTGAATTGATTAAGCGCAATGCACAATATCATGCAATTCTAGTGGCATTTGCGAGTTTTTTTGGGACACTTTGATCAACGTTAACGGAGAATGATTCTAGGACATCAAACAAACACACAGTTTCCAGATTTAATTTTATAGTAAGATTATAAATATAATATAGCCAACCACTCAATCACAATAATATCATAATGAATAATATTTGGCACTGCTAATTATTTTTTGATATTTTAATACTGTACTGTATTACAAACCTCGGGATTTCTTAGTCTAATTATAGATTAGTCTTAATTATTGTATCACATTAAAACATGTTTTCAATAGATAAGGTCAGTCACATGATTGATGACATGTCAGTGGGTAGGCCGGATGATTCCCATGCGTGGATTGTGTTTCAAGATCAAAACCAAAAGTTAAAAAACTGCTGTATTGTTTAATTGTTATTCCCTTTTTTTCCTTCAGATAATTATATCGATGTTCAAATCGATTTTGTCTACTACTGTTCAATTCAATGTACGGCCATAGTAAAATAATAAGGCCACGGGATGTCCACGGGCTGCCTTCCGCTGACGAATTCGCTGTCATCAAAGTAGGCCAAATCCACCCGGTATAAAACTCTCAAAATAACCTATTTCTCACACAAACCAATTCCCACGAAATAAATCATTTTATTTGTATAAACGCTAACCTCACTCTCCATATCCAATTCTATCTCTTCATCACTCATCTTGTAACGATTTTCCGACTAAATATGTGTCCTTCAGCTTTTACAGATAAGTCAGCCCGAGCGACAGTCGACCAGCCCAGTTTTCTAATGGCGTCTAAAAACAAGACCAAGGCTACCAAAGCTGGCTGTGTGTTTATTCCATGCGACGACCCACGTGTCCAGACCTGGCAGGTCGGCAGAATATAGGTCCCGTCAAATATTAATACGCGCACAATAAACACGGAATCTTTCATTTATTTACATCAGAAATGTGTATAAAAATATCCGATTCCTTTGGATATACCAGTTAAAATATTATGACTTTGTTTGATTTAACTAAAAATAAGTGAAAGTTAGATTATTGAGTTTGTTTTGAATGGGTATAATAGTTCCGGAGGGTGATTTAAAGTTGCAATACGTCTCACTTGTAAACAAGGTAATGAATTCCCGATATTTTCTATCCCGTATTGCCAACCACATCTCTTAATATGGAAGCCAACGTAAACCAATCATTGATAAGAAACGTTTGTATACATAAATGAGATGACGTATTATTTACCGTAGATCTACATAAACATACTACTATAATTATGCAAATGTTGCAATAGCTCTTTAGTCTTTTTGTGTATTCAATTAAAAAGGCCACTTAAAAAAGAATGATTCTATTCTCGTAGCCCTCCCTCCTCACTTTCTGGGATAAGGTCAACTTTGTTTTTAATTTTTCAATCATTCAAATGTTATTGAGTTTCAAACACTGAAATTGTAATGGTTGGTAATTATGTATTCAACCAGAGAGATGTTATTACCGTTACAACTCCCTGATTCAACTATATGGCCTCACCGTTTTGCGGATGCTGCTGAAAGATGCTGGCAATATATATATATTGTGCATGAAAACAGCCATATTTACATGTCAATTTCGTAAAAAAATGAATTAAAAATCGTCCTACCCCGATCTTCACTTTTTGAAGGCCAGTGGAGTGCTCGAGAATCTAATAATTAATTTTAAATTATTTCGATATTTTAAAACATCATAATCTTCTAATTTTAGTGCTACTCCATTCCAATTTCCAATTTTAAAATTATACAAAATCTTAAATCATGCAAATCCCTATGGGTGAACATGCCCCATCATGGATAGGGCGATATGTGCCCCATAGCACAATAAGTGCATTGACCCGATATTCACGCGTGTCCCACATACAACAGGGGCGGATCCAGGATTACTCAATAGGCATGCGCATCATTCCCCTGAATCCGAGATTCTTCTCAATTCCCCGCAACATTTTGCGTTCCAAAGCCCCCATTCTTCGAAAATTTTGCGTTTTAACACCAAAATTTGCGTTCTTGTTTATCAAAATTGAAATTTAGGCCAGTTCTCAAGACCTACTATTTTGAAAAAATCAGTTCCTAAGACCCTATTTTTCGTCATAAAATCGACTCAGTTCAGTTCTGTAGCCCCCCCCCTTTTTTGAGACCCTGGGCGGCACACCCCTACCCCCAAAAAAAGTTGAGTGCCCCCCCCCCCGGGCTCAATTCCCCCGACGTGACGGGGGGTTTGAGGTCAAACAATTTTGCAAATCCGCCCCTGTACAATCGGACAGGTTTATAACCGACTGTATCAAATCCATAACCAATCCCATAACTATAGGCCTATATACCTGAGGTATGATGATTAACATAATAAACTCTTGTAATGTAGGCCTACATATCTTTAGAGAAAAAAATCAATATCAAAAATGAAGGAAAATCCACCGTTTGTGATGTAAAACTGGTTTTGTAGGCTGATAATTCTAATATTATACGGAGCCATAAGTTACCATGGAAAGCTCGCAAACAGCGGAATCGTCATCTTCAACAAGTGGCCGCCCCGGGGTGGCCGCAATGATGATGGTGGGCGAACCTGCCCCGAGGGTGTACACTCCCCGCTCTCCCCTATACCAACCAATGGATATTTTCGGTTCTTTCGAGTGTCCTTATAATGTGGCCAATATAGGCCTATTGCTGACAAAAATCGTCAACGACTTCGTTTAAAAAGCAGGGGCGTAACTATGGGTAAGGGAGTCATTTGCCCCCGCACCCCTCTCGACCTCCGGCCTGATGTACATGAAATGAAAAACGCTAACTCTAATAAATATACCTTTAAAAGGAAAGGGGCGCTCAAATAAATAATAACAGTAGGCCTATATAGCCTTAAGGGTATACCGGGGGTATATATAGGCCTACTATGATATATGTCGCGGGGCGGGAGCAAAGCGCGACAGCCAAGTGTGCAGGCTAGTATCTATCAGATCTGACACCACCAAATTTTGCGCGCGTAGAGGGGTTAATTTGGAAACCTATATATTTTATTTACTATAATAGGCCTACTAGCCACGTGGGTTCGTCTGGGCAGAACCTGCGTTTTCTACTCATTAACAAGCAAACCAATGAATCTGGACAACTTCTAAGGTTCACAGTTTATTTTTACTCTCCTTCTTCAACAAATGCTACTACAAAATCCGTACTTCGTACAAACACTTTATAAATTAAGGTTGGGTCAAGGGTCTAGTCTCAACTGTCACTTGGTCAAATATTTTACAACAGTCGAGTCCGTCCTATCACTCCGCACTAGTTCGGATTAAAATTGAGGGAGGTGCCACCTGGAGCCTAGGAGAAATTCTCATGTGGTTTTTCTAGACCAGTTTTTCATGGGGAACAAGAAATATATCTGAGGTAAACAGGCTGTTTCCTGGGTTTATCCTTGGTGTAATTCTGCAGTAGGCTATACCTATAACTTACTTTCACGGTGTCATTACTCGGTCCGAAAAAAAGATTTCCAGATTAATCTAATTCCGACCATGCTTTGGATGTTTAATTCCATGTCTACAACCGAGACGGTTAAAATGTATCCCTTGCATGCCTGGTCAAAGACAAGTCAAAATAATTTTTAGTTGCAATCAAAACTACTGCCAGCTATTCCATATTGAAATGAAACAAAAAACTCGTTTTATTATGCCAAGCACAGAGAATTGTCATTACTGATAATTGATGTTCTTATTGCTTTTTCAAAACTTATTTCATGTCAACTTTTAACTTTTGATTTTGCGCGAAACGTTTTTCTCAATGACTTTGCTGATAATAGTGAAATAACCCAGCCTTTCCATCATTGGATCTTTAAATTCAGTTACACATTGATAGTAGATTGGATATTTCTTTTCTGGAAAACCGACTGCCATGTTCAGTGTGGAAAAACAGTAATATTTTTCGCAATTGATCATTTTGGTTTATCAGCTATTGTTCAAGTTTGACCAGATAACCATTTAAATCTTAATCTTCGGATATTTTCAATAAAATGACTAATTTGGTGAAGAAGGTACGGTAACCATCTATTTTGCAAGTATCAGGATTAACCATCTCTCTTGGGGAGCAATGCCACAAGTATTGCTTTATACAGAACTTGAAGTTTTATACAGAACTTGAAGTTCTTACTATATACAAGAATTCTAAGTATCTCTTAGAAATTGTTTCCTATACCCGACTCTTCCTTGACTAGTCTGGTGGCTATCTAATTTATATACTACAAAATACAATTAAAACTTTAACAAGGACAATATTTTTTTTTTTAAAAGGCATACAAGACATTATTGTGGCAAAGCTAGACCTAAGCTACTCGGAGCCGTTCAAGGATGCTTACAGTATTCCACTATGCCAAAACACTCTTTCAAAGAATTTGCCTGGCATTTCTTGTAATCTAAATGATAAAACCATATAATGAACTTCCGTAAATTATATATACAAAGCGACCGAAAAGAGATGGTCTTTGAATATGAACTTACAATACACTAATTTACCAGAGCAGTGATTCATATTCTAGATCCAACATTTCCAAACGTGGGCCGTCTTAGATTGTATTTGACCATAAATTCCAGTATTTATGATTTTACTCATACACTCACACCATGCATGGCTCCCCGCTCCCCTGCTGACACAACTAATCATGCTGAGTAAATATATAGCCAGTCCTGAAAGCTGATGTCTTATTTGGCACAATGCAGATACCACATGTGTAGTGGTCTATCACCCTAGGCAAGTTACATTATCTTTTATTAGAAGTGAGGATATGTTATTTTTTCAGTAAAATCATAACTTTGTTAATATTGAATGAAATTCTTCCATTCAAACATGAAACTAAACCAACTTTGGCACTTTCTTCATTTTTGCACTTAAATTGCTGAAATCAACAAAAGGAGTGTTATTTCATACACAAATATGTTTTCACTCGCATGCCCTTATCTTCCTTATGACCACCTCCCTGAGCGAAAACCAAAACTAATACCCCATATGCTTGAAAGCATGGGTGAAAATGCATAAGTGTCCAGATAGTGAGTTAGCATTTGATAACAGTTGTGTCTAATAATCAATGCAAAGATGCCTGGCATTCCACTCTTGAGGGAGCTTTTCAAAATGGCCGCCAAAATTGAAGTACAGTGTTTCTAGATGCTAAAAGGGTAAAAAGAGTTTACTGAATTGTCCTTGTAATGTTTTCTGGTATGACAAATCACTCACAATGCTGCATAAATGTTATAGATAATCCTCAGAGTCGCTCAGATCACAAGCATCCGTGCCTTCATAATTGTTGATGCCTGCTGAACGCCATTCTCTAGCCATGAAATGCGCTCTGAGTTTATGAAGCTGTAGTATTTTATGACATGGTGGTAATGCTATATCTGTTACTTTTTGCTCCTTCGTTAACTTGCGGTCGAAGATAGCATACCTTGCTTTATTAACGTTTTAGGTCTTTATCCTGTACAGCAGTGATACGTATATTCTTCAAGCTCCTCAGACAATGTGCTGAAAGAACGTCCGATTCATCAAGATGACAGAATGTGGGCCACAGACCTTGGCTTTGTCTCTAACAGCTTCCAGCACATACGTTTGCCCTTGCGAAAAAAAGGCCAAGCTGTAATCGTTACCCGTAAAGGCGTGGAATCCAACAAGACATAACTTCAGTGTTGCTGTTAGGTCGATGTCACTCAACTTGAACATGTTGAACGCCTTTCGGTATTTACCAGTGTTTGTTTCAAGTATCACTCCGTCACCATTCTTGTTGAAATGTGACCTCTCCATTCTTGTTGAAATGTGACCTCTCCATTCTTGTTGATGTGACCTTGCAATAATAGCAATATGTCTGTGTCGCCAGAATGTGAACGTATGATTGCTATGCCTTCATCGTTGCTGCTCAAGGCGTGGTCTGCATGCAAGACGACCTTCATGTCTGCTGTCTCCTGACTACTGCTAAGCTCTGGAACCAAAACAACATTATCTTTTGTGACAAGGATCCATTCTCTATACGATGAAAAGTAGACACCGTCACACTTCAGAACAGCTAGTAAAAACGTATGCTTTCTTACTTTTCTAACACACTGCGAACGAGCTCAATCAGTCTGGTCTTGTTCTCGTCGTTAGCCAGGAATTTGTTGAAGTCACGTGGCGACTTGGATTGTATTGAGCTTATATGATAACTTTGGGTGCCATTCCTCTCTTGTTTCTCTCAGCGGTCTAGATACTCTGTGGCAAATATGAATCAGCAACTATATCAATGCGCTTGTATCCTTTTGGGATGCTGGCGAAAATTTTGCTGGCGAGACCTTCATATGTATCAGGATACGATGTGAAAGTTCTGATTAGGGCCATCAGGTCAACGACAAAGCAATATTATGTTCTTTTGCTGGCAGAATACTCTCAGTATCCATTGTAACTCTTGAATTGTTCTCAACAAGAATATCCATTAGGACACTTTTCTGAGTCATTCGTCTTGTCCCATCGGCATTCCCCAGACTTAGTAGGACAGGGGTTAGTGGATATTCCATTGCTTTCTTGAAGTCAACAATTCTGCCATGCTTTGTTGAAGTGGTAAGAAGCTTTCCTAATACATCTCGATTAATTTCAATTACTTTGACTTTTCCATGTGCCTTCAGTTGAGCTTTTTTTACCACTCTTTGAAAATAGAGTGAGCTTGTTGCGCGTAATAGGGTCATGAAACTTCACTTCTGCTGACTCGAGCCTGTCCTTTACAAAAGTTTCGTGTGCTGACTCGAGCCTGTCCTTTACAAAAGTTTCGTGTGAAGAACTTGAAATATTCCATCCCCAATGTCCTTAATGTTTGACCGGTGTTCCAGAGCTCACGTTGTATATTTGATCTTTATCTTAAATCTCTGATCAAATGAGTTGACGTAATGTACTCTGTGCATGGTCATCACATTGACTAGTTTCTGCATCTTTATTTCAGATAAGAGGATGTGTGCAAAGATGCTGTATTTTCTGCCTAGCTGTTGTGCACGGTTAAGTGTTCATTTCAGGATTGACTTGTCATCTGTAGACAATGATTTTATACCACCTGCCACTTTGGCATCTCTGTTGATGGTCTGTTCTCCACGTTCGTCCACTGCTGTTCGCAATGCATATCTATACTCTAACCATGTACTGACAATCCTTTTTCCTCAATTAGCTGACGACTACCAGGATTAACAGACTCAATATTCTCCATGCATTTGACATAGTAGCTTCCATACCGGGCATAATTAGTCTTGTTGAGACCAAGTAGAATGGCAACATGAACTCCCATCCATACCTCCTGAGGTCATAGTTGTTCTCTTGAACTGCAGTGTCAACCATGTGCTGACATTTCATCAAATTATTTAGATAATTTTGAAAAGTATAAAGTGTTGAAAATGTATTTCTGTCAGCATCTAGTGAACAGAAAACACCAACAAGTTATTATGATGACCTTCAATTAAAATATTATTGCAAATGTGATAGGCACTGTGAACGACGTGGATGTGTCGCAACTCCTGAGTCTAGATCAGATGTGGCCTTCTTCAATAGTTAGTCTACCAATATCACAAATAGGAATGGAGCCAGAACATTACCCTGTAGCACTCCAGTGGAGACAGCGAAAGGATCAGAGATACTGCCATCGACCATCACAGCACTTCTCGAGCTGTTGTACAGTACACCTATAGCGTCGACTAAAGCTTTTGGGATTCCGTAATGTCGCAGTACTGCAAACATTACTTTCCTGTTCATGGAGTAGAAGGCTTTCTTGAAGTCTATGAATGTGCCTGTGAGAGGTAGCTGCTGGTCTTTAAACCCTTCCATGATTCTCCTCAGGATGTGGATTTGCTGAGCATAGCTTCTGCCAGGGCGGAAGCCAGCCTGGTTATTCCTTAAGATGGGGTCGACATGATCTCTCACTCTGTTGAGCAGGATCTTGTTGTATACTTAAGCTGCGATTGACAGAAGAGATATTCCTCTATAGTTAGTCATAAGAGAGAGCTCCCCTTTTCTTAGGTAGAGGAACAATAACACTGGTGGTCTATTGGTTGGTGGTTTCAGGGTGGTGTAAACTTCCATGCAGAACCCGTGGACAACTTGTACCAAATATGTCACCGCCATCTTTGAGTGCTTCCGATGTAATTGCACAGTCGAGACCTGCAGCCTTCTGGGCTTCATTTGATTAATGGCTTCCTGTGTTTCCTCAAGTGTCGGAGGATCAATGTGGATGGGCAGGTCCTGAGCAGCAGGTGATGGTAGATATCAGATGGGATTTGACCACTGTCATTGTTTAGCAGTGAGCTGAAATACTTTCTCCATTCTGCAAACAGGTCTTTGTCATTCGTTGGGGTGGTACCATCTCTTTTCTTAACCTTGACGCTGGACTTTCTATCTTTCCCAGAGAGATCATGGATGATTTTCCATGTGAAGAAATAAAGAAACAAACCAATACAAAAAAAGAATTTCAACACATTTCCCAATTGACACTCTGCCCCATCAACGGCTAATAGGGAGCTTTCGATTTGGACGACGGACGCTTCTACGCCCGACGGTAAGATGACACCTCGAGTCATGTGCGCATGCGTCGAATAAGCAATCCGTCGGTCGTACAATTTCTGGGACCTGTCTTCAGCTTTCGATTTGCGTCACCACGACGGTTGTTAGTCCCATTAGGCGTTGTAGCATTTAGAAGACCAACGGATGACAAAACTGACGCATGTGCACATGACTTAAAGTGTCATTCAACCGTCCTAGATTCATCCGTCGTGCAAATCGAAGGCTCCCTAAGACAGGTCGAAGACAGGTCCCAAAAAATTGGACGACCGACAGATTGCTAAGTCGACGCATGCGCACATGACTCGAGGTGTCATCTTACCGTCGTAGAAGCGTCCGTCGTCCAAATCGAAAGCTCCCTATTAAGGGGGGGGGGGGGTATAGGATGGCCGGATTTCAAAATTGAGTTACTTTACAAAAAAGAGATAAGAGCACAGTGGAAAACTTCAAAGTCTTTGCTTTAAAATGCTTTTTATTTGAGTCAAATCGAACATTCAGTTCTGATGTTATGGTTAATTTAATTGACGGAATTTCGAAAATCGGAGGCGTTTTGTATTCGTTTGTGTGTAGAAAACGCTCACCCTGTATATTTTTGGCAAATTCACTTAAAATTATATATAAATTAAACAATTGTAATTTTCTATAATTTTTTTGGTAATACTATTAAATTAATCCATTGCACATAATTATTTATCAAATTTTTAAGTAAACGCCATTTCTTATGTATTTCTTTATTTTTTCTTACCCGGCTGTACTTAAGCTCCTTATCTTTAAAATCGCGATAAAAATCCTAATTTACATGCGATTTTCTTCAAAATGGACTCAAAATGTGTCTAAATTCAAGCTTTTCAGTATATGAACAATTATTCTCATCTCAAATGTCAATTTAGAATTTTGTAAGCAATTTTAATATTGTTGTATACGTTTCGCTTGATATCTCAAAACAAGGAAACGGCGCAAACGTGCGAAACCGTAACAAACGTAACTCAGAAACAAAAAAGTCGCGTGACCCTGGAAATTGGCATTATGTTAAGCATACAGAGGACTACAAAATCATGAAGGGATTTTCTAAAACGACCTTGCGTTTATAAATGACGCTGCGAAAAAAACCTAATTGGCCGCGTCCCGGTTACCATGGCAACCGCAAAAAAAAAATCGCTTCATTATTTTGTGCGCATTGTCCATACGCACCCATTCCCAAAATATGGTAATTATACGAAATTTCGTTACTGAGTTTTGTACGTTATAGCCAATCAGAGGCCCTGCTTGGTTACCATGGCAACCCGACCGAAAAAAAATAAGTGTTTTTTCAAAACTTGGGATCATGCTCGACATTTTGGTATATAACATGTCTTATTTGAAGTCTGGGAAAGTGATGAAATTCAAAATCAAAAATGTGGTCATTTTAATCTATACGCCCCCCTTAATTGGCGTTTGAACTCACGTCAACCATGAAGCTAGGTCTTCTAGCTTCATGCGTCAACTTAGCATAATCACACGCTACTACACATGAATGCCTTCATTGCACACTGGTCTATCCGGCGCCACTGCACTGATACAATACAGGAAGACAGGTATTATGTTACTCGGTTAAAGGGGCATTGAGCTATGTATCGATACTAAATGAGCAAATAACGTAAAGATAATCATCAACATAGCCCAAATCCAAAATGTCATAAAATTCCGACATCGCCTTCAAGCAAAATAAGCAAATAACGGTGCTTCCGGGTTGAGATTTGCCGCGAAAGTACATACCAGATTCGCTGCACCATGAACTTGGTCATTAGGTGTATTGACTTTTCGCCCGTTGGTTTTTATTGACATAAATCCTTATAGACAAAAAACAAACAAAATTATATATAATTATAATCCTCCAAATAGTCCTACTTTGCTGAATGTCAAATTGACTGGAATTTAATTATATTTCTTTCATGTCACATCACACCCATCTCGATCCTAAAAACCACCATTCCCGCCGGAACACCCGACATCACCGCCCACCCCATACACGTAACTCATTTCCTTAACACTTTCCACGCGGCAGGCGTCTGCAGACGACATTCCAAAAGTTCACAAAATGTTAGAAAAAACCATATTGTATCGACTTTCAATACCTTATTTAGAATCACTATGAGAAATGCATTGAAAGAAGTACAAACATGCCTAATCTTGATTCTGTTATCCTTGAGGTATACTTTGAAACAGTGGCGTAGCTAGGTTTTTTTTCAGGGGGGGCAAGATTTCTAAAATGTTCGTAAAAGGTTGCCCCAAAAATTTTCCAAGTCGGTCAACTCGTGAATTTCACGTAAGTGTGTGTGGGGGGGGGGGGGGGGGGGGGGGGGGGGGGGGGGGGGGGGGGGGGGGGTGAAGTCAAAAAAATTCGCACGGTCACAAAATTTCGCACGGACACAAAATTTCACAGTCCAAAAAGCACTGTAGTCAACAAATATTACCCAATCATAAGGGTTATAAGCAGTTTTTCAACAAAAATGTTCATTTATTTTTAAAAAACAACACCAAAATGGTCATTTTTAAATGGTTACCCCACATATAAGCACTATATCCAAAGAGAGGGGCGGGGGCACAATTTATTTTCTTCATGGGGGGCATCTGCCCCCCCTGCCCCCCCCTGAGCTACGCCACTGCTTTGAAAATTGGGAAATGGAAAGGTTTCTGAAAAATCTGTTTTGTATAATGGCATAACTTATTGCCGCGTGGAAACAGCAGGTCTTTCCCGGTCCGTGTCAAACTATTTTGGGTTTTTTTCTCAGATTTTACACTCACTAGTCATCAAAATATGATAGGCGTTAAAAAAGTGGAATAAATTTAGAAAATATTGCCTGTTGTATCTCGAATCTATACCAGATTTGCTGCACCATGAACTGGGTCATTAGGTGTATTGACTTTTCGCCCGTTGGTTTTTATTGACATAAATCCTTATAGACAACAATTTACAAAGAAAGTAGTTTTTTTGAGATATGTCACCTAATTGGATCCAAAAAGGGAGAATCGATGACTTGAATTACGGTGCAAGGTTTGTGCCATGTATGCATGTGAAACGATCGCATAACTTCCGAATTCAGCACCTAGTTTGATAGGATCATATCGAAAGTAAGAAAATCATGACATTTTATATGATAAACGGCGATTGTTGGTAAACTGTTTCAGATGGTAGTTAGTATATGCCTAAGTATTACTTTGATGCAAACAAACTGATTTCCAATAATTGAGGGCGCACTCCCATACGTATCTCTCAAAGCATGAGCGGGTAATTTGACTATGAATAAGGTTGCGAGGTTATAAAACTGACGGAAAATAAGATTGGGAGGTCGAGGACCACCAAACAATATTTTATTAATGGCCTACTGGTATTTGAAAAATTCAGTCAGTGTATGATTAGTTCAATAGTTAAATGCTGTCACTTGGAGGCGCTGTAGTTAATGTCCCTAGTCTACCACTTGTGAGGATGAAAAAGGGAAGCAAATTGTCTCTATCTACTAATTCCATGGTTATATTGGTTATTTCAAGCGCACTGACGCCTAGAAAAATGTGTACAATAATATCGTCTGGTCATAATTTGACAATATAAACATGATAAACGGAATATGTCGTGCAGTATGCTTTGTCAACAGTTAACAACAAATGGTCAATGTGATATTCCGTTCTCAATGATTCGAAAATGACACTATGATACTTCAACTGCAACGTTATCTATGTCTAATTTAGAGTAAGATTGTGGTGTATTCATTGTTGCGTCATTAGATACTGGTGATGTCGCCGTTGGATTAGTTGCGATAGTGAAGGTACTTGCATTCGTAGCCATTCGTAATGCTTCTTCCAACTGAATATAATAGGAAAAGAGAAATAGATTTGAGGTGGTCTTAGATGTTGAGTTTGACCATAAGTAAATGTTAACCCGATATTCATGTTGATTACATACTATAAATGATGGCACTTTAATCATGTTAATAAATTGAATAACACAATATAATATTGAAATAAGTTAATAACGATATTGAAATCAATCAATTTGTATTCGTACCTGAATAATTCGTTTCCGCAAGCTGTCTTCTGTGCTGGTACGACGAGCAGTATCAGATGAACTTTTTGCCACATCTGTTAAGCTAAGTCTAGTCGACTTCGGCTGTTCTTTGATAGTGGATATGGACTTTCCCTTAGGATTGTTATATACTGATATCATCTGTAGTACATGTCAAAGGGAAAATTAAGATAGGAAAGTTCTCACATTTATTCAAAATCTTAAAGAATATCAATCAACCAAGTTCCTCTTGGGTCTGTTATATGGTGTCATAATTATTATAATCATTCCGATTGAGAACAGATATATTTCTACTACACAAACCTTGGCTTCAGTGGTAATTTAACCTATTCATTTTGATTAAATAAATACTTAATCGAAACGCAAGTATTTAAACAGGGCGCTTCATTTCAGTGGAAGTATATAAGTGGCTTCAAATACTCCCTGGATAGACTGCACTCTTTGTATTTCCCGGGGTTTACACATACGGAAGAACGCCCTCTTCTATTGAATATTCCCAATTCAAATACTGCCCTCCTATTGTGATCATCATCCGTCAAAAGGCTAATGCGATTCGGTTGCATCAATACTCAGTGCGCTATTTTCCCCCAATTTTTGTAAATGCTTGTACTTATGTTAATGCATTTCTCACGGTGATTCCAAATATGGTAATGAATTCAATAATTGACATTTTTGAACAGTTTGTGAAATTTTGGAATGTCGTCTGCAGAAAGTGTTAAATAAGAAGCACAATAGCAATTTTATTATAGTCAGTGCACTAATGCTCATGAAATTATCCTCATTATTTCAGTTATTGAATGTCTAAAACTTATAGGGGAGTTTCGATATACTTGTACTAACCTTCGGTACAAACACTATTACTAGTGTAAGAGTGGTGCAGAACATCACGATACCTGCAGTAAACATGTATAGAGCTGATGGATTATCATTGATGATAAGGCTCACTGCAGTGCCAACAGTGCTAAGTATCCCCACATTGTAAACACTTATTCCAATCAATTTGCTGTCATTAAGGGCACTGATTCGAACCTGAAATCAACAAATATCAGTTACATTGTCGCCATACATCCACCCACCGGAAGTTCTACTTGAAGTTGAAGTTTCACCTTGTATAATTTAAAAGATATAATACCAGGGATAGCCACCTTAATTTTGTCATTCCGAGGGTCCGGGGACAACTTTGGCAGCAACACCTTTCAATGTACTGCGGTTGGGCATGTTGGGGCATGGAACTCTCTTCCTGGCGATATTAACTCGAGCAATACTTATGCCTACTTAAAAAAGAAGTAAAATCTCATCTTGCAATGAAAGCAAGATTGAGAGAGGGAGGGGGTACCATGCCTTGACTTGTTAGTTGTTTCTCTCTTCTTTGTGCTGTTATCTTGAAAGGACCCCAATGGAAATAAGCTCTTGTGGCTTTTTGGGCTATCTTTGGTCTGATCAACATGCTTTCTGTCTGTGTTTTTCCTATTGTCTTTTATATTTGTTATATTTGATTATTGTATGTTCCATCTATATATGTGTTTTAATGTGCAATGTTGATTTTGCTAAATAAATATGAAATGAAAGACATGTGCTGCTCGAGTTCCAAGAAGCGGAACACTTTACACATACACATAATTGGTTGGTCTTGATTTGGTAGAATCATGAATCAATAATACAAGCAGATTTGAGTCGTGTCGTACCGCTTGAAACCTGAATCATAATTTTTCGGAGCAGCACATTTCGTATCTTCTGTAATAGTTTTGGCATAGTTTTCTCCAGTGGTATCAGAGAGTATCAGCCCCGGTCAGCAGTACTTGATTGGACGATTTAAGGTCTGGTATTTATTGTACAGAGTATCCCAAAAGAGAAATCTTAACTCAACTTTGTCAAGCTAAATCATCATTCCATATACTAATATTAATACTTTTTAATGTGTTTGCGCTTACGAGTTATGTTCAATACCTTTCTTGTTTCCCATGCTAGAAACAGTCCGAATATTAGTAGCAATCCTTTGAAACTACAGAGAGCTATCAGCCAATAGGTATTCCATGAGCACGCACAATAGTCAACATATGGTATCAATATTTGATTGACAATTTCTGGATCGTCCTATATTTTAAAAACACAGTTACTTACAGCGTTTAGTACAAGAATTCATGGATGGATATAGTATGAAACATTTTACTATAGGCCTACTTGTATGTTTATATGTTGCACTAGACTCGTGCCTCCTCAAAAGCCCAAAACTGTGTCCCTCTAAACCTTGGTTCGGGACCTTGGTAGCAAAGACACGGCTCTAGTGTTCGGTCGCTGGACGCTCGCAGCTCGGTATACCAGAGCTAGTATTACGGTGAACTATTTAATGTCATGGGTTGGCATAATTTAATATTTTTTATTCAATTTTCAGGAAAACAATTTTGACAGAATGCTGCAAACAGCGAAGGATCTTACCCTTTCGAAATCCTCTTGTGTATCAATATACCAAGGGCTTATAAATTGCCACAACGTGAGAATGATCACATCAATCATAAATAATACAGACACAAGAAGAAGCAACTGGCGATCAGTAATCATCTATAAAACAAACGTGATTCATACATTATCATTCAATCATAAAATATTGTGAAATATTCAGAGTGAACAGTCAAAATACACACTCCGGCTGTTGTCATAGTTATCATGGTTATAGGACAACTAATACATGTATAGATGGGAACAGTATATCACGGGTAGACACCACCAATCTCTTGAGACATAGACAGCACTTGCGAAAGGATTTTTCTTCCAATTGGAATCTTTTTGTCGATCTCGCATTCAAGGTCCTCTGTCGTTGTCATCAAAATACATAATTAACGCAATATATATCATCATTCCTTATCAAATCTATCTAGCGTCTGAGGAATTCAACAGACCAATTATCGAAACGTCTATACTAGTGAGTTGGTATTATGATGTAAGCTCTGATTCCTGATGTGTATTTATTCTTCTAATTCTGGGTTTAGTTGATATTTAGGAACTATGTCTTCTCCAAACCATAAAATATATACTGAATTGGAATGCGCCCTGGAGAACAGATTTCCTTGTTTTGAGGGAAGACCTTGTAAAGAAGGACCGATGAACATGCTAACTTAAGAATGTTAAACGTTACCCTTCGTTTTGGTTTCTTAAAAGTAGCAACACGATAAACCCGCCAAGTTTTGCTAAAGAGAGCGCCAAAAGCTAAAACAAATCCTATGGAGAGTAGCCAAACACGAACCTGTATCAGAAGACAACAACAGTTATCAATCTCTTTTTAAATATAAAATAAAATAATTGCATTTTCAATTTAAAAGATACTCGGTCAATTCTCCTCATGTTTCTAAAAAGTATGGGTTTCTTGCGTCTTCTTCTTCTTCAATTTTTTTTAGTGTGGATTGTTTCAAGCGAAGTTTAAATTTAAAGCCAAAGAAAGGCTCGGCTCATTCTTACGATTTCGAGTAATCTGTGCTTTTACGTACTCGAATTTATGTATAACATTTTAGTCACCATGTTATGAAATTAAGTATATTTTAGGAGTTGCCTTCAACAAGTAAAAACGATGTAATGTTGGTATTTTAGATTATAGTTAATTAGTCAGCACTGCGAACTAGTACCTGTGGCTCAAACGTATAAGTGACTTATACGCTAGTCGCCCACATACTTTGCATCACCAGCCAGACGTACAGTCGCAAATGGAAATAGAAACACTGCTAATTACCCTATTTCTCTCAAACCATTCACTGACTGATTAGACTCTTTCTATAAATGTGCATGTTATCCATAGTTTCATGGAACATTGCACTCACTCTAATGGAGATAACTTTCTCTAGCACCCATCTGACTGAATGAGACTGAATTTGAGTAAATGTGTAGCTGAGACCAATGCCAATATTTCCATAATAATCAATACATTATTTGCATGTTCGATTTGTATGGGTGCTTGTACGTATGGTAATACAAAGTATCACTTTGGCAGTTTGGCGACTATCGGATCTCTTACGTACAAGTCACTTACGTATGATGAGCCATCGGATCTCTTACGTACAAGTCACTTACGTATGATGAGCCATCGGATCTCTTACGTACAGGTCACTTACGTATGATGAGCCATCGGATCTCTTACGTACAGGTCACTTACGTATGATGAGCCATCGGATCTCTTACGTACAGGTCACTTACGTATGATGAGCCATCGGATCTCTTACGTACAAGTCACTTATACGTATGATGAGCTATCGGCCTTACTACCTACCTGACACGATACGTAGAACACTTTCTGTGAAACAAAACTAGTATCAATACCACTAATTACCACCCAGATGTAGATGAGAATACTGCCCATTATAATCACGTTATTCAGGTTTGGACTCGACATCTTAACAACTCTAAAAGAAAAAAAGAAGTTTACTTGGTTTGTATTTATTATGTAAAATGGTGTGATAAGTGTCAAAATGACTATACTTCATTTATCTAGTTCTATGCAGTTACGTCTGTTTTAAAATGATTGTACCTCATTGTAACGCTTGTGATTGTATACGTATATCAAAAACCTTTGACGTAACTGTAATATGATGGAATATACAGGGTGAGTCAAAAAGACTGCAATAGTGGAAAGAAGCCATTTTGTTTTCAAAACCAAAATGAATTTTAAAACTTTTAAACGTTGCAAGAATGAAAAATGCGATCGACTTCATTTTTTCACATAAAGTTAGGATTAAATACATCATTCTTGCAACGTTTAAGAAAATGTAAAATACATTTTGGTTTTGAAAATAAAATGGCTTCTTTCCACTATTGCAGTCTTTTTGACTCACCCTGTAGGCTATGTCTCTATTTATACATACTTTCTTTACCTTTGCTCACGAAATACAATGTTGAAAGTCAGAAATGCTAAAGCCATTAAGATACCCAGGCTAGCCACAGCACACATACTGATATAAATATGTAATGGAATGGCCTTGTGTACTCTTAAACGAGTAGTTACTATTTCTGGAGTGTGATCCAAAGGAACTTCATCGTCTGCCATGCAAAATCAAAAAGGTTAACAAATATTAAGAAAGCAATAAAATATGTGATATATCTCGTTTAGGCGATTAGGCGACGAAAAACCCTGTTCTATTGGCCCGACAGACATTTTCTTTTTCTAAATTGAAATGTTTAACAAATTTCAAAAATGGTTGCAATTCACTTACATTTTCATCAAAATTTTAAACAAAAACCTACAAAAACGTCAGACCGACAGACCTTAGCTGAGAGGTTTGTTTGCCCGTAGAACAGGGTTTGTTTTTCGTTGCTTTAAGGATACGCTGAATCATTTGGTACAAGTCATTTGTAATACTACGATAATAAACGCAATATTCTTAATCCGATCATTTGTGCTTTCCCCTGTTCATCCGCCACACGCACTGATTGTTTAAGGGGACACTTTAGCATTTTAGTGGAGACATGAACTCCAATGAAAGACGCTTTAGTGAGACATGAACCACACACTTCATTGCCATATCTCTATGTAAATTCCGTTTAGTTAGCTTTACACAAACAAAGTCATGCAGACCTAGGGCGATATTCAAATGTGAACATGAAATGTGTGCAATTTCAATTGAAAATCACTATATTCGTGGACAAACAAGTAAATTGGGCTGTGCAGCAAAAAGGTTCACCAAAGACAAACAAAACATGCGATTGACTTCATTTTTACACATAGAGTTGGGAACAAATATATCATTCTTGCAACGTTTAAAAAGTTTCAAACTTCAACTTGGTTTTGAAAACAAGATGGCTCCTTTCCACTATTGCAGTTGGGTTTTTTGGACTCACCCTGTACATTATGTCGCACTACGCTTTGTACTGAGAACTGCACGTATCTTGATTTGTATTGTGTAATATTGCATTATTATACCTGCCTTTTACAGCCCAACATTCAATAATATACATAATACGTACAGTAACCAAACCAAATTCAATTGTCTGGGTAGTAATCACCACATGTCACTTCCTTATACAACAGAAGCAAATTATGATATTGAATAAATAAGACCTTTTAAAGGTCAATCAAAATGATGATGCAAGTATACTTTACTCGATGGAGTATTTTTAGATAAATATGATGTTAAAATAATTACTCTTAAATATTGTTCAGGGAAAAATATATACTTAAAACCAATCATAACTGCCAGTTTTTATTATTTTTAGTGTGGGATGAACTGCATGCGGATGACGCGTTACTACGTAACACGTGTAACTCCCAACTCGGTGTCCGTCTGGGACTCGGTCGATATGTCTCAACAAACAAAAGTTATCAGTTAATGCTTTTATGCTATCGAGGTTCCGTGTGCGAGTCTCAGTATCACCTGTGACGTAGAGGCCCACAGGTAACCCGCCATACTCAAAGTAATTTATATTGAGATTTATCTAGAGCATAGAAGCAAGCAGAAGGACTTGGTTGTGAGAGGAGAAGGATGGAGTTTTGAAACTCTCTAAGAAGAGAATGAAATTAGTTGTGGATGAGAGAAGTAAGGAGTTTTGAAACTCTCTGAGAAGAACGCTGATTTGCCAGCTATTGTGAAGTAATGAAGAAGAAGTGTGAGTTGCACACTCTCTGAGAAGAACCAGCTGTTGTGGAAGTATGTACTTCTACTACATGTATCTCTATACAGGGTGTCTCAAAAAAAAACCGTGCACGTGTTTACCAAACTTATTGACCGTGAACTTATAGAATTTGGTGTAACAATTGTATACATATTGATAGCCATAACGGTTAGCTTTCATATTCCGTTTATTTCATCTGATTTGGTTTTGTCAATCTTGAGATATGACCAATTAACTAAAGCTACCTAAAGTCGACGTTGTGCCACTTTACAATTTGCAATGAATAGAAAGGGTTACTCCGGAGAGGGGGGTTGTTACCACCGGGGTTACCACCCTCTAAAAAAATCCAATCCAAAATGCAGAGTATCCTTATTTGGGTACCATGTTATAGCTAGAGGTTCCCTCTATCCATACATACTAAAACAAGTACAAACATTCCACGCATGACGTCACAATGACGTCACCAAACATGGCCGACCTCAAAATCCCGCCGTATTCACTGGACAGTGAAATATCATAGAAATCTTCGCCAAAAAAGTTCTAAATATCGGAATTTCACCCGGTTTTTTGCTTATAAGTGATGGAAATGGTGTTTCTAACATAGGCCCATGCTAAAATATTTCCGGAACACACAATAAAAATATTTTTCAAAATGGCGATTTTGAAAAAATTGTAAGGTGGCAACCACCCCTACTATCGGACTTTGACGGCTTACCCTACCCCCGGGTAAGGTGGCAGCCTCAATTTGTTTTCGTCAAAATGAGCGCAGGGAATGTAAAAGCGATCACCTAGTCGCCCTAGGTCACTGTTTTATGCGTTCTAGCGCAATCGGCGATCACCCTCCCTTAAGAGGACGAGGGTTTTAATGCTTATCTTAAGCATTCTTTCCATAAAAGTGGCACAACTTTTTAGGTAGCTTTAGTTAATTGATCATATCTCAGGATTGACAAAACCAAATTAGATGAAATAAACGGCATATGAAAAATAAGTGTTTGGTCTATCAATAGGTATACAATTGTTACACCAAATTATAGAAGTTCATGGTCAATAAGTTGGGTAAACACGTGCACGGGTTTTTTTGAGACACCCTGTACTAAATGCATGGAGAGATTTAACGCCAGTTTACATAGTGTGTAGAAATCTGAACTCTACACATGAATTTGCCATTCTAGTAGTGAAGGACATAGGATAACACAGATTGTGTTTAATTTTAAAAGCCGACTGACTCTGTTACAGTAAAGCGGACTATATTCGTCACTTCACTAACGAATTGGATTTAACACTGGATTATTACGCTGGGATTATATTATCATCAGGAGGAACCTGTATAGAGCAATTCTGCCACATAACGCGGAATATTGCCAAGTAAAACAGAACTCTCGCAAGTGGAATATCGCGGCATATTTTCTCGCTGGATGGACAATACATCTCGCCAGTGGATATTAATACTACTGTGAAATCTCGGCGCCATCGCGACGCGACACCAGGGCACAGGTTATAATCTGTTTTGCATTTATTCATGTATTATAATAACTTTGTTGATTTCTGTTAATTGACTGAACATTATCAAATCCATCTAAAATCAATAAAAAGCATTATATTATTGTGAAATTAAACGTACAGTGTGAAGTTCGTATTCATGTTTGAGAGAACTCGAATAGGTGATTTCGGCCTTGGTCCAAGTGATCGTAACATTAGAAACTCTTTATTTTGTTTCCTGGTCAATACAATACAATACAATATCCTCCTTTGAATAAAACATACATGAATTTTGGTTGACCTTTAAGATATTTGTCTTAAAAGACATATATTGTCTGGTGACTGTAATTCTAAAATTGATAATTGAATGCCGTTTATGAAAACACCAGAATATGATGTGATTATGGTAATTTAGACATACCATTTGTCGCAGTTGATTATTTGCTGTCGTTTTCATAACTAGAAAGATGGACGTATCATTGGTGTAAGACATTCATAAGTTAGACTAGAGTCAATACCCCATTACGGTATAAAGCTGTATAATCCTTTATTATCTACCAACAAAGGATTCATACTAACAATTTTAGTTTAGAATATTATAGACGCATTACTTAATCACTTTTGGTAAGGTCTTTATAATTTATGAAAGTGAGAAGAACGCAACAAAGGGCTTACGTCTGAATTACTTAACTCAACATCGTAATATATTTAATGATGTTTTCTTACCTTGCCAAATAAACGTAGATGCCAATCGGAGGATAGTTTTGGAGATATCATAATAGCCAATTATCTGATGAGCAAGAGCTGATGTTAAGATATAGACAGTAATTGTCTCGTTACTTTGTAGCGTTATAATGCATTAGCTAAGGCGGGTTCAGGTACTTTGTAGCGTTACAAGGCATTAGCTAAGGCGGGTTCAGGTACTAATTTCATTAATATTCATATACAGTATATTTGATTTGATTTGATCGAAAGGTTTATTGAAAATCAAAACATTTCGCACAAAACATTTAAATGCGCTAAGTTGCAATGAAAACTAGCGATACTTGTATAAAAATATAATAAATACACTAAGTTGGAATGAAAACTATAGCGATACTTGTAAAAACCATATAAATACAAAGTTGTAATTAAAACTAGCGATACTTTTAGAAAACCATAAAGTCATTTTAATAATGAATGAAGTGACATATGTGATGCCCCTATAGAAACTTTTGCTCCTATTATGATGTGTAGTAGGAGTTCAACAGGCATATCCGATGTATCATGTTACAAAGAATATGAATACTTAGATAATCTTCTTTGATTAGATCTTTGATTAGGACATACCTGTTTCAGCTTTACATATACTGTGTAATGACATATTACACATTACTGCCTGCCATAAACCATCCACAACATTGACAGCCATACACTTATCGGAGTCGTGTATTGGTAGTAAACTGTCTGGTGGAAGCCACATTGGCTGGACTCCTGTATCGCTCCAAATCCATTGTTGTCCGTCTTCTCTGTGTAATCCAATCCTATTCATACAATTATAGATTCCGATGAGGTGGCGAAGATAACAGAGAGAAAGAAAAATTAAAACTAACTGCCCTCTCCACCAAATCAACCCATCAAATAAAATAAGACCCTTAAAGTAGGATCAGTAGATCAGGGATGGATGTTTTTCTTTTTCTTTTTCTTCAAATTTCTGGTCAGGTAGAACAAGGATTTTTACCTTGGCCTAACGAATATGTTTGACAAAAATGGGAAAATTAGAAAAAGCCTTAAGTGAAAGGTATCTTTTACAACAGTTTATGTTTATTAGGTCTCTTAAATTAAATCAAATATATTCCATTTTAGAAGCGGTAAGTGTAAATGTTGGCAAAGTATGTTGAGCTTTATGTATCCATCCAATACCTACCAATACAATGAAGCAGTGTCGGATATTCCAGGTAAAGCCGTCAGAACAAAATCAAAATCCTCGAGTGTTTTTATAGATAATAAATTAGCTCCGAATGTTTGACACTTTTGTTCAGCTTCAATCCACGTAAGTGTTGAGTCTAAATCCAGGAAGCAATCATTTCGGTGACGCACCCAGCCTTCTAAACATCCAACTAAAACAGCAAATAAATGTTTACAAGTTATTAAGCACATTGATGTTTAAATAAAGGGTTCAACAAAAGAAAGTATACAGTTTGTTTATGTCATTTTGAGTAACATTCAATTTTTGTTTTGACCAAACAGGCTAGATAGGCATTTAGATGAATCTTTTAGGCATAATTTGATACCAAATTTGCCCCTAACAACAAAGATAAACCATGATTAGCACCATTTAAAGAAAATTGGTCACTTTTCAAAAGTCACATTTTAAATGCCTATCTAGCCTGTTTGGTCAAAACAAAAATTGAATGTTACTCAAAATGACATAAACAAAGTGTATACTTTCTTTTGTTGAACCCTTTACATACGATATTATGATTCAACAAATAATTGAAGGTCTCATCATGCTCATAGTGTTTGCGTGTATGATACTAGAAGAAAAGGAGATAATATGCACTGTTTTTGAGAACATTTTGGATTTTTAGGCAACACATTTCAAACATTTGACTAATAATTGGTACTTGCAACATGTGCTGGAGACCTAATTTTTGTTTAGAATAAAGATGTCAATCAAATTAAAAAAAACCTTGTATAATGGAAATCCCATTATTTTTTCAGCAAAATAAATAACTAAAACCTAACTCACGAGGGCGCTGTTTGCATAATATATGTTTCTTTCATTGCTTCGATAAAATAAAAGCAATATCTTTATTTTAAAACAAATAATCAGGTATCTAGCACATTACATTCGGTTGAGTACCAGTGGTCTTTTTTTTGCAATCCAATCTGAAATCCAAGATGGCCGCAAAATTATACAAATTAGATTAAACTTTTTTCACACATACCAATTTGTAGCGCTTAGCACCCTTACCCTTAATATATAAATAAATTTTGGTAGAAACTATTCATTTGGATCCTATTATTAACATTGCACGCTGAAATATGCATAATTGAAATGACATTCTCTATTAATTGATTATCATAAAGTTTTAAAATGCAATTGAAAGAAAAGGCACATTGTAAATGTATTAACTTTAGGGGGCTGTCAACCCTACAAACATGAAATGTATCAAGCGCTTTTGAACTATTAATGTGATATATATTAAAGTATACATTTTTGGAAAGGAAATGAGTCAGAGAATCCAATTTTGATATCCAGTTTGACTAAAAAAGCTGATTTTTAAAATGTTGACCCCAAAAAATCACTTTTTGGCTCGACATTTGCTGCAAACAAATTGCACCCAACATAATTTAAAGACACTTCTCTAGGATGCAATATTTAATTAGTTTTTAAAATGTCTGACAAAAAAGTGCCAAAATTTGTGTTTTTTACCGCCAAAATCACATTTTTGGTCAAATTACAAGAAATCAGCATTTTAGGTAAAATTTGATACCAAAAATGGATTCTCTGACTCATTTCCTTTCCAAAAATGTACACTTTCATATACATCAAGTTAAAAGTTCAAAAGTTACAGCGCTTCATAAATTTCATGTTTTAGGGTTGACAACCCCCTTAAAGCACTAAACTATAATATGGACAAGTCTAATTCAATTTCTGTGCGTACATGATGATATTATGATAAACTATCAACTCAACATCCACGGTCCTCATCGATATAACAGGTATTGTTATACTAACACTCTTGGTTACTTGGATAAAATGATTTTAAAGTATGTTTGCTAAACACCACGATGAATGACTATACAAAGTCAGTAGAATTTAAAAGTCTAAATTTGAGTATATTGGATCTCTATCTGAAGGAAATAAAAAAGAGGCGGAGTGAACACAATGTACAATGTATTACCGCTACAGCTTAGAGTAGCCAACTCGTTAGATATGCAGGTTTATCTTTTAAAGGCGTTTCATTTGTTTAGATTATATGGTTAACGTCGATTTCCCTCCTCTCGGCACCCCTCACAACACGATTTCGCATGTTAATATTGATCACATAAATGTGGCATGCCAAAAGATGTAACATTTTGTATAAGTTTGATTCACTACAGTTTTGTTATGTGTATTCCACTCCGTCTAAATAGTTGTTTCATTGAAGGTCATAGTTACAATATTATTATTAAACCATATGATAGTGGAAGAATAAGTGTAATTGTAACTATTGAAAAATCTACATCGAACATGTAGTAAAAAGCACGTTTAATTATACATGTATGGTGCATTTCTCAATTATCGTCGTGTTCGTCACCATGGTTTCTGAAATGTTGATGGAAATTATTGTGAATTTGTATTTCATTATATTTAATGGACTGCAAAATGGGTCTATATAATATAGAACAGGAAACATACAGGGAGAAATGCTTGGACTCGTATAAGAAACTATGAACTAAGTAATGACCTTTAAAACAATCAAACAAATCACCTACTCACACTATAAGACTAACAATTTAGATGGATAAGAATAAAAGATAAAGATAATAAATTAATCAAAATGGTATATCATTATCTCAACTTTGTGAAGTTGATGACACTATTATTTTTGGGCCCAATTTTTGTGCAGACGATATTTTCTACTATACATGATCATGTAGGTAAATCATAAATCATAAATATACACTCTTATTGCGATTCTGAAATGTTTGTTAAATTAATCGGTGGTTTTCATTAGAGAAGCATACACTCACCTCTTTGCTCATAGAACAGTGCACAAGCTTTCCATGCAGAGTACCAACATTTTGGGATAATTCACTACTTGGTCTATTCACTTTTTTAGCAGTTTACAATTTGCATGCGGCAGTCGTCTCTGCAGACGACAGTCCCAAAATTTCATAAAAATGTTTTAAAAATGTAAACAATATTGAATTTCATCACCATATTTGGAATCACCATGAGAAATGCCTTAAAATAAGCACAGACAGGTTTCTGCTAAATCTGTTTTAAATATGGTAAATCTCATAGCCGCGTGGAAAGTGTTAAAGGAAAACAGTGCTATTCATGAAGCATTATATGGTAGGAAAATCAATGTATATTGACCAGTTTAATTGAACACAGAGCTATATTCAATAAAACGATTTTAAACTGCACATCCCCAACCTGTGATTATTTGAAATTCGCGCCCGGTTGTCTGTGCCGAAAGTACTGATGGGTTAGCCATACCCAATATTGTGACGTCATCGTTACTCAAACCGCCTCATCAGCAACAGGTCGTTGCACGTAATCACGCAGGAATTAAATGCATCAATCGAAAATATCAATACATGAAACAGAGATGTGGAAATCTCGTAACTGTTTCGTCATAGCTTCGATCAATATGGCGACGTCCCATCAGATTATTATTTTTCTTTCTAAAGCCAAATTTGGCTTAACGCGGCGCTTTTAAAAACTTTACTCTACGTAATTCTACATATCTGAGCGCAAATAGCTCAAAGAGTTGGGGGGGGGGGGGGTCGAGATTTATAACCACAGATACAGCATCAATTCGTGGTCAAGAAAGTTTTAAAATATACAGGTAACGGAACCGTAATGCTAAAAATAAGCATTTTTTCATTTTCATCAATTAGAACAATGGGGAAATCATAAAAGATAAAAAAACATGTATTTTGTAAGTAAGTGTTTGTTTCAATTAATAAGTAACTTTAAAAGATTAAACACTGAACAACTCAATAAATATTATAATTAAACAAACCATTTCAAACACTTTCGTAAACTATTGAATTCTGGTTGCCATGGTAGTGGTACCCCCCCCCCCCCCAAAAAAAATGATAAGAACATTATATTACAATTTTAAACACTAATACAATATTTACTAAAATAAAAAACAAAAGAGCATGCAATTAAAATAGTTAGGCTCACAAGTTTTGATTTAAATGATGTTCGTAATTTCTCAAAACTGTTTTTCTCATTTTGCCGTTGCCATGGAACTGGTCAAATACTCATAAATTCACCTCTTATGGAAACTGTGCACCACCTTGGTAATAATTCAGAGAGATGTAGTTTTCATATGACGTGTCATTTGTGCTGTTTTTCCATGATAAGGTACCTAAAATGCGATTTAAACAATTCTTAGTATACTTTGATACTCCCAATTCAGCAAAATGACAACATAGTGTAAAAGTGCTTATTTCTCAAGATTTCGATGATATAACGATGATGTAAAATAGATTTATTTTTTATTTTTCTTGATACATCTCGCTGACCGCAAAAACACATTGGCTGTCCGCAAGCGGCCCGCGGGCCGTAGGTTGCCCACCCCTGCTTTAAGGGAAACATCTCGCAAAATTGTGCAGTGGTCAACAGAAAAATGGATTTTGTTCTGATAACAAAATTTCAATTTCATGAGAAAAGATAATTGGACAGGTCATACACCCTGAAGTGCATGCAGCCACACAAATAAGTAATATAAAACTATAAATCTTTTATCATGCTTGTTGTTTCTTATGTCTAAAACATTCACATGTTTCTATTCAATCATAGAAAATAAATACTGCCTTATTGCAGATTAAATACTAGTACAAGTAACAGTCTGTTAACTTACTTAACTGCCCATTTTGTGTTTCTTATAATATGCATGTTCTGTGCGTTGTAGTGAACCTGATTGGCCAATCAGAGCTCTTTGTAGAGAGTTATAAGTTTGATTTCTAATCACTGAGGTCATTAACCTTGTTAATGTCTGTAATTTTGTTATTGTTCGCATTTGCTCTTTTATCAGTTTATATACAAAAATAAAGTACTTGTCAAAATGTAATATAATATGCTCTGACGTATTTCTCATGATTCTTACAATATAATTCGCCATCAATTCTCATTGAACCCACTAGATTTGTGCGATTTCATTTTGAAATTGGGGGTACGTTAATTTTTAACTACGATAATGAACTTGGAAGATTGCGACAGACATGGTAGTCAAATTTCAAAATTGCATCGTGCACATATAAAACTCAGTTACCATGGTTATACCACGGACAGTCTTACTGTCCTTGGTTACAAAAGGTCGTACAAACTCGATTCTATCCTCTCATTTTTGATGAAGCATCTCCTTATCTAATTAGTCCAATGTCCTACTTTGGATGAAAGGAAATTATGAGCACTATGAGCTTAATATGTATATTGTCTTCATTAAAATATCGATCCATACCCGCGAGAACCGCCTGTCATTTCCAGAGAATGTTCCCCCTTTTAACTAACACCCTGAATCCTTTCAGTGCTACATCAGTTTAAGTAATATACTTTGTTTATTTCTTATTATGTTACTAACCTTGAAGCTGTTCAATTTGAGTTATTCCTATACGATCGCCCTCCATAAAACTGACCGACCCCTATGTACGTGTTGAGAGAAAATGGGAATGTTTTAATTTATTTTGAGATTAAATAGGTTTTAGAAACTGCACTAAGAGGAGTAAGACATATTAAAGTTAACCCCCTGGGCACTACCTGTCATCTAACAGAGTTTCTGATTGGTTAATTAAAAGATATACTCATTTGAATAACCAATTACGATACAGCTTTTAAACTATTTCACCCCGATCTTTGTCAGGGATACAATTATTTTAACAATGTCTCTGATTGGTGCAATAAATGATGTATCCATCTTTCTGACCAATCGGCCAGTAGTTCTCAGGGGGTTAACTTTGATTAATTTTCAGTAAACATCTGCACGCTTGGTTGGTCAAAACTTCAGAAATTATTACTTATATTCAATTTAACTCATTATCTATATTTTCAAGCTTATGAATAATGCGACAAGGTTTTAAAGGCATCTACTGAAAAACAATGTTGGTAGCGCGCCCATAATTTTTGATAAATTCTGATCAGATTTTTTTTAAAGCCCGATCGTGTCATAGCCTTCCAGCATTGCTTCATAGGGTCACACCACATGATTAATGTTTTTTTCATCGAAACAAATTAGGTTATTTAATATTTGTTGATTTATTCTTTCATTTGAAATGGGTTTTGATACAAAGTATCAACATTTGTGAAACATATATCGTTTAACATGTTTAATAGTACTTTGCGGGGTTTTCACATGGAATGCATGGTCGATGGACAAATAGTTTGAGACGATACATTGGAGAACATAATTATGTTCGATCTTGCCGATTTCATGTGATTAAAATAATGGAGGAGCTAGGAAGATGCTATCATTATACATGTATTATTTCACTCACCGATATACCTTCAAACTGAGTATCTGCAAGAAGATCAAAGAACAAATCTTTCATTTCCCAGTCATTATAGGTGAAATCTTCGAGTCGTCTGGTTTTGTTATCAGCAAATATCATCGTTTCCAGTATCTGAGATGCTTTGTGCAACATCAGACCAATAGTCCATGCGCCATCATAAGCATTGGCACCATAAGGATTATAGTTATACTGCAGGTTTTCTGGTTGTCTTAGTCTAGATTCCAAGAGACTTATGTAGACCGACGACGTCTGTATCGTAAATACAAAGCAATGATTAGATATCCCTCCAAAATAATGTGGAATATGGTGCAAAAATTTCTCAAGATGATAAGGTTGTCAACTGGAATTACCACAACTCTGCTTTAAGTTTAAAAATGACTACCGTGATGTCAAGATGGAAGTCAATATGGCAAAAACAACCGTATGCACATCAAAATGTCCACAGTAGTAATATCTAAGCTATCAAGTATTTCTTAAAATGTGGCATTATAGAACCCGATATGTTCGATGTAAAGTGATATAGTGAGCAAATTTCGCCACGGTACACTACATTTTATCATTATTTAGTGGAGTTTAAGCTCGCCATGTTCTAATAAAGATTTAATAGGTTCCTTTAACGAGATCAGATTTACGTTAATACACAAACAAACAAACAAACAAATATGGACACTTTTTACACCTACAATATTTGCCACGGTGGTTGTGATTGGATCATTTAACACGGTTTCTGTAACGCCGATGTATCCTTCAGCAGCACGTTGCATTTCTTCTTTCGTGCAATCTAAATTGTCGTCTTCTTTCTGCCAGAATTGATGTTCATACCAACCAAGCATCATCCACACGTATCCTTTACCCGTTAAACCCTCCTTGTATGCCTGGTACGTGGATAATTGAACGCGTACAAATATATCATAATATGGCCCACAATATATTTTACTGACGTAAACAAGCGTATTATCGAGGATACATTTGAAGAAATGTGCACAATGTGGCAACCAATATTCCAGTAAATACCCCCAAATGGATGGATAAAAGATGCAGGAACTTTTCAAATCGAATGAATCAGATTTAGGCCTATCGTTGCTCGTAAATCTATACGATTGAATATTCTGGGAAGTGAATGTTGTGTTGTATGTACGAAAATGTACCAATAATGTTACCAACATAGTATTTAGTATAATACACCTAGGAGTGCAGCCATATTGGTTGCATGAAACAGTACTGTAGTGTAAATGGAATAAACTAGATTTAATGGATTATACCAACATATGTATTAAACAATGATAAAATTGGCATTATCATGGTAGATTTCAAATTAATAGCATCTCACCTCACAGAACATCTTCCGAGCCGCATCCTCGTACATGTTACCTATGATGATTTTGGCATCTTTTCTCTAGGAATAGGCGAAATAATTGGAATTTACATTGGTTCCAACCGGCGTATATTAGTTACGTAAAAGAGATGAAAAGAAGATTACTAGGGGTCTGGTAAGTCGAACCCGTACGAATTAGTGATAATACTATTAGGACTGATGGTAAACTGGCCTTTGTGTTACCATATGCTATACGTTAACGAGTATAAAAATGCGAAATTGCAAGATGTTTAGAATCAAATAGCATGCATGTTGGTCCTTGGACACAACATGTAAAAAGGCTTTTAAAATAATGTGTACTTATGCACAGAATATCACTATACATGCAATAGGCCTAAGCGAAGCACATCACCTGATACAGATATACTGTTGTTAGTGTAGTTTATAACATGTTGCACATGCCGTAGGACCCACTTTTGATGTCAATATCCGCACATAATACTATGTTTATAACATGGCAATTATACGGGTTTAACATGGAAACGTAGACACAGAAGACACAGCTCTCCAAATTACAGTTCAACTTATTCATTAAGCAAAACACATGACGATACTGGCCGATATACAAATAACAATGAAAATGAAGAAATGCTGGACGTTACATGATATGAACTGCATCACCTCTCAAGAACGAAAGAGAGCGGTTGCACGCCTGCTCTTCCTTTTGAGCACTTCCCGGGAAACCGTCACCCGCTTGGTGCTCTGTGATTGGACCACGATTGACCTGACTCGACCTGACCCGACCTGACCCGGAAGAAGAATCACAGACGCAACAAGCGACTTACAAGATGTTCCCATAAAAGTGAATGCTCACATCTCACCAGGTTAGCATACATACATACATACACTGGGGAAGTGTAGTGAGTTGTGTGGGGAAGCATGTTCTTTTTTTGCAACACGGAAGATTAGCTTCGCAGCCCAGTTCTGCAGAACTTGCAGACGCCTAGGTTTCTCACAGTCTCAGATGGGTGAATGATTTAATTACCAATTGTCAGTGTTTTACTTTAATATTGCACTTACCTTCAGGTTTTCCACCTGGTTTCTCGGATTATCAAAAAAGCTTTCTGACGTCACTATGGTGATGTTTGCTTCTCTTAAGAGATTATGCAAGTGGTCCATGCTCTAGAGGAAACATATCGTATCGTTTAGTAGTAAAATACGCTATCAATGCTACACTCTCAGAACAGGTATCAAAAAACCATGGGTTAAAAGAATGTTGGTTAAAAAGTATATTACATACATTGGTTAAATATGAAGCGTTGGTTAAAAATTACTTTTAATACTGCGTTGGTTAAAGAGTAAAAATATAATTAATTTTTAGTTTATTCAATGTTGGTTAAGGCATCATAATTGTAACCAACAATAGATTCCCGCTAAAGAATTTCAATGGCCAAAGAATTGGTGAGAAAATATATTGCGCATATTATTTAGACCACGTCAGAATTTGTATATGAAATCAATCGTGTTATTTTCCGCCCCTGGTATATTGTGCCCGATATTGGACCAATATTAGTTTTACATTGGCGCTCTTCAATTGGCATCATGTGGCCAAACCAATATTGGACCAATATTGGTTTTACATTGGCGCTCTTCAATTGGCATCATGTTGCCAAACCAATATTGGACCAATATTGGTTTTACATTGGCGCTCTTCAATTGGCATCATGTTGCCAAACCAATATTGGACCAATATTGGTTTCACATTGGCGCTCTTCAATTGGCATCATGTTGGCAACCGATATTGGTCCAATAATGGGCACAATATACCAGGGGCGGAAAATAACACGATTGATTTCATTAACAAATTCTAACGTGGTCTATAAATTGAGGCCGCTGTTACAAGTTATCGCTTCTTTTGGCTAGGATCTTGTGCCTTGTCCTGTCCCTTGCCCTTTGCCAAAGTTGGCGCCAATATTGAAAGCCAATATTGGGCCAATGAAACATCAATATTGTAATGTAGTCAGGTTTAAAGTTTAGCAAAAAAAATAAAAGTTTAACCAACATTTTTAAACCAACTAGGCCTACTGTTGGTTAAAACATATTAACCAACAAATGATTAAAAATTGTAACCAACCAAGGTTAAAGTTTAACCAACCAATGTTGGTTAAAACATATTAACCAACAAATGATTAAAAATTGTAACCAACCACAGGTTAAAGTTTAACCAACTAACCAACAGCTGTTGGTTGCGATTTTAACCACCCACTTGTGTGGTTCACCTGGTAACCTCCCGTTGGTTAAAATTTCAACCAACATGGTTAAAGATTTTAACCTTTGTTCTGAGAGTGTATAATATGGCAATAATTGGTGACGAGATTTAGCTGTAAAAGTTGTTGAGATCGTAAAAAGGTTTGGTTAGATATATTTGATGGGTAGTTCATTGTATAAATCTAATAATTCTACCTTGAACTTTCCATCAATATTTCGGTTGCATTGTCTCTGATTGTTGCTGATTGATGAATTGCATTTTGTATTCACAAACAGAGAAAATATCAAACAGTACCTTTAACACAAGCCGATGAAATAGCATCGCTACAACAGCAACATCCCTAATACTAGATATTTTTGCTAAGGATGCATTATTATCAACAAAAGGAATAGGTGTAGGCCTACCGATAAATATAAGGCAAGAAGAGCACAAATGGGGTGGATAAAATGGGTTGACAAAATATATACATGTAAGTGTTAAAACTCACAATGCAAGGAATGCCCATGCAACTTACCAATTTAAATAATTCAAGATTCTCGTGTATAGTTGCGACTCTTGTCCAACCATACTTTTTCAACAATCGAACCCGTGCGTAGTTATAAACCGACGCCGGTGAAGAAGTGCGATAGAAATAGGGATATAACTCTCGGTTTGATAAGGAGGGGGATTCGGCTGCATATGCCAACTGAAAGTAAAAGTGTGGAAGCATGAGTTACAATACTATGCAATAGTGGAAAGAATCAATTATCTTGCTAATGAAATGTGGAACCTTGTAACGTTGTAAGAATAACATATTTGTCAATAACTTTTTGGAAAACATGTATGCGTAATTATAGTATACTTGTGTGAAAACAACGTTACGCGCATTTATCGTTGTCTTTTGGTGAGCATTCATGTTTGTCAACGTTGCAACAGGAAATGCGTATAGAAATCAATTTATGCTATGGATTTAATTTTGTCGTTGAGTTCAAACTAAAATAACAATATTACTATACTATGCGAGATAATGTAGGCGCGATATTCAAATGTGCACATGGATTGTGTGTAACGTGCATATATCTTATCCCGTCCGCAACTTGTGCCCCAGGACCACAATTAGATTTAAGAATTTAGGAGTTGCCATCTTTGTTTTTACCTCCCCGACCACCAACCCCCTGAGTTTTTTTGACATACATTTGTTTATGAATATCATTTCAGCGGTGTCAAAATATAAACACTTGTGGTCCTGGCTTCTGGGACACAAATTGCGGACGGGATCAGATATGCTGTGTAACGTGCATTCAATCAACCATGTCAATGCCTCGTGGACAAAGGCGTAAATCGGGTGTCGCAGTGAAAGGGTTCACCAAAGACAGAATGTTTGGCGAGGCTTTTTTTACTATTTTAATAAAGAATGTTTTTCGGCTTAGTTCCAGGCTTATTGTTTGATAAATATCAATATGTTACACAGTTCCCTAGTATAAACTCACTTTGCTCCTGATCGAAAAAAAACCACCATTTCAATTTCTTACCGAAATAAGATTCCAAAAGTGTGCCGTACTGGCAATTGCTTGAGCCGGTGGTGAACACCCGCCTCCCAGAATGATGAGCTTAGTCGGCTCATGAAAGAGCTGGTCGAATAGGGCACGAGATCCAGAACCGGCTTCACACTATGATGAATTGATGTTTCGAAAAAGAAATACAATTACTTTTTGATTGGACCTTATTCATGTTATTATATTAACAGCGAGTACACTACTCGGCATATGTCTCTACTCGAGTCCTCATGTTCATGGTATAGCTATAGTGTACAACAAACAACTACACATGTATAGATCTATCATTATTTTCACGGACTAAGTATGGTTCATTGAAATGTCATTACATTTTTTTTAGTTGGTGGTGAAATTGATCATTGTGTGTTTTTCTAAAGCACTGAGTAACTTGGAGGTTTGGAATAAATGAACTCTAATAATCAGTGAGCGGCATTCATAATTATGGATGAACTTTATAAACACTGTGTATTTAAAAATATATATTATAACAATTTTACCTTAACATGTTTAGTAATGTTTTTAGAATGTTTTATTCTATCATAAGCAGACCTTCGGCCGAGTGCACCAAGTAACGAATGACGAGTAACTGAAGAATAGCGCTACCTCGCTAGTAGCTGAGGCGTAACCCAAAATTTGGAGAGCACCAAATCGGGGCAAGCTATACTAGGCTATACTGGCGGGTAATTTACGCTAAATGTTATACCTGACCGGACCCAAGAGTAAGTTGGAGCATAACGTTTTATGCCACAAGTCAGTCGATTCTAGCGGTAGCATAAATTTGTTGTGAACATTGGAGAGGATGATTCGCTGATGCGGGAGGACCTATAATTGCGCTTGCATGCACAGGGGGTGTATCTTTGAAGTGGAATGTGACCCCCTCATAAGCTGAAAGATGTTATATTTTTGAAACTCCATTCATGAAATTTGGTGAATACTTTTACTCAAAATTTAGATCAACTCCTTTTGCCCATTCAAACACTAATTGCACCGACTTTGGGTCATATTTTGACCAAAATGTACTATTTGTCCAAGGATTTTAAATAATGACCAAATAAATGAATAAATAAATAAATAAACTTGACTTAAATTAACTTATAAAAACTGATAGGCCTAAGCCAAAGTTTCAACATTATTGTGAGTGGAAGGGTAGAACTAGAAGAACAAAAAAAATTGAAAGCATATCGTGCCGTGCGTCGGGATCGAACCGGGGGTCTGCGGTTCACAAGCGAAGGAAGGTATCCACGCCACGAAAGTGTTTGTGTTAAGAGCTGTGTTATAATTGTAAAATATATACCATTAAACTACTTGTTTCCATCGGGTGCTTGTGTTTGTTATTAAAATTGTGCTCTTTGGTGCAATATTTGTATGTGCCCCTCGCCCAAAATATGTTTGTAATGTCATTATAGTCCTTATTTTTGAAAAAGCAATAAACAACTTCGAAATTCTGGCCAAAAAAATGGCGTAATTTTATCCGGAACGTGGGCCGACTCAACGTGATTCTTTATTTACACTCACCTATGACCTAGCGAGTGACGACCACACACGACACATTTTAAATATTACGGAGGACCATTCACGTCAGAATTTTACAGTAAACTATAGGATAACACTTGGCATATGCGCCAATTAATTTTGTAAGGGGACGATATGCTGATTAATGTGGATATTTACCTCGCTAGTTACTATTCTGGTGTTACTCGCCAGTTATGCTCTAAGAATTACATCGTTAGTAAGTTACGCTACAGTTAGAGCATAACTACTAGGGAGGTAGCTTACCTCCCTATAACGTTACGCTAGTTTGGTGCATTCGGCCGCTTATGTTTTAATTAAAAGCCTCGTTCCAATTTTGTGGCATAGATATTTTGGGGGACATTTGTGTTCATTTTGGCACTTTGATCATGGAAAGTTGATCATCACGATGTTTTTCATTTATTTATTTACGTCAATTTCATATATAAAATGTTTGTTATAATATAATAATAATTGATTAATAAAACTGTTTTTTCTTTTTAAAATATTGAACATATAACACAATATGGTCCCTATTAACTATAACAAAATAAAACAGAAAGCAATAATACAACAATAAACATTAAGCATTAACATTAGATAGGTGAGTTTTAAAAACAACGATTTGAAACTTGGTGAAGAGTTTTGGCTGATTTAATATAATAATGGTGAAGTGTTCCAGTGTTGTTAATTTGCAATATTCCTTTGACGTTAAGATTACACAGGTGGCAGGTGCAGTAACTTTTATAATTGAGCGGCACTCATAATTATCGATGATCTTTAATTAAACACTGTGTATTTAAAAAACCAACAAATTTTATAACAATTTTACCTTAGTATCGTCCCATATTACTCGTAACTCATACTCTGGAAGGATATCTGCTCTCTCATTAATGTGGTCCAGAGCCATTTGTATAGCGGGAACGCAACCACTACCGTCCCAATTACCACTCGGGCCCTCAAAAAAAGCGCTAATGAAAAGTGGAATTCTAGATCCTGCTCTTCTTGTTGGATTGAAGTTATCGGTGGTATTAAATTGCTGAGTTGAGGTATTAGCACAATGATGCACCTGAGTACCCAATTCCTGCAGCGACATCGTAGAAACAGATGGTGAGTCGTTGACGTCTGTAACAGGATTAAGTACTGAATCATTGTAAGCTACAACTAAGCTCCCTCCTTGTAATAATAAACATGGCACAAATAATATCCTTATGATTACCAGCAAAATCATGTTGAACGTCGATCCAGTATGTCTTAGTTTACAGACACAGAAGTTTGAAAGATATAATAGCACGTTAGTAATTACTGCCACATCCTATAAAAGACTGACTGGTAAAATATTGACGGCAACGTTGTTCAATCACTTGGATTTCCATTAAAGATTTCCAAAGAGACGCAATAGAGGGCGATATACATACATGTATTTTACGCGGTATTGTAGTGCAGCAAAGACTATAAAGTGCTATTACAAACCTTGTATATAACTATACAAACCAAGTTATGTTGATTGCCCACAGAAAAGTTTGAGAGACAAAAACACCGATCTGGTATTGGTAGCATTTTGGCTGCCTACCACAACTCTTTCATCATTTAATTATATCATTCCGTATAAACTCTTTGATCATTCATATCTATCATTCAGTATCATATTTAAATTTGCATACAATGATGCACCATTGTGATGAGAAGAACAGTGATTGCAATGCCAACCTACCATTAAGTAAGGATGGACTTTAGCATATAAATGACGGAAATTGTTGTTGGACACCAAGATTTAACCTTGTCACTGAACTTTTATAAATTGATCATGAATTGCCATACTTTAATACTTCAACCTACCATTAAGTAAGGCTGGACTTTAGCATATAACTTACAGAAATTTTTGGACACCAAGATTTAACGTTGTCACTGAACTTTTTTAAATTAATCATGAAAACCTGTATCATGAATTGCCATACTTTAATACTTCAACCTACCATTAAGTAAGGATGGACTTTAGCATATAAATGACAGAAATTTTTGGACACCAAGATTTAACCTTGTCACTGAACTTTTTTTAATTGATCATGAAAACATGTATCATGAATTGCCATACTTTAATACTTTAATTTATAACCCAAATTTATTCTTGTTATTGAGCCAGCCTAACATAGACAAAGGCCGTCGCGATTACATATAAATGACGACGCCCATTTTAATTCATTTGAATTAGTCTTCATTTTCATAACACTTCTCCTAGGACTTTCACTCCTGCCACTTTATGTTGAAAAGAAAAGCGGACAGATCGAGATCGGGCGATCGAAAACGCGGGAAAAAACCGGAAATAGAAAGCAACAACCCGCGAAAAAGTTTAAAGGCCCAATCCAGCAAGGATGAAACTTTCAGCTGGCAACACTGTTCTCCTTCGCATGCACTTCGGAAAACTTAATTATCAATATCATATTGAACATTTTTGAAGCTCCCCATATTGCCTTGTATCCATTAGTGCTCTTCACGCCAATATCCACGAATGAATTATGCCAAATGTCTGTATCGTGTATCGTCAACATTATCGGTGAAATTACTTGTTCCGAAATTTCGTTATCATTACCATTGTGCGTCATTATCATTGTGCGTCAGACGACTACCAAGAAGGGTGTATTATTATTATATTTGTAAGAATGAGATAATGCACGTCGCGTTTATGTTGACCTTTCTCAACTCAATTAATATGAGTTAAATTTCATTCATTTGATTAGACTAGTGTGAGGCTAGACAAAATATTTCTTTAATTGAACCTTCTGTTTTCTCAAAAATTAGGATTTTATATAATGTTAGTATTCCTCGGATGCTCACTGATATCATGAGCCTCGATCACCATTCAGATCAAGAGCACTATTAAAGGTATATTATGTGATCTTTCCAGGGAACGCCCTCAACATCGAAAAAAAAAATAGAAAGCAGATTTTCGACAGTTTATATTTTTCACTCTAAATTCACTCTAAAACCATGATTTTGAGGTAATTAGGAATCGTATCGCTCTGTAACTTGGAATGTATGTATGATTTATGATCGGAAATGTAAATCTGCAAGAAAATCTACTTTCTAAAAGAAATCATGAATAGAGGGCGCTCTCTGGAAAAGATCACATAATATGCCTTTAAATGGATACCCTCGGCGTCAAACGACTTCCAAGAAGGGTGTATACGGCCGCTGGAAGGTAACTAATATGAGTTGACTTTAGCGTACACTGTTGCCAAAAACCAGACCTCGTCTTTGGTCAATGATTATTGGACAGTATAGGAATGTGAGGGATGTGTGGGAACACTGGTAAATGTAAGAAGCTGTAGGACAACTGCCTCTTGTATCATGCGACATGTAATGTTATTGGACTTTGGATTGGACTATTTCCTATTTAACCTTTTATATACTAGGATAACCAAAACTTCTGCTAGGTTTAAGTTTCTTCCATTGACCATCGGGCTTACCTGCGAAGTACCCATAGACCATGAACACAGTGAGTGATAGACGTAAGACCTTAGACGAATAATAGAGATAACGAACACGTAAACATCATGCACATTTCTGAGCTTTTCTGCACCGATTCAATTTTATTTTCCAACCATTTTTACAGGAATATCTTGATTTTTGTTAAACCTGAAATATGGATATTCTATTACTAGTAGGGTCATAATATTGGATTCCGTGACCATTTTCTTCCTACCTTTGTTTCTTGGTGAATTTGTCAACTTTTGAGAGGGTCATAGTAGCTCCATCCAAGATAATGACCCTAACTACTATTCTCTGCGTCTCGTCTCAGTAAAAATAAGGACATGGATCTTGATTGATTTTGCTGAAACCAGCAATACTAGTATTATAGGCCTATACAAGGAAAATATCAACAATAAATGTAGGGATATCGCAGGAAAATATATTGGTGATCTGATCGAGTTGACAGTGATGTGGATTTCCATTACTGCATATGAGTCACCGTAGGTGACGAATTGTAATTTCATAAGTTATTTCACGATAAGTGACATAAGACCTCACTGGGGTGTTAGGGAGGAATTACCGGAATATCACATATCACACTGTCTGGATTGATGGTGATGGTTTCCGGTTTAACACCCATGAACTTAGTTGACCTAAATATTGTTCTATAACACATACTTCTGGACAACCCGTATCTGGAACTTGTCACCTTGATAACAAACAAATCTTGACAAAAACCTCTCACATACCAGTGTAGACGTAAACATTGTCCAGAGAGTGGACGATATAGTGATTAGAGAGCGAGCGACTGGTGCCGGTGTTGTAAGCTGTTGTAATAGCAGTTATAAAACAGCTAACATATCACACCAAGTGAAATACATATATTATCATGCTCAGATCTGTAAGAGTATACCAAACTTTATGTTGAAATATCATACCCATCATTTTTCTCCTGAGAATTTATTGGCCTTAGTAGAGAACGCTTAGGAAAAACTGTTCAAAACAAATCATAAATTAAACAGTCTAGACAATCCAAGACCTGAGACCGCTATATCACAATGACACGGTACATTTACAATATCAATTCAATTCTGATGGACTGCAGACTTTGGGTGAATTGAGATGTGTGATTGTGATTAACTGCCTCGGGTCTAGACAATTGGATTTGTTTTTAAACTACGGTCACTTTATGACATAATGCATGATTTGGTCTGGACTGGACTGTGGACATGGACGGGGTCTACCCGCTAGTCATAAGGGTCGCTAGTCATAACGTGTAATTTCCTATACCACGAGTGCGCTAGTCACACCTAGCACATAAAGTCCCTGCTCAGGTGCTTTGAGGTTGACTAATTCAAAGTATATAATCGGTACCAGAAATCTGAGATATACATTAAATTAGCAAATTTCTTCTCCGCAGTTTGATACCCCATTCAACAAAATCGAATGGATACTTTTAAAGTTATGTCGATTTCAATGACCGCGCATGCAACAGAAATGTTGCACTAGGTATAGGAAATCATTGATTTGTGTGTGATTTACCATAGACGGTAAAAATCAATGTTTTACCCGTCTATGGATTTACGCACTGAAAAACTCACAGCTTATCAGCTAAGACTTGTATTCTTCACAGCCAGATACACCCTTTGTCCCGCACATTGCGGTTATCACTAAAGACCCATTCAGCTGTCTCGTTCAGATAGCACACAGTTATGACAGTAATCACACACAAATCAATGATTCCTATACCTAGTGCAACATTTCTGTTGCATGCGCGGTCATTGAAATCGCCATAACTTTAAAAGTATCCATTCGATTTTGTTGAATGAGGTATCAAACTGCGGAGAAGAAATTTGCTAATTTAATGTATATCTCAGATTTTTGGTACCGATTATATATTTTGAATTAGTCAACCTCAAAGCACCTGAGCAGGGACTTTATGTGCTAGGTGTATATGAAGAGGTATTTTGCAAAAGGGCCTACATCCACTTTGGCTCTTATTGAGAAAAAGTCAAAAAACTGTTTCTAAATATTCAAGTTGAGCAATTGAAAAACTGAATGGATTATAAAAGAGGTACACTACATACTAATTGAAATTGAAATAAATTTTAAATGTGCTAGTTTTAATTTTTTTTTAAATCATGTTTACATTTTTTGAAAATTTGGATGTAGGCCCTTTTGCAACAAAACTCTATCTGTTTGTACATAAAGAAAAAATACCACACACAAAAAATCATTTATTTTAATCATTTCAAATAAATAAGTTTGATATTGAAATGTATAGGTCACAATCATATGTTTCAAGGAAATAAAGTCATTTTTTTCAAAAATACCTACATCTCATTGTAAACAGCCATTGAAGTTGTTGTTTTGTTGCAAAAGGGCATGTATCCCGATTTAATTCTGGATACAGGCCCTTTTGCAACAAAACAACAATTTCAATGGTTGTTTACAATGAGATGTAGGTCTTTTTGAAAAAATGACTTTGTTTCCTTGAAACATATGATTTTTCCCTATACATTTCTATATCAAACTCATTTTTTGAAAAAATGCACCATAGCCCTTTTGCAAAATACCTCTTCATATCTGAACACGATATGTATCAATGTAGTGGAAACCAATGTGAAGGGAATTGGACATCTAGCGAAATGTAGGATCTGTTGCAATTCGAGAGGTATCTGAATATTGCGGCATGATTTTTTAACCGCCTACAATGACTCCCATAGTCTGCTCAGTGCAAGTTCCGTGTGCATCAGAATTCATGGCAAAAGTGTTATTCATTATAGGCCTATTCATATTTGGCGCATTAGTACGTCAAAAGATAGTCGACTGTGTATAATAAACCGTGTGTAATTTCACTGTCACACAATCGAACAACACCCTCTGATACATCATACATCGTCATGTCAAAAACCGATCCCATCCGAGAACCGTCCCATGTGTATAACCGTGTATAATTTCACTGTCACACAATCGAACAACACCCTCTGATACTCAGGGGCGTAACTAGGTATTTCAATTTTAGGGGGTCATCTGGGGGAGGAGGGCATGGCCTCTGACTGGTGGGGGCATATCCATTGGCGGCGCGAGCATTAAAAAAAATGGTGGGCAAACGGGGGGCAAGATACATTTGTGGGGGCAAACGGCTTTTAATATCAAAATTACCTAAGATTAGCTTAATTTGGTGGTCTATTAAGCAGGTATTTCAGAGTTTCAGACCATTTTAGAGCTATTTCTTAGTTTAAAAGTCAAGCCACTGGGCAAATTAGGGCATGTACTGCACTGTCATATTGGTAACATTGTATTTTGTCATATTTCATCGGGGGGCATCAGGGAAAATCCCCCCCCCCCCCCTGCCCCTTCTGGTTACGCCAGTGCTGATACTTCGTCATGTCAAAAACTCCCATCCGATAACTAAGAACCGGCGCCTTATACACGGAACCGGCGCCTTATGTCCCTGTTCGGACGTTAAAAAAAGGCTTTTTACTACACGATATGAAAGGCTAGGAAATAGCATGGAAATAGTCACATACATGCGGAAATGTAGCTATATCTCTAGAAAATGTTTTGGGCGAGGACCAATGTCAAGGCTTACTCCCAAAGCTGCAATTGTAGACCGAACGGCGGCTATCCAGTTCTAGAAAATAGCCATTTTGAATCATCTCAAAATTCGAGGAAGACGGTATATAAATATTCATATACTTCGTATTTTTCGTGTCTGCTATTGGTAAATTTTGATCCCTCGCAAAACCCCACACGAACAATTCTTGCTCATTACGCATTCATCCAGTTTTTGGATGTAGCGCAGTGTAACAGTATACGGAGGTCGAAAGGTCAAATCCAAAGCAAGTAGGCCTCCCTTTTTCTCCGGGGTATAAGATCAGAGAATGGAGCAGTCTGATGGGGAGCCAGACGACGCTGGACACGGGCGTATTTACGAATATTCAGGCAGAAATATGCGAACGAGGTTACGTGATCAAGTGAATGGGACGAACGCTTAACAACGGTTTAAATTCAAAAAATGATACTGACAATGCGGATGGTGAGCCATCCTCAGTGGTTTTAGGATGAAATAATTTAGTTCCAACGTGTGTTGAATTTTATTGGGTCATATAATCAAAATTCACTGTTACATTGAAACCAACGCAAATTCAAAATTAACGGCCGTTCGTATCCACCGTCGTCTGTGGGGAGCAGTCATAGTGAGTGAGCCCTCTATAGGTACATAAACGGGTCTAACGGAGCAGACCGTAGTCAAAAGAGGGAGTGCAATCCAACTGAGCATGCTCAGAGCAATTCGTACTCCGATAAACATTACCATCTCGATTATTTCTTTGACTGCAATGTATTTTATAATAATTTTTTGCCGAGACGCCGAAGCGTCGCGGCACATTAGAGACGAGATTTCTCAGTATTCAGTTTGCTGAGCACCATTGTCGAAGTCAAATTGACTTAGTCAATTGGACGTGACAGCGTAAATATCAAAGCTGTTATCGGTTTTGGCTAATGAAAAGGATTGTATCAACATTTGTTTGGATAATCTTTTCAAAGACATTCTTAGATAAGCGTTTCTAATTGGACGAGTCAATAAGGCAGCCAAGCTTATTCTAGCGTTCAACCAATGCTAATGATTGTATAAGATTGTATGAGTCGCGCCTCATGGAGCTGATGGTACATTATTTGTATTAGATTGCCGTCGTTCTATTGAAAACAGTGGTTAAGAATTATATTATAATTTGTATCGCATAAAAAGAATATGTATACAAAAATAGACTGAGATAAACGTGGTATAAACGGCAAGTGATTGGATGCCAGTATCCTTGGTGACAGTGCCAAGGACACCTTTGGTATTAATTTCATGATGAAAGTACACAATTGGGTGCACAAAGCTGAGATGGAGCAGCTTGAGACTTCACAACCAACTATCCTATTTTTAACATGGGCTGGTCCTTTAAAATCAACATGCCCTCATGGCGATTCACGAAAATGATAGTAAACAAGTTTTACTTAGAGACTCATTGTGTGTAGCCTATGCATGTGTAATCTGAATGATCCCCATTTGTTTACCCGCCGCTCGATTTCATGTCTTGAAAGAAAAACTGGATAGATTTTTGTTCCTATATAATTTGCAAACCTACGTATAATATTGTAATTGTTGCCATTTTTACCAGCTGATGTAAAGTGAACGATCGGGAACGCCCGGGCGAGATTAGTACACTGAGATTAGGACAATCACTCCGTGTTGAAAGATACAACTTTAATTTGGGCATGATCCAAATAAGAGAAGAGGCGACTTTTAATTAGTAATTAGTAATATGATTAATCTATTACTTTCTTTATTTTGGAGCAAGTGAATTGAAATCAATTGAAAGTGTATATAAATTATAATCCCTTGGAGTACACTTCAGGTCATGCATACATTTCATCAATTTGTCCAATCCCTATGCAAGAAAGTGTCATTCTTTATTGGTCATCAAATTTAATTAATGGCTGTATTTCAGGGCGAAAGTTAACTGTTGGGTGAATTTTTTGCGCATTAAATTTGTAACATTTTTTTTGCACATTAAATTTGTAACATTGCAGTCTACATTTTACATTTTTGTAACACGTTAAGGAGACTAACTGTATTCCAGAGGGAAAAAAAAAATCACATTTCCCAGGGGGGACTTATTTCTTTTGACCTGTTTAGTTTATACGTTCAAGCTAATTTTGCGAATGTAGTAAGGTCAAATATTGAACAGCTCAACTATGAAGAATTGTGTATGATTAGTGCAAAGTTCACTCCATTGATAAAATACAGCGCGCTCGTCTTGGCTAAACCGTTAGTCTCGTTTTCAGTTCACTTCTAAACCCTCTTCGACATAAATGCGCCAATTAAGAATAACAGGCTCAGGGCTGAACAGGCCCTGAACAGGCTTACCAGTTTGTGTGTCGAGCGCCCTCATTTATCGAGGTTCGATGAATTCAAAGTAGGCCCTACAGAAATCTTCGCGCAATTCGTACAACAGTTGTACGAATAGCCATTTGCGACCATTTCCTTTTCGGTTATACTCTTGACGTAGTCTAGAATAAACGACGCTATCTCTTCATGAGTATCATGTATCAATTTCTCAAATAACTATTTAACAACCAAATATTATTTAGCGAGTATACTCTACACCTGACTATAAACAAAACAACAAACTGAGACTTCGAGAGACTATTATCACCAGGGGTATTGTGTGTCCCTGTGATGCCACCAAGCATTAGTTGGTGAGGGGAACTAGCTCATAATAAGAAGAAGTATTACACATCACAATATGTTTCAGCTACATAGTTTATTCGCAAGAGGTCTAAAGTGCAGAGGTGTACGGATCAACCCATGTTGTTACTTGAAGTGTTGTTCGGAGCGTGGTATAAAGATAACTCCTATAGATCTAACTCCTATAGATCTAACTCCTATAGATCTAACTCCTATAGATCTAACTCCTATAGATCTAACTCCTATAGATCTAACTCCTATAGATCTAACTCCTATAGATCTAACTCCTATAGATCTAACTCCTATAGATCTAACTCCTATAGATCTAACTCCTATAGATCTAACTCCTAAAGATCTAACTCCTATAGATCTAACTCCTATAGATCTAACTCCTATAGATCTAACTCCTATAGATCTAACTCCTATAGATCTAACTCCTATAGATCTAACTCCTATAGATCTAACTCCTATAGATCTAACTCCTATAGATCTAACTCCTATAGATCTAACTCCTATAGATCTAACTCCTATAGATCTAACTCCTATAGATCTAACTCCTATAGATCTAACTCCTATAGATCTAACTCCTATAGATCTAACTCCTATAGATCTAACTCCTATAGATCTAACTCCTATAGATCTAACTCCTATAGATCTAACTCCTATAGATCTAACTCCTATAGATCTAACTCCTATAGATCTAACTCCTATAGATCTAACTCCTATAGATCTAACTCCTATAGATCTAACTCCTATAGATCTAACTCCTATAGATCTAACTCCTATAGATCTAACTCCTATAGATCTAACTAACTAAATTCACTTTACATCTACCTTATATCTACATGCTTACCCTGCACATTTTCACTAGTCCACATACACAGAAAAAAATAAGTGAGTCATTACTCGTAAAATGAGTCACTACACGGACAAAATGACTCATTTTTCGATGATGACTCACTTTTTTTCTTTCTGTGTAGGAACATACTGACTTCCTGTGGTGACTTATTTTGCTTGACCAATCACATCTATCTCTCAATGTGATCTTTTCTAAGAAGTTCAACTACCGGCATAAACTCTAGGAAAGGTTTAAGATGGATTATCCACCCCAAGAAGGAAGTAGGAACAATGACAGAACAAAGCCTCTACCCACACAAGATGACCATAACATTAATGTTTTACATATCATTGCATTTCTCAAGAATCCCTATTATAGTCTTCATACGTCATAAGATTCCTTCTTTAACTTAATCTTGTTTGGCCTTCCGGGGGATAATCCCTTCTAGAAACATGTTTTGTATTGACGTCATCTTTACAACTTGGGAAATAGTCACATTCATAATACTACTAATAGGGTTAATTAATATACTGTCATAATAGGTGGGTTAATGAATATACATAATTAGTCAATTGTCTTTAAGTTAGCTTGGTGATACTACGATCCGGGACAATGATATAGAATACTCAGTACTCGTTCGCTATCTATCTACTGCTGAAAGTGAAAGCAGAGCCAGCCGGGGTGGCGCGAGTCATTACCAATACGACTTCCAATGCATGTAAACTTATAAACTGCATTTTGATAAACGTTGTCTAATTACTTTTTATTTTAGATACCTGGACAATTTTGCAGTTTGTGTTATAACATTAAAAAAAGACATTATGCATCAAGTCCCGGTCCCCGGCATTCAAAGTGTGAAACTGACTCCGGGCTGTTCATATTGAAGGTGTCATGTATATAATAGTTGTTGGTGTTCATTTAATTCAATATGGATAAAGATATTTATTTATTTATTTATTTATTTATTTATTTATTTATTTATTTATTTATTTATTTATTTATTTATTTATTTATTTATTTATTTATTTATTTATTTATTTATTTATTTATTTATTTATTTATTTATTTATTTATTTATTTATTTATTTATTTATTTATTTATTTATTTATTTATTTATTTATTTATTTATTTATTTATTTATTTATTTATTTATTTATTTATTTATTTATTTATTTATTTATTTATTTATTTATTTATTTATTTATTTATTTATTTATTTATTTATTTATTTATTTATTTATTTATTTATTTATTTATTTATTTATTTATTTATTTATTTATTTATTTATTTATTTATTTATTTATTTATTTATTTATTTATTTATTTATTTATTTATTTATTTATTTATTTATTTATTTATTTATTTATTTATTTATTTATTTATTTATTTATTTATTTATTTATTTATTTATTTATTTATTTATTTATTTATTTATTTATTTATTTATTTATTTATTTATTTATTTATTTATTTATTTATTTATTTATTTATTTATTTATTTATTTATTTATTTATTTATTTATTTATTTATTTATTTATTTATTTATTTATTTATTTATTTATTTATTTATTTATTTATTTATTTATTTATTTATTTATTTATTTATTTATTTATTTATTTATTTATTTATTTATTTATTTATTTATTTATTTATTTATTTATTTATTTATTTATTTATTTATTTATTTATTTATTTATTTATTTATTTATTTATTTATTTATTTATTTATTTATTTATTTATTTATTTATTTATTTATTTATTTATTTATTTATTTATTTATTTATTTATTTATTTATTTATTTATTTATTTATTTATTTATTTATTTATTTATTTATTTATTTATTTATTTATTTATTTATTTATTTATTTATTTATTTATTTATTTATTTATTTATTTATTTATTTATTTATTTATTTATTTATTTATTTATTTATTTATTTATTTATTTATTTATTTATTTATTTATTTATTTATTTATTTATTTATTTATTTATTTATTTATTTATTTATTTATTTATTTATTTATTTATTTATTTATTTATTTATTTATTTATTTATTTATTTATTTATTTATTTATTTATTTATTTATTTATTTATTTATTTATTTATTTATTTATTTATTTATTTATTTATTTATTTATTTATTTATTTATTTATTTATTTATTTATTTATTTATTTATTTATTTATTTATTTATTTATTTATTTATTTATTTATTTATTTATTTATTTATTTATTTATTTATTTATTTATTTATTTATTTATTTATTTATTTATTTATTTATTTATTTATTTATTTATTTATTTATTTATTTATTTATTTATTTATTTATTTATTTATTTATTTATTTATTTATTTATTTATTTATTTATTTATTTATTTATTTATTTATTTATTTATTTATTTATTTATTTATTTATTTATTTATTTATTTATTTATTTATTTATTTATTTATTTATTTATTTATTTATTTATTTATTTATTTATTTATTTATTTATTTATTTATTTATTTATTTATTTATTTATTTATTTATTTATTTATTTATTTATTTATTTATTTATTTATTTATTTATTTATTTATTTATTTATTTATTTATTTATTTATTTATTTATTTATTTATTTATTTATTTATTTATTTATTTATTTATTTATTTATTTATTTATTTATTTATTTATTTATTTATTTATTTATTTATTTATTTATTTATTTATTTATTTATTTATTTATTTATTTATTTATTTATTTATTTATTTATTTATTTATTTATTTATTTATTTATTTATTTATTTATTTATTTATTTATTTATTTATTTATTTATTTATTTATTTATTTATTTATTTATTTATTTATTTATTTATTTATTTATTTATTTATTTATTTATTTATTTATTTATTTATTTATTTATTTATTTATTTATTTATTTATTTATTTATTTATTTATTTATTTATTTATTTATTTATTTATTTATTTATTTATTTATTTATTTATTTATTTATTTATTTATTTATTTATTTATTTATTTATTTATTTATTTATTTATTTATTTATTTATTTATTTATTTATTTATTTATTTATTTATTTATTTATTTATTTATTTATTTATTTATTTATTTATTTATTTATTTATTTATTTATTTATTTATTTATTTATTTATTTATTTATTTATTTATTTATTTATTTATTTATTTATTTATTTATTTATTTATTTATTTATTTATTTATTTATTTATTTATTTATTTATTTATTTATTTATTTATTTATTTATTTATTTATTTATTTATTTATTTATTTATTTATTTATTTATTTATTTATTTATTTATTTATTTATTTATTTATTTATTTATTTATTTATTTATTTATTTATTTATTTATTTATTTATTTATTTATTTATTTATTTATTTATTTATTTATTTATTTATTTATTTATTTATTTATTTATTTATTTATTTATTTATTTATTTATTTATTTATTTATTTATTTATTTATTTATTTATTTATTTATTTATTTATTTATTTATTTATTTATTTATTTATTTATTTATTTATTTATTTATTTATTTATTTATTTATTTATTTATTTATTTATTTATTTATTTATTTATTTATTTATTTATTTATTTATTTATTTATTTATTTATTTATTTATTTATTTATTTATTTATTTATTTATTTATTTATTTATTTATTTATTTATTTATTTATTTATTTATTTATTTATTTATTTATTTATTTATTTATTTATTTATTTATTTATTTATTTATTTATTTATTTATTTATTTATTTATTTATTTATTTATTTATTTATTTATTTATTTATTTATTTATTTATTTATTTATTTATTTATTTATTTATTTATTTATTTATTTATTTATTTATTTATTTATTTATTTATTTATTTATTTATTTATTTATTTATTTATTTATTTATTTATTTATTTATTTATTTATTTATTTATTTATTTATTTATTTATTTATTTATTTATTTATTTATTTATTTATTTATTTATTTATTTATTTATTTATTTATTTATTTATTTATTTATTTATTTATTTATTTATTTATTTATTTATTTATTTATTTATTTATTTATTTATTTATTTATTTATTTATTTATTTATTTATTTATTTATTTATTTATTTATTTATTTATTTATTTATTTATTTATTTATTTATTTATTTATTTATTTATTTATTTATTTATTTATTTATTTATTTATTTATTTATTTATTTATTTATTTATTTATTTATTTATTTATTTATTTATTTATTTATTTATTTATTTATTTATTTATTTATTTATTTATTTATTTATTTATTTATTTATTTATTTATTTATTTATTTATTTATTTATTTATTTATTTATTTATTTATTTATTTATTTATTTATTTATTCGGACATACACTTTTGGAACAGTGGCAAAAGTCTTCTCGACTAATGCGTCCATAAACATTACACAATGTTTTAAATACAAAAAAAAAAGGAAAAATTATATACAAATATTTACATGGTATGGTAACATAGATTCATGCAAGGTATAATGCTACGTGCGGTCCATGCACGTTTCAAATATGATTTACAAAACACATCCAATATATGAAGTATAAAGTGAAAATCATCTCTTGCAGTAAGAACATCATTTGAAAGACCTAGCATAAGACACAATTTTATTGTTAGATTACCCGATATAAAGATTCTCCAAAATTCATCTAAATTATGTAGTAATAGTTGATTTTCAAGCTTGCGATATTCATCAACTCTGATATGATTTAAGCCGCTACATAGAAATAGGAAAAGTCTCAAATCCTCGATATCATTATTGCATAATGGACAGTATATATTTATATCGGGTTTCCATGAGTGAGCACGGCCATTGAGTGGTAGTGTATTTGACCGTGCTCTGAATTTCATTGATGCACCATAGAAATCTAATTTGCATATTAAATAATCTTCTAAACCAGGTTTACTTTTGAATAATACATAGTCCTTCAAGGATGATTTTGTCAAAGCTGAATTGAGCCACTTAACATTACAATTATCAATACTGGTATTAATAAAATTATTTATCCAAAATCGGCTGTTATGAAGATTGTCTTTAAATATATAATCCATACCCCAATCTATATATATATATATATAAATGGATCATGGTTGAACTCATACGCGACGACCTAAATCAGACCAAATAATTATTTGTTCGTGATGTCGATGAGGCCGAGTGGCCTCGTTTTGTTATGTTAATAGTATATTTCTAGTTGACTGGTTTTAAAGTAGATGTAGCAACAGTAGGTCCATAAACCACCCAGCCTCTAAAGTTTAGCAGGAAATAGTCAAGTCAGTGAATGAGTGAGTCATTTTAACTTAGAAACCAAGCGATAATCTTGTGGTTCTCCTTATATGTATTGATCATTATAATACCATCGCTATGTGCTTTGATTGCTTGCTGGCGTTTCCGCCGTTCTCGTCCTCTCCAAATGTTGGTGCAAAGAAGGCGTTGGGCAAATTATCCCGAGCTAATACACCAGCACCCGACAAAGATGCCTATGGTCCACCGTTAGTTTATGCTTTGAATCAAGAAGATCTACCAGATACCGATGGGGATATAAAAGTACCCCCTGATGATATTGGGGAAACCGACTCGGGTACATATGTGGAACACGCTGGTACTGATAGTGAAGGAGGAAGTACGGCCGGTAGTATGATGAACACAGGTAATGTAGAATTCACGATTTGTTTTGTTTGATACATGAAATATATGTTAGCATAAGGATTTGAATGATTTCTCTGCTGTCATAAAACACTGAGAAAAGTTTGTTAAAAAGAAGCAGCTATATTTTATTTATTCATTTTAGAACAGTGGCATCCGCCACACGGCGAATGCGTAATACAATAAACATAAGAGTAAAACTATAAACAAGAGTAAAATTATATACAATAATAAGTAAATGACAATAAGAATCACACAGAGCTAATAATGGCTAGTACGTGCAGCCCATGCACGTTTCATATATTATTTACAAAATACATCAACTATTGGCAGTATGGAAAATCATCACTTACAGCAAGGAGCATAAAACACATTTTAATATACACTCGTCGAAAGAAGTTCCTTGCCACTCATTGAAGTTCGATATTGAAGTTCAAATTTTTCACATAAATATTTAATATAAATTAAACAATTGCATGTCAAAATAAGCAGACAATAATTCTCTATCATGTCTGTATGAAATTAAGATGTACGCATTCATGCATGGCTGAGCACATTCATTAAACAATGGTAAGGTTCATATTGTGGTCAATCATTCACATAACATTTGAATGGAGGGATTATCCAATTTTTTGCAATCTTCTTCTACAGACCTTGCCATTGTCAAGTGAATGGGATCTGTCACGCACTCAGATCATGTCTAAATTCCATGTTAAGCTGTTAGAGGATTACTTTCTGCTTATTTTGATATACAATTATATATATTCTATTAAATTAATAATTTGAAATATTTGGAATTAACTAAGTGGCAAGGAACTTCTTTGGACGAGTGTAGTCAAATGACTACACTAAAGATAAAATATACTCCAGAGAGGTTCTAGATCATGAGATAAAAGTTGAATCTCGTATGTTCGTAACTCATCGGCTCTAGTATCATTTAGACCAGAACAAATAAATGAAGTGTTTTAAGGTCCTCTATATATTTATTACAAAGAGGACAACAAATATTTATCTGGTTTCCAGGAGAAATGCACACGACTGTTATAAGTGACAAGGTATTAGACCGTGCTTTGAATTAGCTTTTTTTTATGAATGAGGGGGGTATTTTCAAAATTGAAAATTACAATCTTAATTTTAAAACTGTATCAAAGTTGTTTAACAAGCGTTTAATTATGTCATAACTCTTCAGTGAACTTAATAATAATTGACACAACACTCTGGAACCATTCATATGGATTTGGGATTAAGTGTGAATCGCCAATGTATTTTTATTTTTTTAATTAATTTATTTTGTTAAAGATACACTTTTACAACCGTGGCACTCGTCTATACCCGACGGTACGTTCATATTATATATACATATAATAATTAACAAGACGAAAGAACATTAGTATTTATTATATATAATAATAGTCATGTATACAATAGTCTCAATACGCACTTGCAGTGATCTACATGTAAATAAGAAGTGTCTTAAGTCTTCCACTGACTGAATCATCATTACCAAGCAAACATATTTACCATCCTTATTATTTGAAGATCAATTGCGTATGTGTTCCAATGGCAGAGTGTTTGATCGCGCTTTGAAATTTAGACTACAACCAAAGAAATCAGTTTTGTTTATAAGATAGTCTTCCAATAGAACGGTTTTGTAGAGACGATTTCCCCCTAACAGTGTTAATGTTACTCCATACATTATGACATACAATCTTATTAATGCGCTATGCGTTTACCCAGCGTGGACTTCTCCGGGGGACTTCTGTGGGGGCGTCATTAATCGACGACAACCATTTGTACCTGATATGGTCCATGTCGCAGTTTTAATAGATTCATTAGAGCGTTTAACAATGGCAGTATTACCTGCCATGGTTTAACCCAATTAACCTTTTTTAGTTATTTAGCTATTTAGTTATGGTCTCAGGTTTAACATAAAGATTTGGCCAACGGTGCATCTAACTGTTGGTGTATCTCTAGAGTATTATATAGAGTCGTGCAAGATACTTCATTCTATGAACGTCTTGAAGGGAGGCGATGGGGTTGGGGTTCGATCCCAAGTCGCCATAGAGGGCTTCTTCTTCTTCTTCCGATAAAGTGCAGAATTCATTAAATGAATATAGTCGCACTGCGTATCCCTGGAACCTACATGTAGGAATACTTATGGAATTTTTGGGTACAGATACAGACAGGGATGATCCCCTACTCTTTACGAAAGAGTCTACGCCCGGAATGTGACATGGTGCCTTCAAGATATATCTTGCCATTTGTAGCTGCAAGTTTTCTACTCTGTTGATATCAGCCTTGCTACACAGGTCTATACTGATCATGCATAATTAATAGTTGACCGGGAGTGGGACATTTTGTTTTTTCTTGAAAATACTGAACATTTGGAAAATTGTGCACTTTTTTAAAATAACAACACTTCTGTCTGTGTGCAATTTTAAAAACAATTATCCCATGTTACGTTTTCTTCATTTCACTTCATTAAGGACATTCCTATCAATGTTGTATCATGATACAAGCACCATATTTCTACCATTTTGGCTTACAAAATAGTGAATTATATTCAAATTTCAGGAAACTTCCGGAAATTACCGAGGGCCATAACTTTTGACCCGAACATGCTAAAGATGTAGAACAAAGTGTAAAAGATGTATTTCGTAAAGCTCTCTTTCATGTTCTGCACCTAGAACTTAATTTCGACAAAAAGTGGAGTTGATTCCTTTTGGAATAGCTCTTCATATGTGGACCCCTAAGTATTTATAGTGATTGATCGCACTCGGAAATCGATAGATTTCTAATTCCAAAGTTTAGTTTTATCTGTACGTTTGCCAACCAATAATACCTTAGATTTATCAATATTGTAAATTTCCAGGTTCGTGAGAAAGTTGATGCAATTAACATTTAATAACAATAATCTTAAAACGTGAAGATGATACCCTCATGCACTTGACTTTAAATAAAACGCTTGAGCATGCATATTCTGAAGTATTAATCGATAGAATACTGACGAACAGGTCTGCACCTACCTACCTGTGTTAATTAAAAATCAAAGGAATATTGTACATCAACACTGTGGAACAATTTACCATATCATATTAAATCAGCCAAAAGTCTTGAGTTATCCAGTTTCAAATCATTATACTAAAAACTCACCTATTTAATGTTATTGTTTAATTTTGCTGTTGCATTATTTATGTTTTATTTGCTATATATAGCGCAAAGGGACTTAATTGTGTTATGAGCTCAATAAGCAGGGTTTTATTATTCGATTATTATTATTATCATATTATAACAATTACATATGAAATTGTTCATGATCAAACGAGGCTTTAAATTTAAAAAAACAAGGTCTGCTTATGAAAGAATGAAACATTTTAAAAGCATTCTGAGCATAACATGTCATTCTCTCATCTGATCTGACCCCTTGTAATGTTATGTAATTCTATCTATCTATGTGGTAAAAAGTACATTCCTCTCTCCGTCTTCTACAAACCAGAGCAAGAGATTCATAGTGTGATAATGTGGCTTCCTATTTTCACCATAGATGGCGGAAGTGTGTGTGTGGTGGGGGGGGGGGGGGGGGGGGGGGGGGGGGGGGGTGGCGTCCGCGACCACAACCCCTCCCCAAATCGTCACCGACCCACCCCCTTGTGCCGATGCCTCCACCATCACCACTGATTTTCACGCACCATGCATAAAATTATCAGCAAACTGTATAGAACTAACAGTAACACATCAAATGTTCTTCTTTTTATTGTAGAGATGGAAATGAACTTGGTGGACGGTACCACCGCGACGATCAAAACAGACGAGAAGTTTGTATATGAACAAGACGTAGAATTTGAAACGAGTTTGGATACCGAGCTACAAGTATCAGATCAAACCAGTGGAACTACCAATGGCGAGACAATACCACCTGTTAACACAGGAAAGAAACCAGAGACGACCTTAACAGATGGAGGAGGAGAAAAGGTATAAGAAATGGCTAATACATCAAATGTCATGCTATATCATTCATTACCATTTTCCGAATGTTGCAATTCAGTGGCAGTGCAGGCAGGGGGGGGGGGGGGGGGGGGGGGGGGGGGGGGGGGGGGGGGGGTCTGAGGCTAAAAGCAAGTTTGTTTAGGAGTAGTAATTCAACGCCGGAAGTGATACTAGTATTCGATGTTTTGGCTAATATCGCCATATATTTATCAAGTTTTGAATCTCTTTTCAATATCCCATTTGAATCATAGATTTCATCACCATTAAGTTGACACCTGATAAGCTACTCTTAGCTTTCTTGGATTTGTCAAGGTATAGGAAGAATGTATCATTATTTCCCCATGTTCAACCCAGTCTGCTCTGGACCTAATGATACCTTCAGTAATATGATCATTGTGATTATTCTTAACATTCTCCCAGCTCTAGCCTCATCAGTTGGATGGGAATTCAGATAGTCTTCTTTAGACCTGCAATAGCCAAACGGCACTTTTATGTGTATTTGCACTTTTAAGGCTATCACTTCATATGTCAAATAATTATTCTCTTTGATTTTTTTTTAAAGGATTTACCAACAACGGGGAAAACGGTAGCCAATTTGGAAGTTCGTCTAGAGTACGAGGAAGCTGATGGACGTTTAAAAGTCTCCGTAATGAAGGCAATTGGTGTATCCACAAAAGACAAGGGTGGATTCAAGAACTATCGCGTCCGTCTTTCTTTACGACCGAACAAAGTACAGAGCAGCAAGACACGCATTCGTCCTGCAGATGCACCTGAGTTCAGGGAACTATTTCGATTTCAGCAGCTGCCGAAATCCGACTTAGCAATATCCGAACTGGTTTTCAAATTACATGGAATATCGGGAAAGTTTGGCAAGGAAAAGTTGGTCGGTTCTGCAACTCTTAATTTGATTGCGATGAAGGCATCTGCCAAACAAAGCTTTCTGATTCCATTATCTGCAAAAACTTGAATATTTTGTCGAACATCATTGATGCATTGAGAAACACGATAGCGTGTTGCAGAGACGGGATCATGAATTCCTTTGTTTAAGGTCATAACAGAAAGTTCGCAGCTGAACATTGAAGTCGAGTAGAACTTTCATGACTAGAATTTGATCTTTAACATAGTATGCATTATCACCATATTATCCCACGGGACCAGATATCTATCGCTAAATATTATGCCATGGTTGAAATATTGCAATCCATCTTAAGCCAGAACTTTGAAGACTGCATGATCATAAGATCCATCCAACTTTAAGAAAGACATTGCATAAACTTGACCTTTATATATATTGCACTTTAGTTTGTATTAAGTCATGACTTTCTGAAGACTGGACATAAGAGCCTAGAATTTCATAGAATTAAAAAAAAGTCATGGCTTAGTTGTTTCAGTGTTAATGTTGGGAACTCCTTAAAGTACTACAGGGTGTATCAGAATGATCTATACCGGGTTTCAAAAATATAAAACAAATAAGTGTTTCAAATTTAAACACTTGCGATATGATGGTGAAAACGTTTCCTATTTATTCTGTTAAATTTCATTGAGACATCTCTTTTTGTTCCGCTGTGGCAAGACATAATCGAAAATCGATGAAAAACGTATTTTTCATATTTTGGCTCACATAATTAATCTTCTCCCTAGCACTATCATCAGTATTTCAAATAATGAACCCCACACCGGGCCCCAAACCTCATAAATTATATTCAAAACTCCCGCCAAAGAAAGGAAGGTTAAAATCACTCGAGCTAAACAAATCCTGCCCTATTCAATCAAAGCGTTGTTTTCTATGCACACAACAATCGATTGTTATCAAAAAGCTAAATAAAAAAAGAAGAGGGTGTAATAATAATGCGAATAACATTTCAGAAATAATAATTAAAAGGGTTAGGACTTTATAGATTTTCATAACGGATCATTTCGAGAAAAAAACTTAAATCTACTATCGTTACAAAAAAGTCTGTATTTTCCATCAAAAATGTCCGATTTTCAAAATCTAAAATTCCTAAGAAAGCTGAGCGTTTGCGCAAGATATACGATGAAAACAATTTGGACAATAACAATAAAGTTTAAACCGAGAAATCAAACGTATTACCTCGGTATAAATCATTCTGATACACCATGTACTACATGCAGCATGTCTCTCATTAGACCATGACATTATGAAGCCTGGATTAACTCAAGACTGCAGACAGACATACCATATCACTGACCACGCCACTTTTGTGTAAAAAAATTAAGAACTGAAATTTTGTAAGGTGAATTAATTTTGATCAAACAGGTGCTTTAGTTAATTTGTACAGGTAAATGGTAGGTAGATAAGATGTTTTGTATTATATAAATATTGCTCAATGTTCTAGGTATGTATTTTGTGGTAGATGGTTGTACATTGTATACAGCATGTTTATTTTTTAAGAAATGCAATATTAATGCAATATGTTATGCAATTACTTTTTAACAATTGCAGATCCGGGCAGATAACAAAAGCATTGCTGCAGATTAATGATTAATACAATTATTATGCGCAGGCTCGCATCTTTAATGACTGTCAAGACGATGTATTGTAAAGTTTAAATTGTGTAACCGAGTTTGTCTAGGTAAAATATGCTCTTTATTCCAAAACTGTAGAGCTCTTAACGTAAAAATATTAAATGATTAATTTGTAAAGAAATGTCTTCTCTTCAATTTGAGATATTACATAATTGACCGAATGTTGTGTCCCATTTTAGCATCTTGTTCTTCTACACGCAGCCTCTATGTATAGCAATGTGCAGATTATTGATTAATTGGTAGCGACTAACCGATTAATAGTAAATTGTGAATTGGGGATCCTTCAATTGCAGCTCATACTCATCACCTGGTCACACTATCATTATTGCTCAAAATCCAAAGTGCAAAAATGATAACTTCACTTTGTTTTATTCTTTTTGGTGTAGCGTTCTTAATTGTTAACCGATCTTCGTGAACATCATCTCTAATTGAAGAAGAGAAATTAATCCATAATTTTGTAATTTAATAATTGTTTTAAGGTTGGAACCATATTTTTGGAGTTATGAGCGTATCTATTACCTGGCTGGTCAGTTCCCTTTTGAGGATTGTATGTTTTTGTCATACCGGATGATCCCCACACCAATTCACCATCAAAGTGTTACGTGTAATCCGATTATCACTATGTCAACTGGTTCACGCTTTTGAGTTCTAAACCCTGATCAAAATGATCGCCACATTACGTCTATGGCGTGAACCATCACACCAATAGGTGCGTGATCCAGTTACCAGGGGGTTATATAATCACTTCGATAGTGAATATAGATAGAAACTTCCTATAACCGGACCATACCAAAATAAGTGTCTTCAAAAGTACCAAATAGACACTTCAAGTCGGATTCAACACAAAAAAACTCCTTTCTAGTGTCATTCAATGTTGCCCCTAAAACAGGGATTTTAATCATTTAAGATGCAAATTTGGTGAAAACATCAATCAATACTGCCAAATTCTTATTTTTGTGTGTGTGTGTAGATTATGTTCTTACATTTCAGGGGGCAATTTCAAGTTCTGAGATTCGTTGATTCACTGAGAGTTTAGAAAGGCAAGAACCAGATTTTTATGAAATGACAATTCAATCGTCAATAGTTTCAATCAAACGTGAAACATGATAATACATAACAAAGCTGTTACTGACCAAGTGCTGGTTCAACAAACAATTGATGAAATAAGTTAATTAACAAATCATCATTCAAAGATACATAGAACTGATTTGTTAAACGCTCATTATCATTCAAGCTGTTAGGACTATAGACTGAGTAACACACCTTAAATTCATTGGGGAAAGTGGGTTGAAATAAACTTTTCATAATATGCAACCATTAGTAACAACTATTGGTATAATTTATTTATTTTATTAACTTATTTGTCTTTTTTAATCAATTATCCATTTATTTAATTATATTCATTAAATCAATTCATCAATTTTATTTATCCATTCCTTGAAATATATATCACACTTTTTGTAGGAGCATACTTGCCTAACGTATTACTGTCCACTTCAATAAGTGTCGACAGGATTTGAGGATACACAAGTAATGCACTGCCTATTGTGTGATTCATCCAAGATAATTCTATAAGCCTCCTGATATAAATAATATTACAATAGTGTACATTTATTAGGCTCACTGCTATATGGCCATGTGTTTTGAACTCACCACCCAAAAAGGGTGGTGGCGTTGCATTTTTGGTGACGAATCATCCATCTCTCTCTATTAACTCAACAACTAAATATGGTAGAGCTATAGTTGAGGAGTCATTTGAAAGCCTATTTATCAAGCTACATCGTGTGAATAAATCAGGTATTTCTATAACTGATTGGCTGAGATATGATTGATTATATTGTGAAAGTCAGGGGTGGCGGCGGTGGCGGTGGCGTTGTGTACAATCTCTATGGGGAATATAGAAAACGTTCCCAATTCTACGTTCAATTAACCATAACTCCTCATCCCTGTATGGTACACATATGATTTTGCTCTCATTTTGTAGATTATTTTATATTCTATAAGATTCTGTTTCAACAAACGTGACAACTATTATGTAACAATTGTAATCATGAATCGATTGCATTGTCCTTGGTTCTCTCCCTATTCGCTACACAGTGAACTTGCCCTAATTCATCGGTTTTACATAAATGACTATATCAACAAAAGTATTCAACCGATGATAGCAAAATTATACATTTTTGGAAAGCTCTCAAATAGGGGAATTCAAAAATGCCATTTAAATCAGGATAGGGTGCATACCCCCCAAAATATACTTGTAAACTATAAAAAATATGAAATTTAAACCTTTGTGCTCATTTACTTCCCGATATAGTATATTTCAACAAGTTACCATTAACAACCATTTTTGTATGATGGGTAATTCCATGAGGAACTAATATGCACAGTCAAATTATGATTGGGATCGGTCTAAAATTATTATTGAGCTTTAATCAAAATATGAAAAAAAAATCGATATATTTTGAACATTCTTAGTCACAACATGTTACCATTAGGTCCTATTTAAATTCCAGTAGCTTATTTGGATTTCTTGTGAGATTAACTTTCAGAAAATATATACTTTTTATGGGGTAGAACAAGTAGTTATTGCGATATGCTAATTCGAATCTCAGATGGTGTAAAATGTAAAAATCTGGACATGCAACGGGAAGGGTGGCGAGTTCAAAACACATGGCCATATATCTTTGAACTGAATGAATTATGATGGTGCTACATGTGTACAAAAAACACCATTAAATATCTGTTGTACATGTATGTTGGAGACTTGCATAAGGTCATGTTTTTTATACTGGGTACAATTTGTGTTACATGTCCCTTTTTCCATAAATTAGGTTCCTTTTTCAGTTAATGCATTATATCTGAAAAAGTTTACATTTTAAGTTGGTAAAAGTATACATATTCTGAAAGCATATACTGTAACGGATGCAAATAGCATACAATGAAGTTGATTATACAGGGTGGCCCGAAATAGTACAGGGTGTAACAAGCAAAATCTTCTAAAAAAGAAGGGTTTCAATAATTACTTCCACTATGTATATGAAGTGATGAGAGAAAAGTTCAGTACAGATTTAAAGTAGTTTAATAAAATACCCATCCAGACATATGCAAATTAAATTTCATTATGAATCTGAAATTCGACATACAGGGGGTCTAAAAATTTGTTTATTTAGTTCCGGAAAAATGCTTCTTTTACTACATACATACATATTTTAACAAAATTCAAGTAGATTTCAAATAAAAATGCATCAATTACATGTACATGAACATTGATTGATTTTGAAAGTCACCCTTTTCTTATGTAAAATTGTTAATTTTAAACATATAGGGTGTTTAAAACATTAATTTAGGTATACATGATTATCCACAAATCATTAAATTGAATGAATTTAAATTTGCATCTGAAACATGATTTTACATTCCAATTTGAAGTGGCAAATGTTTAAAGTGGTATGAGATTCAAATAATGTTCAATAAAAAGGGGCCCTATAACTACAGGATGACTCAAATTTCCCAATGGCACATGTTTAGTGGCATACAATTAATTGCGTTTATCCTTCTTGCACCTTCATTATGTGCAAAGCACATTCAAATGAACAAATTAGGTTAGTTTCCATAATGTTTGAACCCAGTATTCAAATTTCAAGAGTCTGATTTAAGATTGAATTATAAAATGTTTTCGTTTTAAGTTGTATTCAACATATAGGGTGATCCAATGTTGATTGGCAAACTGCTTATGCTGGTCATCCTATACTAGGTCAAATCAGTTGCATTCCTAAGAATTTAATAATTCTCCTGAGTTTACAAGCTTGATGAAAACCAGCAGTTTTTTACTTATTTGGTAACACAGTTAAAACAAGTAATAACACCACACAAACGCATTTAACAAAATGTGCTAATTAACATCCAGACAATACAGAATACATGAGGTTAATTACATATCTTCTTTTAATTTTTAATTAAATAGTTAAATTTATTTATTCAAAAGGGTACCTCAACCTTTCTATACTTTTAAAATGGACAGTTTGGTGCAGGCAAATGTTTGCATACATTCGAAAACTGTGACCAACTTATGTTTCTCAACAATTTTTTGAGCTTCTTATTTAATGCTAATTAATGATTCCTTAATTAACTAATTATATTTTGAATTCAAATATGCTTCAATAATGTTATGTTTTCAATATAGAATTGTACCAAGAGTGAAACCAGTGCATTTTATGTTTGCCCAATGTATATTGCACCATACTTGTTCAACTATGCACTCCTCCTCCTCCGCATACTCCTCCTCCACATACTCCTCCACCCCTGACTAATTAGGTTTAACGAACTATTGTAATTAACAGAACCATGGTAGTTTATTTTTTTCTTTTTAAAATAAAGGCCAAATACTTTCTCATCAAAATAAGACCAAATTTGAGTATGTGTGATAAAAAATAGCCAAAATATATGCATGCAAAGTAATAATATGTAGTGCAAATGTAACAGATCCACCTTTTTTGGGTACCCAGTATAAAAAACATGACCATAAGGTAATAGAAGCAATAAGTTCACATAGCTTTAATACACATTGAATGTATACAATTCAACATGTCGGTTTTCACTTCTGTAAACCTTGGCCTACAATTTTTGTATATTATCACTATGGTGTGTATGTATTGTATCATTGAATTAAAATGTTAAAAGTTACCACATTGCCATTTCTCTCAAAAATTGGTCTTTTGAAAATTGATCATGCATAAAATAAATGAAAGCCAACATAACAATTTACCCAGACATGCAGTATTTGAGTGTCTACTATCTACGAACATGACTATGGTAGAAAACGTTTTGTTGTTGTAAACATCACCTTTTGGATTGAAATGCTTTGCCAATTGTGAGTGGCAACTCTTAACCCGCCAACCGAAAGCAAAAAGGGCGGCAAACCTTAGGCCCTCGCATGCGAAGTAATGTCTTCTATTTGGGAATTGTTAGAATCCCATTACAAAATTGACTAAAAGTCATGTATACATCTTTTCAGGGGTGATAAGAAACATCAATGCATTTCCACTGACAAAGATATGAACAAATAACAGTGCATTGTGAACCTTAAAATAGCAGCACAAATGCGCTGCTGTTGTATTTTGGGGTTTTTACTTTTCATTTCTTGAATTATATATTTCAATTTTCCCCCCAATTCAATTTTTCATGATATGTTTGGGAAGTAGAGCAAGATGTTCTGTACATGACATGCTAGTATAGGTTTTCCCAGTTAGTTTAACACTTTATTCATTATATTTCATATCTCGTTAAGTTTGAATTCGTCCCAAAATTTTGAAGGTTGCATTTGTTAAAGTAAATTTCGTCTTTGGTCAAGTATATTCATATTTTGCGCAATGAATTTCATTTAATGTTCATTTTATTTCGTCCTAACACACTTCCATTTCGTCTGATACAGCGGTAACCTACTAATGTATACATTTATTTCGTCTTTGATCAAATAGGTTCATATTCAGTTCACTTTATTTCGTCCCATGTGGAACGTCCTGCCTAGAAACATGTAAAATCCAGCTATAGGCCTATACGTTTTATATATATATATATTTATTTTTTCTTTCTTTCTTTCTTTCTTGTTCGTTCTTTTTTTTCTTTTATGATTTATATCACCAACTTTCTTGAATCAACAAGGCAAAAGAACACATGTCGGTGGTTCAAATCTAACCTGCAATAATATGTAGGCCTATTCTTTTAACACCTGACGAATATATGTGATAAAAGTATTAATGATCAAAGACGAATTAGATTTGTGCATAGACCCGCTATCCATCAGGTGATACGAATTCAATCCTTCCTTGACGAAAAGAAATGACCAATGAATTAAATGAAATGGTCATACTTTGAAATATAATGCTCATTGAAGAAATATATCTAACAAAATGCGTAAGTCAGATTTTGGGGACGAATTCTTACTTAACGAGATATGAAATGTAATGAAAAAAGTGTTAAACTACCTGGGAAATCCTATATTTACTTTACACCGATACAGATTGAAATTTAACATTTTCAATACACTGCACATACAATTTCATTGTCTCATTTCTCAGATTGGCTCTGTGCTCAGCAGCTGCAACAAGATTGACAGTGCTAAGTAAAAAAATATGATCTATTCAAATTCTTTGTCTATTCAAATAAATCGATCTTGCGCTTCCTTTCAATTTCAAAATGTCACAGTAGTTACGAGTTAAATTGCAGATTTTGAGCTTTTTGTATTTCTCAAACATGAACAATTTGGTATACCTTCTTTCACCCGTTGCATCACTTCACACGGATAAAACTGTGTGTTGCATTAAAAATGTGGCTTATGCTTATTCTGTTTGGGCGATAAAGTAGACATTGCAAAAACTGTTAATGAGTGGGTGGCTACACATGTTGGTTGCATTGTTATAGGTCAAATATCATGGAATCATACAGACAGCACATAGCATGGCAGATTTTGATTTCAGGGCAATTAAATTCTTTACTTTGTTGACTAATATGATTTATCTATCATCAGATATATCCTAAACACAATAATAACCCGTTTTCTATTGACAATCATTGATGCAAGGGGATTTAAAAAGGTAATAATATTCCTACATGAACTCCATAATAAAAATGGGGACCTGTTGGGTAACAGATTTTTTACTTTATCACAACACAATGCATGTCACAGAAAACACAAAAGGAATATCTCAATAGACTGACATTATACTTCAAATGCATAAAAATCATTATTTTTAATGTCAAAGTAAAGCATTTACATGAATTACAGTTGATTTACTTGCCATTTTAGAAATATGTGTATATTACAAAAATGCATCAATATCATTACATTTCTCCCAACACATCCACCATGGGTCCTAATTCATGATTGTTGATCTGCTTCCAGGTCATTTGCCAAGGATTGTAGGACGGTTCATGGGGTGATTTTTCTTCTTTTTTGGGGAGGGGGGGGGGGGGGGGGGGATATTTTTCTTCTTTCTTTTTGCTGATTTTATTTAACCAACCCAAACGTTTGATAGTATGTTAACTCTTAACAAATAATGATGTTGAATAACATGAGGCAAAGTAAAAATAGGGACAGCGGTCCCAAATAGGTCGTCCGTTTATAGGGTAGATTAAAAACAAGGTGGATCTCAAACCACAGGCATCTAGAAAGAAAGAGGTTAGACCACTAGCGGATCCAGGATATAAAAAATAAAATAAACATCCTGGAGTTTGGTTGCAATTGTACTTCACCTGTTTAAATGTAATTAATTTTACATATGCAGCTAATTTTACATCTTGACCTCATATGACCTTTGACCTTGGTATGTGACCTTTGACCTAATTAACATATGAATGTTTCCATGTTGCATCCGTGACCCAAGTTTGGTTGCAATTGGTCATTGTATGGAAAAATGAACAAGAGACAAAAAAAAAATGAACAAGAGACAAAAAAAAAGTGTACTAATTTTTACATCTTGACCTCAGATGACCTTTGACCTTTCTATGCGACCTTTGACCTCATTAACATATGCGGGTGTCCATGTTGTATCTATGACTGAAGTTTGGTTGCAATTGGTCATTGTATGGAAAAGAAATGGAAAAATGTAATCAATTTTACATATGCAGCCATTTCTACATTTACATCTTGACCTCAGATGACCTTTGACCTTGGTATGTGACCTTTGACCTCATTAACATATGAAGGTTTCCATGTTGTATCTATGACCAAAGTTAGGTTACAATTGGTCATTGTATGGAAAAGAAATGGACAAATGTAATCAATTCTACATATGCAGCTTGACCTCGGATGACCTTTGACCTTGGTATGTGACCTTTGACCTCATTAACATATGAAGGTTCCCATGTTGCATCTATGACCGAAGTTTGATTGCAATTGGACATTGTATGGAAAAGAAATGGAAAAATGTAATCAATTTTACATATGCAGCCATTTCTACATTTACATCTTGACCTCAGATGACCTTTGACCTTGGTATGTGACCTTTGACCTCATTAACATATGAAGGTTTCCATGTTGTATCTATGACCAAAGTTTGGTTACAATTGGTCATTGTATGGAAAAGAAATGAACAAATGTAATCAATTTTACATATGCAGCCACTTTTACATATACATCTTGACCTCGGATGACCTTTGACCTTGGTTATGACCTTTGACCTCATTAACATATGAAGGTTCCCATGTTGCATCTATGACCGAAGTTTGATTGCAATTGGACATTGTATGGAAAAGAAATGGACAAAACAAAAAGTGTATACCAAATTGTAACAAAAAGTGTATACCAAAAAGTGTATACCAAATTGTTGACACACACACAGACTACACACACAGACTACACACGAAGGATGCTGCCATAAGGTCTCTTCCTACGGACGACCTAAAAAGGGCTTGTTAGACTTGATTTAAAAGTACATTTGTTTCAATGACATTCATGGCTCCGAAATAATTTCTCCATACAATTTTGATTTTTGATGGAAAATATGCACAGATTTACACTAGAGAAATAAAACTGAATCCACATGGCCCAAATGGATAAAATTCTGACCCTATGGCCTAGGAGGCTGACAGCTTTCTTTCTTTGTACAATTAAAAGACCAGCTGGATTAAATGATTACAATAAGCTTAAATTACAGGTTCCTCTTCTTTGCAAATTACCTTAGAAACAGATCAATATTATCAGATATTATTGTAACTTGTCATGATTGATCAAGTACCCTAGCAATATTTCGAAGTTGATTGAAAAAGGAATACATGATTATGAACAACAAATGGGTACAATTCTTTAAATTATAATGCAACATTATGCAAACCGTTTGTGCAAATGGAAATATTATTTGTATGAAAAGGAATACAATTCAGACTCGAACAATTTGTTTTAATTTGACTGAACACAAAAATTAATATTCATTTTACAGTTTAAAATAAAGAGTTCAATACTAAAAACTATTTGCCATGCCCACAAAACCAAAATAATTATCACAGAAATAAATGTTGTATTTCAATTGTTTTCAATTCAATATTTGTATCTAGACAAATTAATACACAGCCAAACTTTAATACAAGACACTTCGCTGTAGCAGGTCTATTAGTCAAAAGGCACACAGCTGGAAAAGTATAGGGCAAAGTAATCTTCAAAAGGCTTGTTAAGCTATTGTCACTGATTTAGTCAAGTGTAACACAAAATGCATACTTGCTGTCATATTTTATTTGTATTACTCCACAATTATTATTCTTTTACTTTTCATATTATGTCTAACATCAAAGAGACATCAACTGCCGCTCATCGATGCAGTATGCTGTCAAAAAGTGTTGCAACTTTAAAACAAAAATTAGACAATTATTTTTTGTAAGCCTATTTCCTTATCCAAAACCTAATGGCAACTGTGGTGCAATTTTCAATGTACATTGTATTTCAGAGGTGATCAAAGGACCGAACTAAACTGGTTGGCGGGTCAAATTTATCCCACTGCCCGCCTGTTGAGAACCCCTGGTTTAGACAATGAAGCTTCCATTTCATATAGCATGTCCATAGATTTCGAACTCAAGGCCATGCATTGGGTAACAATATCAAATTGGATTACATATAATAACAAGAGAACATTTCAACTTGATGAACAGTAGTAAATAATCAACATGAGACAAAACAGGGTTGCTTCACAGAGATGCATGCACCTAGGTGCCCCCACCCCTCAAATATAGCCTAGGTTTGAAGAAAAAATGCATCCCTGTATCAAAGAGGACTTGTTGTCAGATAAAAATTGAGATACAGCCTAATCTACAAGAAAATCATAAGGAAAATAATATGCTGTAAGGGAAAAAACATGCTTTTCATTATCTCTGCTCTAAGTGACAGTAAAAGGTAACAACAATCTTGTCTTCAGCTTTCTGAACAAGTGTCTCCAAGAGACTCTTTTTCTCCTTAGAGACCCTGGATTTGCTACAAGCCATTGGACAAAAAGCATTTATATAACATTATAATAATCCAGCATTTGTTTGATACATTAACCTCATTTAATGTACTATTGGTGTACAGTTTTATTTTGAGATGCTCAAAATTCAATCTCAAGCATCATATTGACATTTTTCACAATTGCTTACTAATTTATTAAGATTAGAGGATCGTGTGATTGTGTATCAAGAATCATCCAAAATCCACAAACTTCACAGTGCCTCCTAAATGTACACGGCCATTTTTTATTACCTGGCATCCTATTTACTTGACTGCCAATTACACAGGTATTCTTTGCCAAGTGCCTTAATGGGAACTGTATAGTACCTGCGCGGAACAACCAAAGTAGCCGCACAGTAGCAAAGTTACTGGTACTGTGCAGCTACTTTAGTGGTACTTCACTGATACTTTAATACTCATACAGGCACAGTACCCATGTAGGTACAAGCAGCAGAGTGACCATGATGTCAGAGGCATGAGAAAATGGCTGTGTAAGTGTAATTCCAAATTCATAACTGTCATTTAATGACCAGGTGTTTGTAACATAATCCTATCATACTTATTAAAAGGTAACATATTATTATGAAATTTTACAAATGCTTCACTATCACATATTTTTTTGCAGTGGTTTTATTTTCCAATACTTTGTGCATTGATTGATATGAGCCTGCAAAATTAACAATCTGCAACATATTAAGGGAAGTGTCAACCCAAAATATATGAAATTTTTCAAGCACACTAACAACTAACTTTTAAACTAATAATGTAATGTACATAAAAGTATACAATTTTTCAAATTAAATGAGCCGGAGAATCCATTTTTGGTATTAAATTTCACAAAAAATAGTGATTTCTACATTTTTGCCCAAAAATCACTTTTTTTGGTGCCAACATTTTTCAGACAACTTAACAAAATCAATTTTTGATTAAAAATTTCAAAAAGTGCCTAATTGAAATGTGATTTTTGAGATTACATTCTATCTAAATCTAAATTAATACTCAATAAAATTGCTTAGAGCAACATCTAATTGAGAAAAACAAAATGGCGAATGATGAAACAGACCAGATGAACTTAATCTACATTACATGCTTATTTACACCGGTTTTGAAACATTCAACGGTTTTTGACTCTAAGACGGATGAAGGGAGGTTGTTCCACTCTGATATTGTATTTGCAAAAAAGCTGTATTTATACACATTTTTGGATGCTTTGACTAGTCGGAATTTCTTTGGGTGATATTGTCTAGTAGTCGTTGTAGTTTGACGTTGGATATGTTCTGGAATTGGGATTGCTATATCATTTGCATGAATTTTATACATGATTGATAGACGGATGTTCCTTCGTCGTATACAGAAGACAGTCATCTGCAAAAAGACGAATGTGTGTCATCATCCAGATTAGAAGCAATATCGTTGATATATATCAGAAACATTAATGGACCTAATACCGTCCCTTGTAGGAGAGCAGATTCCAGAGAAAATATGCTCCCTTAAGGAGATACCGGCAATTACGATACACATTGGAATTGTTTCAATAAATTGAAAGTAATGTGTTTGGGCCTTCATGTCATGAAATTTGCAATCATTTGGAGCGATAGTTTCTATGTTCCAGCCTAATTTGCATATAATTTACATATTATTGTGTATAAGATGGATTTTACATTGACACGTCATAGCGTCAAACTGACACGACATATCGACTTCTGGTAAAATGCAAGCTTTAGGCAACATATCATGCTATCAAATAATACCAATATTGGTGTAAAACGTTTAAAGCAACATGTTAATTTGGGCATAAAATTAACCCAATTTTGTATTTTTATTGTTTTCACCAATTTCCGTTTATTGTAATTAGACGTTATTAAAACAAATCGGAATATTTTGTTAGATATTCTTAATAACCAATATAATTGCTACTTGTGGTGAAAATTACAGGCTCAAAACCCATATAGAACTCAATTTAGACCAAAAAAACTAACTCCTCCTTTTTTCACATCTTGAAAATCGCTATAGAGTGCATGAATGCCGGGTGGCCCTATTGAATACCTACCATTTCAATGAGCGTTGATATACATGACGCGCTGCATTGAAAGTGAATTGCCGTACACATGTACACAGGCATTCTATGCTACGTTTAAATTTGCGCGGTAAGATTGTTGTAATTATGGAATGTAATTTCTATTTTTCAACTCGTATAGTAGGAAATTAATGGCTACTGCTTTATTGTTTTCTATTTTAAATATTAAAATGTGTACATTTATAGACTAAAAGTAAAGACGCACTGAAACTTGCTTGAATATTACTAGAAACATCGTAGTACGGAGTCTTATTCGTGCCATGCTTGCCGTTTGTAGCGCGTTGTCAAATACAAACATGGCTAAATCACTCTCCTTTGCACTCTAAATGATCAAATAGGTAAACAGTATTGATAACATTTTATTAAAAAATATATTCAGCGAATCTACTTGTAAGTCAACACAAAAAATGAATCAGCATTGTTGATAAATGATAGGTGTAGGCCTATCTGATTTATTCTTATTCTATTTTCTTATTATTTTATTTATTACTGTTAGCAAGCACCCGAAATCAGTTACCACTGGCTTAAAAATAGAAAATAGGCCCTAAAACATAAACAAACAAATGAAATTGAGCAATTAACAATTGCCTACAGATCTGTCGTAATTTTTCGAAATCTATGGAATGTGATTCCCCTGCGTCATATGGCTATAATATACATATAGCATCATTTGGTATTCCTGATTACTTGATGTTATAAGGACTAATTCTATAACTGTGTCCCATTAAACTTCCATACGCCAACGAAGCCGTCGATGGGCCGATACAGTGATGAATCTAGAGTCCGATCACGCGATCGAAGCTCATTTCTCCACTTTTTGATTTTGCCACCCCTCTTTCATCCAACATGCCTAGCCACTACATGTAGCCACAGGAGTTTTCTTTTTTCACAACTGAAAGAAAATAGTCTTGCTCACTATAGGTTTCCATCAGTTTTCACACTTGTTGGTTGGTTGTATGTTACGAATAGTTCGACCTGGAGAAATCTTCACATGCAATTTATTTCAAAAGCATTTATTCGTTTCTCCACCTTCGCATTTAATTCTCAGGTTTCATACAAGATGACTGTGATAATATTATTCTTATCTCTCCAGATGGGTTTCAACTTTGGAAGTGAGACAGTAATTTGGATCTCCTCTTATGGCATCCTCTTGAATTCGTTGCCTCTAGATACTTAAACTGTTCCACTGTCTGTAGTTCTTTAACTTCTCAATGTTTGCTGTCACTGATTCTTTATGCACATTGGACCCCATCTTCAAAACCTGACATATCTCTATACACACTGATCTCCATACCCAGTTTTATTGCACTTACGATGACCTACGATGAGATCAATTTCATCTCAGGTTGGTAATAGACCTCCCACCTAATATTGCTGTCCCCTCAAAACCCACCAATGACTTGTGTTGAATAGAGAGGGTGCACTAGCATGGGTAACCGTGTCTTATTCCAACTCTGGGTCAAAAAACAATCACTCGGTTCGTCTCATACACTATAGCAGAACCTCACTCTGAGACAGTGGCGTATCCAGGGGCAGCAGGCAATCCCACCCCCCCCCCCCATTGAAAAAAGAGTTTAAAAAAGGAGGAAGAGGAGAAAGAGGAAGATGAGAAGAAGTAAGAAGAGTAGAAGAAGGAGGAAGAGAAGGAGGAGGAGGAGGAGGAATGGTAGGGACATATGCAAATGGGGGGGGGGGGGTTACGGGGTCACGTCCCCATACTTTTAATGTGAGGGGCGTTAAAAACGTTATACTAGACCTTTTAAGTGTTAAAATGCCAATTTCTTGCGCGCTTTGCACGTATTAGCATGATTAGTTTCAATGTTTCATTATTCAAGCTTAACAAGATGGCATTGCAGGACAGTTTCCCATGAACATTTTAGTTCAAAAACTGACCGTGGTCAGCGCGAATATTTTCTGCAGGTTTTAACATTATATTGGCCCTCAGACCCACCAAATATCCTAAATATGTGGGGGACGTTAAAAACATCATACTGGACCAAAGTTTTAATGCGAAAACCACACCAAAAATTATAAATATTATGTGGGGGACGTTATTATCATACTGGACCATTAGTGTTAGAAATGCAATTTTTTTGCGCTCTTCGCGCGAGTATTAATTTTTATATTTCATTATTTAAGCTTCAGGACAGTTTTTCATGACCATTTTAGTTAAAACCCAACAATTTTGCGCGTTCCGCGCGCATATTTTCTACAGGTTTTAACATTATAATGGCCCTAAAACCATACTAAATATTCTAAATATTATGTGGGGGACGTTAAAAACATCATACTGGACAATTAAGTGTTAGAAATGCCAACATTGTGAGCGCTTCGCTCGTATTAATTTCAATATTTCATTAACTAAGCTTAACAAGGTGGGTTCAGGACAGTTTTCCATGACTAATTTGAGTTCAAAAACTCAAAACTTTTATCCGCTCCGCGCAAATACAGGTTTTAATATTATAATGACCCTCAAACAATACCAACAATTCTAAATATTATGCGAGGGCGTGATTATCATACTGGACCATTAGTGTTAGAAATGCAATTTTTTGCTCGCTTCACCCGCGTATTAGTTTCAATATTTCAATATTTAACCGTAACAAGATGGCTTCAGGACAGTTTTCATGACAATTTTAGTTCAAAATCTCATGAGCGCGCATGTTTTCTAGAGGTTTTAATATTAGATTGGCCCTCAAACCACACCAAGTAGGGGACGTTAAAAACGTTATACTGTTCCTTTTTAGTGTTAAAATCACAATTTGTGCACGCTTCGCGCGTATTAGGTTCAATGTTTCAATATTTAAGATCAACAATGATGGCTTCAGGTTTTTGTGTTGCAACCCCCCTCAAAACAGTCCTGGATACGCCCAGTAGAAAGCTTCAACTGGGTTTAAAATCCCCCTGCTGATGTTGAAATTCCTGAAAATGTCACAAGTTGTGATTGTCCATATAGCTCGATATGCTAGTGAATAACTTTGAACTAAATGGGTTTTCAACTCCGAGAAATTATGAAGTGCTAGGCAATGAGCATGATGAGGGGACCAAAGGCCTTCACAATACCATAGGCATTATTACATGTCTTTGAACATACATTGCCCTAGTACTATAATAGCATGCCCAGTCATCAAGCCTACAAAAAAAGTAATGTATGAGCAGCCAAGCTGGAAGTCATACATCACATTATGCAGCAAATATAAAAGTGAAGAGACTAGATGAAGGTAATTTGGTTTTATTCTGCTAAGAAATCTGGGTATCCTAAAGGTATTGATACATATTTAAAGCTATCTTTCGGTAAAATATTTCGCAGTTTATCAAACAGGGCTACTTTCCAAGAAAGAAATCGTGGACCGCATAAAAAAAATCGTAAGATAAAATAATCTTTAAAAAAATAGTATGGTAAAAGATGTCCATTGACCTAACCGGACCTGTGGAGGTCATTCACTAGTCATTCACTTGATAAGATTCCCAAATTGTTAACAAAAAAGTCCCTAATTTCCCTTTCTGAATCGCCCTTTTCTACCAGACATTATTCCGACGGGTAATAAATAAAGCAAATCAAATCGTCTTTTGGAGACACTCGGCTTTATTCCCCCCCCCCCCCCTCCCCCTCCATGGTCAGATGGGTTATTATGTTTTTATAATTACTTAGGGGTGTTAATGACAGTGGAACAACTGGTTGTGTGTTTGGGCGAAAAAGGTGCCACGATTCAATAATTCCAAGCTTATCAACGTCAAATAAATTGCCTTGATTTTTACTTCTCAAAATGGCTCAATTCAGTGGCAGGGCTTGTGGAATATGGAATGCCGACGCCATCCCCCTTGCCCACGCCATTCCCCCTTGCCCCGCCATTTCCTCGCTCCCGCCCCAATCAGCTCAAGACCCATCTTCCCCCACTAATTCTTTCTTTTCCCCCAGATTTGGTTTATTCTCACAAAAATGAAGATGCTGACGTCACCACTGGCGTCAAATTGCGAATTATTTTACAGTAGATATAAAACTATCAAAGGTTTTGGAACACCTTAAATTATCTTAATGTAAAACTAAGAGAATACAAATCTACTAGGATTACACTGCAAAAAGTGCAGAACACATGACGCGTTCAGAACATGTTCACGGTGTGTTCTCCAGGTGTTCCAGAACATGTTCAAATGTAACAGATTTAGAACATGTTCTGAATGTGTTCTGGATGTGTTCTTTTTGTGTTCAGAACACATCAATAACGCGTTCAGAACATGTTCAGAACATGTTCTATATCTGTTAAATTCAAACACGTTCAGCGGGTTTTAAAGTGTACGTTCAGAAACAACTCCAAAACCAAAAAGAATGAAAGTTCATTACTAAAGAGTCATACATAATCTCACTCTTTCAGGTGTTTTTATGATAATGTACTCCAGATCCAAAAGAGTCCTACAAAGGAGTATTATCTTGAGTGGTAGGATCACTGTTATAGAGTGCCTCAATTTACTCCCAGCCTTTAATATTCCCTCCAGAACACTAGATTTCCACTCATTCAAAGTAAGAGAAAATTGCAAATGTTCATAAACATGCCCGCACATTATTTATTCTGGAACCACTTTGATTGTGATTTGCTGAAGATGGCTTGGCATCTAATAATACAATCATCTAGACCTTAGGATTACGAGTTCAAATCAGCTGATATATGTTTGATTAGAGATAGGAAACGTTATTTAATTTAGGTATTCGTCTCAGGTTCGAGTAATTATATTAGGCTTTTACCATGATTTTCTTTTAACCCAACATTTGTATCAACAAAATGGAGAAACATGCACAATGTTGGTACAAAGTTGGATTCTCACCGGTCTATTGTATGCATGGGCCCATTGACGAGGCTTGACTAGTCGCGCTATACCTTCAAAATTGTAAAAACATTGACTTGCTGTTTTGTACCACAGCTATCACAATGTTTGTCGTACGACCACCAAATTTGACATGGAAAATCAGAACATATGTCTTAATCATAAAATTTAAAATTAATCGACGACTAACGTTCAATATTTCTTTAATAAGTGAAAGTGTTAGGTCATTTTCAGAAAAAAGACAAAAAACATAAACATTTATGTTAAAACTATATTTCTTCATTTAAATTCCAAATTTATTTTGATATATACTTTCAGAGTATACGCTGTTCTTCAAGTTACAAAAAACTACATGATTCTATGTGGTTTTGTTTTCCTTTTACAAGGGTTAAATCGCAGATCCATAGCGCCATGAAAATTATGCAAATGTGATGCTAATGGCACTATTGTTTCAAAACCATTGACGCGAATTTTTGCAAATTTTACTGACAGGCACTTGAAACTGTCGTTTTCAATATTAGCCCCAAAATTCCAATGTGTATCGTAATTGCCGGTTCCCCCATTGGAACGGTGAAATCTGCTCTCCTATTGAGGGACTCCAGATATAACTTGAGTCGGGCAAGCTGATTTGCCGACTTTATTAGTTTAGGGAGGAAACTTATTAGTTTAAAAGTTACAGTGTTTGGTAAATGTCATATATTTTGGGTTGACTTCCCTTAAATGAGGACATTTCTAATTTAATTTGATATATAGCTGTACACAAAAATAATAACTTGTACAGTAGATGAACCATTCATTCACTGGCCACAAAGCTTCAAACTGTGAAAGTTCATGGTATATGGCATCTTGTTTACACACCAATGGGGAGGTCAAAGTGACTGATTGTTATTGACATGTCCTTTTAGTGACATGTCCTTGTTAAAGAAAAGCATTGGATTCAGATGCACATATCTTTGTACTGGTAGCAAAAGTAGAGGTCACATCAGGATAACTTCTGATCGTCAATTTCATGCCATGTTACAGGTTCTGGTGTAGTCATACAGAAATCAGTACATGCTTTTCATTGTTTTGTCTCTATCAATGAGAACTCGCCAAATGTCTAGAAATAATAACGACAACTTTAAAAGTGCCTTATTGTGTCATATAATTAACAATTTTACAGTTTACACTTAAATATTCAAATAATGCTTCCAAATGCAACAACTTGCATAAAACATATTTCATACACAATATTTCATACTTGAAATGAAGTGAATGACTATTTGAAATTTAAATATATATTTATTCTAAATGGCCAGAACTTAGAAATTTAGATACAGACAGGGTGCAATATATCTGGTATTGCATCGCGAAATGCGACAAAGTTTTGAACAATTCCTACTCAATTTCCCAATTATATCGCCAAAAATGTGATGCAAAAAGATTCCCTACTTGATCTTTGATCACGTACTATCAAAGCCAAACCTACAAAGATTGAGTTTCATCTTCAAATAACTAACAAAAGTATTATAAATCCTCAAGTATCGGCAGTTCATATTTCGTTTTCCCTTTACACGTTCGTGGGCAGAACTGTCGGTTTACATTTTAAAAAATGGCGGTTTCTGCGCAAGTGGGAGCATGTTATAATCATGACGTCACTTTTGATGCTAGTCTTGTTCCCATGCCGCAGAGTGTTACGAAAAGGTGCCAACAAAAATGACTTGGAAAATAACTAGTGGTGCACCAAGGACACAAGAAATTATGTAACAAAATGGCGCATCGTAAGAAGATGTAAACAATTATGAAATCCATCGTGACTCGTGAGTGAAATAATGCCTGTATTTCCTTGTGTTTTATCACTAAAATTTGTTAATTCAAATTGTAAAATCTAGATTGTGTACACATATACTGTATTTTGCTTACGGGTCACGGGTTATACGGGCGTGAAACGGTTGAACTGTGGACATGCGCATGCCTACTTACATGGTTGAACCGTGTAATCGGACAGGCGATTTATCGGAGCCTGGATTACATATTGATAAAATGCTATGCAAAATTTGGCAATTGCTACACAAAATTAATATTGTATAGCACTTGTTGCTACACACAAAAATGGCATATATTGCACCCTGGATACAGACTGAATAAACCAGAAAATAACAGCTCCAAAAATTGCTCATAATTGAAGGTATTTTAATCACCCAATTAAGAGGACACTGGATATTCAGCTTATTATGTGCGCATGGATAAGGTCAAACAAAGAAGACAGGTCCGTCTCAGAAGCCCGCCTGCATTGGTGTGTGAAATGAACTACGGCGCGTAGGTCTATGCGCTGGGGGCTAAAAACTCTTCTATTTTTTTTCTGGATTTTTTTTTTTGATTTTTGTTGTTGTTGATTTTTAAAAAAAAAGTTTAAAAAAGTTCTCTGTAAGCTTGGATAAGCAACAACAAAAAATAAATCGCATATTTTCTAAAAAAAAAAAAAAAAAAAAAATAGCACAGCACTTGCCTTTTTTGCACAATGTTTCTGAGACCGACTATCTTCTTTGTTAGGCCTAAGCATGAATTTAACAGGCTGGCCATGCATTTTTAACTCGCCATCCCTAGTGTTACCTCTCCATATTTTTACATTTTACACCATCCAAGATTCAAAGTAGCACATCGCAATAATTACTTGCCTATCCCATTAAAATAATCCCTTTTTTGAATGGAAATCAACCATTGAGATTTAGATGCATTGACCTAATGCTAACATGTTATGATTGAAAGTCAATGTTCACAACAATATCAAAATGTTCATATGTGACGTGATCAAGCGGAATGAGTCATATGTCGGGAATATTGATTTTGAGTTATAGGTAAAAAGAACGCCAACGTCACCACCCTTGACTTTCGAAATTAAATTAACCATATCTCAGCCAAACAATGATAGAAATACCAGATTTATTCACACAATGTAGCTTGATATATGGGCTTTCAAATGACACCTAAACCATAGCTCTATACCACATTTAGTGGTTGCGTTAATGGAGAGCGATGGGCGATTTTGACACCAAAATCTCAACGCTACCACCCTTTTTGGGGTGTGTGTTCAAAACGCATGGCCACCCTGGCTGCATCAGTGTAAATGGAAGGACACTTACTATTAACACCATCAATTGTCCAAGTTCCATGTTTAAATTGTTTGAAACGAATACATTACGGAAATGATGCACGATATACACAACAAATTCTGGAGAAATATACAGCGTTCTTTTACGGGCAAAAAACCCCAGTTGACTTGCCCTTAAAGCAAGGATACTATTAATTTTGGGATAGGAAAGTCGTATACTAACACACATAGCGAAAACGGGGCCGTTTGCATAAATTACATAAATTATTGTAATCATCGGAATGTGTCGGTGACCGGCGTTGAACGCGTTTAACCAGGTTTAACGTAATATTTGGTCAGCATAGGTTTGAGGGCGTTGTGGATTTAAACAAACGACGGTGGCCACGCGAAACCTAAATGTTGAATACGTAATGAATAAGGTGAATAACACGTAATCGCGAATGTTAATCTTATCATTTTGACAAATTCATCATAATTAGAAGAATTGTCATCGTTAACCGGGCGATGACTGTTAAAAATAATTCAAAATAGTGCACTCCCGTTGACATATTGGGTCGTCTGAGAGACGCGTGGCCAGCGTCGTGTCGTCTGCTACAATCACCAGACAATCACGCCTGATCAGTATAGCGCCACCAGTTCTATGCTGACCAAATTTTCATTTAAAAGTGGACCCGATCGGCAAGCTCACTGGCACACCCCTGCTTAAAGTGCCAACATCTAAGTCGATCAATAAAGCATGAGCAGTCAGGGGAGGAGAGCTTGCAATACCTCTAAAAGGCTTACATATTTATGAGCAGAATCAACCAATATATCAAGAGATCTTCACATTTTAATTGATTCTCCTCTTTAAAACTTTGACTTACAATGAATGCATCTGGTACAAGCCTTATTACATATCATTATCCTGCTTTGAATATAAGCCTTTAAAAGCCAAGACAGTCATATTTGGCTTAGCTTTATGAAGTATGGTGAACTTTGCACACTCAATTACACATTCTTTGGATTTCCATTTTATTATCCAAACTAAAGTAAGCCCATGAATATAGCTATTTCAATACTGCCCTCTTGTGGCAACGATTCTTCAAAAATGCTTATTGCCTTACTCATGATATTTTATGTAAAGAAAACAACAACAATATGGTTTGAAATAAGGATCAACATGATTATTCACTGTTTATTGTGTAACATAAACTAGAGGTGTCATTGACATGCCCCATGTTGACATCGCCCACAAACTTCCACACAATTATATGCTTATATGTTTACTAAAAACCAGAACAGAAAAATGCCAACTTGTCCACAATTCATCCGATAAAAAACGCACAATGCTAATTTTTAGTGGAGATTCCTTTGAAATGCTATTTTACAGCAGTTTTAAACCACTACTGGTCATTACGATTCCCTGGCTGTCGCCATTTTGATTTTGTTTTTTCAAACCCCAGAAATAATGTAAGCAATAATAAGAGGCCCTATACCAGCAATTGAGGACCCTAGATCTAAAAGGGGGTTAAGTCACATTGAGAAAAATGGCAAAAACTGGGTTTCACTGTGTCCATTGATTAGCGCCTGGTCTAAAGACATGCTAGAGGTACTAGTCCATGACTACTGCATACATACTATTCGAAAGCAAAACGCACATCACTGAGCGCCAATTTTAAAAGCACATGCCCTTATGGTGCGTACGCATACTGCCGGGTAACCAGATTTAGTACCTGGTCTCTCATTGTGCTTAGGGATGCAGACCATGACTACTGCACTATTACACCGTAAGCATGGTAAGTAATGATCAATCAAGTGTGAATTAAAGCACATTCCCTGTAGGTGCCCACGCATACTGCCGGGCACTACGTCACCGGTCACACCGTCTATAGGTTAAAATCTTATAATGGTCAAGCTATCCCATTGCTGGTGTTTCGCTACCATAACTCTATTTCCCAAATGTGAATGAAGACCTTTAGGTTCTCAACCCTCAACTTATATGATTATTTCTTACAGTATATACACTTACAGGAAGCAAATAATAACAGTTGTTGTGATTTTGGCAATATAAATATAAATGGCAGTAATAGTTTGGTTCGTTGGTAGGTTATATTGTCAACAAATAGTTCATTTTGCAGCATATACATTATTATTCAAATCTCTCATTATACTCTCTTCCACCAGGACTGTACACAATTTTGGAACATTTAAGCATGTCAAGGACAAAAGAATTGTCTTTAAAGCCATAAAGAGACATATTAGACATTTTAAATAGTTTAGGCCTATGTCTATTATGCTAAAACTTATTTTGATAACAAAGAACATTCATGCCATCTTCTCATGTCTAGGACATGGAATATTGTTTGGAGATACACCTAGCACAAAAAGTCCCTGACCAGGTGCTTTGAGGTTGGCTTATTAAAAATAGATAATCGGTACCAAAAATCTGAGATATACATTAAATGAGCAAATTTCTTCTCCGCAGTTTGATACCTCATTCAACAAAATCGAATGGATACTTTTAAAGTTATGGCGATTTCAATGACCGCGCATAACAACAGCAAAGTTGCACTAGGTATAGGAAATCATTGATTTGTGTGTGATTACTGTCATAAGTGTGTGCTATCTGAACGAGCCACCTAGGTATCTGGATGAATGGGTCTAGAGTATTTGCGGTATAAAGGATGTGACTAGCAACTCTTTTGCTGATTAGCTGTGAGTCTTTACACACATTTTCACTGCTTTATCACACACAAATCAATGATTTTCTTTACCTAGTGCAACTTTGCTGTTGTTATGCACGGTCATTGAAATCGCCATAACTTTAAAAGTATCAATTTTTTGTGCTAGGTGTACACCCAACCTTAAAAGTTCATGACCAGATACTGTTATGTTAGTTTATTTAAAATTAGTAATCAGTAACGAAAATCTAAGATATACACTAAACGAGCAAATGTCCTCTTCGCAATATAAAACATCATTTATAAAAAATGTGGTTCCACAATGAAATACTAGCCAACGATAAGTGTGTAAACAAACAATTAGCATATTTTTGCGGAGTAAAAGATGGTATAAACACAAAAGTTCCTGACAAGGTGCTAATAGCTAATTTAAAATCAGTAATCCATATCAACAAACTGAGAATTAAACAAGCAAATTTCCTCTTCACAATATGACAACTCATTCATAAAAATTGAGTTTATACTTAAGCACATAGTTTCATTAAAATGATTTTCTATGGGATATCATTGCCTAGTGCATGCTCAGCACTCAGCAGTGAAAATTTGTGTGAAATGAATCACAGCTCACCATTCATCCGTACATGCCTGACCGGCTTTGATAACAAAGTGTTACTTATAGGTCAATAAATGCGTATTTGTTGTTCCGAAAGAAATTAGACAAATAAATTGCACGCGCGCTGATGTTGATGTGCGAATAATGGCACGACCCTGCAGGGGGAGTGCTATTGTGAGCATATCAACATTTGCGCAAGTGCATTACTTTGTCCAAATTTTGAAGAAACAACACATACGCATGTAATGACCATAACTTAAAAACAACCACTAATTTTTATGAATGAGGTGTCATATTGTAGAGAAGAAATTTGCTCGTTTAGGGTATATCGTCAAATTTATATCCTGATTACAGATTTTATATTAGCTAACATTAAAGCACCTGGTCAGGAAGTTTTTGTGCTAGGTGTATATTATGCGGGTTACTGGATTTATATCCTCTTCACTGGCATTTGCAAACTTGTACTGGTTAAGATTTTTGCTGCATTTTACTCTTCATAAGGCCAAATTAAATTAATTGTTTGTCTCAAAGCTCCCGCGCGCGTTAGTTTATTGACGCGCATTAGAAAAACAAAAATCTGAAAAAACTTTTCTTTTTTTTTTATCCCAGAATTTCACCGATTTTTCAGATTTTTATTGATCACATCATCTTAAATACAAAAGTTCACTTTTACAAGGATTTCAATATTTTGTATTTAAAAAAACAAAAACAAAAAAACTTGAAAAAAACCCGCATTCCGCATTAGTTTTACAACAGGAGAGGAGCTTTGAGACAAACAATTAATTTAAATTGGCCTAAGGAAGAATCATAGCCATTGATTCGTTAGAAAGTGGTCTAACATCAATATAAACCAACACGGTTTCGGCTAATTGCATGTAGCGGTCAACTGGTATCTGACAACAGAGTTATTTTAAGAGGCATTCATAATACCAGGTCAACATAAGCCAGCATTTTGTGAGCAATATAACACATGGTTTAACACAAAACCAGGTTATTTAACAACCAGGAAAGTTAATTCATGCTGCTAGTCTTTATCACATGATCCTAAATCGGACCTTTTAATTTTAGCGTATTAAAAAAATGTTCTGAAAACTAAAATGGTTAAGGACCTCTATGGATTTAAATGGGAATCAGCCAAAAATAACACTTGCTTTCAAATCTAGATAAGTAATACTAAATGTATTATGAGAGTTTAATCTGATACATATACATTTTAATAACATGTACAAAAAGCAACGATATCACATTTAATTGATCTATTTCAATAGCATTGCCCCAATAATCAAATCTTACCAGACCCCCCCCCTAATATATTATCGTTATGAGTTCTTAGTCCATTTAAAAAATCTGAATGCCACAGAATACAAGCCCAGTTATATACCAATCTTTATTGGTATGGTCCTGGCAGAATCTTGAGAATTTATTATAGAAAAGATACAAACATTCATCGTGGGCTGATTCCCATTCAAATCAACAGAGATCTTTGTTCAAAGTGACCCAAAATGTATATAACTTAAAACAAACTACTAACAGTAGCCATTTTCCTAGCATGATAGGAATTAAATCCTACCAACAACATTTCTGTTGATTTTACATATATTGAGAGGCTGAGACTACAGTACAATCATGGCATCATAGTTGAATTTTTTTCTTTTCTCCACCAAAATAAAACATATATTTTATTCCCCCCCCCCCCACACCAATTTTGGATGGTGGGTAGTTTGTACATGGATGCATAGGGCATAATGTAGAAGTGGTTATCTTAACATGAACAATGGGTAATGTTCGATCTAATTTGATGTATTAATTATTAATTCAAAATTTGGAGTTCTTTTATATCAATACATTTAATAGAAATTAAGCATTTTTATATTTGCTTAACTTGTGTTGGTGGGAAATTGACTGTTATGCGATGAAAAAACAACAAATCCTGTTCTACGGACAGCCGGACCTTTTGAGTAGGTCCGATCATTTGGGCGTTGTTTTCCCACCAAAATAACATTAATATCACAAAAACCTGTTTAAGGTAGATGTTCTAATTACTGTCTCAATTTTTTAACTTGATCTTTTCTATATTACATGAAACGTCATCTTAAAACTTGTCACATTCCAAAGTTTTTGTTGCATAACTCCAAATGGTTCTTATTTTAGAATCACAAGATCACAAGATATTTGCCCATTGAGTAGTATACAAACCGGTGGGTGGTTAACCACCTTTGGCAGTAATTCACCACATTTTAGCCTATAATTTCTAAATGGAACATTTCTGGCCCCTTAGATTTTACAGACATAATGAAAAAATATGGGGATAATATCAAAATATCTTGATGTGAAAAAAAAAATCATAGCCAAAAAAAGGGATTGGAACATACACCTTTAACTGTTACAATTTTAAAAAAACCACTTAGGCCAAACAAAGAAAAAGGTCTGTCTCAGAAACATTGTGCAAATAAGCTAAGTGCTGTGCTTTTTTTTCTCTTCGAAAATAGGCTATGAGGTATGCTATTTCTTTTTTTGCAATTTTTTTTTGTTGTTGCTTTTCCAAGCTTACGGAGAACTTTTTTTAATTTTTAATTTTAAAAATCAAAAAAAAAAGAAAATCAAAAAAGAAAAAAAAGAAGAAAAAAAAGTTTTTGGCCCCCAGCGCATAGACCTACGCGCCGTAGCTCATTTCACATACCAATGCGGGCGGGCTTCTGAGACAGACCTTCTTCTTTGTTTGGCCTTATTCCTTCTTCACCTCCCTAAAATTTCCAAAATTTGGATCAGTATTCATATATGAAGGAATCCCTGCCCTGCCCCCCCCCCCAATCTTTTAAACATTTGGGTTCGTCTGACCCATCAAACAGGGTTGATGTTTTTCATCGCCACCACACAAACAAAATCACATTTACAGTAGTGAAAATCATTTGGTTTTATAACAAGCCATTATAAAATTGCAATTCAAGGTTTCTACAAGATTACAACAGTTACTCACATTTTACAACGGGAACATAGTTAGTGTTCTACTCAAGTTTGATGACATCTCTGGCATGTTAAGACAAAAACATACCTGTGACCCTTATATATATTTCTTATATTTATAAACATTTGTAATTATCAAACATAATTCTGTTCTTTTTCACGAGGGAATATTGTTGGAGTAAATACTTTTGCAAAATTGACATGAGCAAGGTATTTTAGCATATTGCTTATTTATCATTTTACCCAAACTTAACGAAACAATTCATACACATTGAACCATTTCACAGGGGTCCCTGTGTGGATTTTGATCCATGAAATATGTAGGATAACACAATCTTACACAATATTCCTAGACTGTAAGGCTATATTATAAAAAATCTTTTGTCTCAAAGCTCTTCTGTTTTTCAAAACCTAACGCGGAATGCATTTTTTTAAATTTTTTTTTTATAAATATAAAATATTGAAATCCTTGTAAAAGTGACCTTTTGTATTTAAAATGATGTGATCAATGAAAATCTGAAAAATTGGTGAAACTTTGATATACACTTTTTTGTTTGAAAAAAACTACAACAAAATACCGCGCATCAATTAACACTAACGCGCACAGGAGCTTTGAGACAAAAGGTTTTTTTTAATATAGCCTAACCTTTCAATCGAATGCAGTTGTAACATCCTTTTTCAGGTTGCTTGTATTACCCACATGTTTATACATCATCTAAAAAGAAAATAATAATTTGTTTATAAATTTTGGTAATCATCAGATCAGACATAATTCTGTTATCTCAAGATTGAAAAATACCCACGAGTAAGGTATAATCATTTTATTACTTTTGTGCCATAACATGCTTTATAACTGGATAAATTTCACAGAAACTGTATTTTCCTGGATGAAATGGTCGTCAGTCCATGAAATGCGGGGAAACGGTTCTACCTTCATGTCAGCCATCTTGTTTAGCGTGAAAACTTCATTCAGGAATTATAGGCTTTATTCCCTTCAATACCCCAATGAAGACTTTACCCTTAACTAGCTCTGGCTCGCTTGCATGAAGGTAACACCGGGAAAATAACGACATATATACAGTATTCCTTGAGTGTGACCTTTCAATACAATTGTTGTTAACATCACTTTGAAGAGTGCTTTTAGTCACCCAAAATAATGTACACATTATTTAAAAAGAAAAAATAATTGGCTTAAATAAAGCAATATTCTGCCATTTTATTCTGACAAGTACAACAAGACTGCCAACAAAGGAACCTGCTTGACTTCAGATCAGCTCTTGGTGAACCATTAATGCATGTTGCACACACACCTCAATCATAGGAATCAGAAGTTAACATTTCAGAATAAGATGTAATTCTGAAATGTATCACTTTTTTACAGATTCAGATAAAACAAATTTCAAGCATTAGCAGAAATCTTGTTACCATGGAGGCAGATGGTCGTGCAAACTCATTTGACTGGTATCAAAATGTCTAATGGATATAGGTTTCAATTCATTTCACCTTATTTCCATCTAATTTGTACTGTACTGTTTTTATAAATCACTTATACCATCTTATTACTCCTCCTCCTCCTCATCTGATGAGGCATCGGTAAGTTCTTCATCATCCTCTACTTCCTCTTTCTCATCCTCCTCCATACTGCTACTACTCCTATCACTTTCTTCTCCTGAATCAGCTGCATCCTCTTCATCTTCCTCTTCTGCATCATCACCATCGTGTTGTTCCATCTCTTCTTCAGACAATTCTTCCCATTCACCCTGCATTTACAAGAGAGGAATAAGTACTCTTCAATTTGGAATCAAAACTTTGTCTGTTTTTCGCTGACGTTGCATTATATTGCCTCCTTTGATGGTTTAATATGTAAACATACAAGTAATGTCGCAGCAAAAGGGTGCAGTTGTTGGCCAAATACATTTTGAGATATTGATGGAATGGCAAAACAAAGAAAATAAAGAACATTTTACAGTGATTTTTCTTCATAAAATCAGAAAGCCATATCCAATCACTAAGGCGTCATTTTGAAGCATTTAAACAACTGCTCCTTTTGTTGGCATTAAGAACTCAGCTTTTTTTGAGAGACAACTGCACTCTTTTGCTGCGGCTGCACACATATGCTCCTTGCTGGAAACTACAGATATTCCTGTGGCCAGTGTACAACATGATGGCATTATAAGGGTGAAATCACTGCCATAAGGAAGTGAGAGAGCTTAAAAATCACCACCTAATTTGTGATTAGATTTGGTGAAATAAGCCTCAGACAAAATTGTGGGTAACTGCTGATTGTCATATCATTACACTCAGTGTGGTGCATGTTGTCATCATTGGCCGACTAATTTAAATCCCAACCATAATCACAAATTAGAGAAGTATAGGAGAACATTTACAAAATTACTCATAAATACTCTGAACCATACAATAATTGCTGGTATAATACATGTTTCAAGTTACAACACTGGGAAAAATGCTATGCTGTTTTCACGCAGCATGGTATCGCCAATTTTTATTGCAGGCGTTATTAAACTTTTTTATATGTTTTTATTTGTTTGAAATTATATTAAAAAGAGTAAAAGTATGCACACAATTATAATATTATGCCGTATTGTCATGTATTAATTAGGTCAATATGCTTTATTTCTCAAATAAAATAGAAAGTGCAAACTTGACGGATTCTAGCAATGACCCAATTTATGTTTAAATAAACTGACCTCTGACTCTGAATGGATAGGTAATGGTTCTTCAATGTCTGCTTCATCTGAGGAATCTATAAATGAAAACAAAACAAGATTAAATTGAGTGGGCTGTGTAAAAGTTATTGGATAGCTGGGGTCACATAATTTTAGTTCTGGCTGTCAGAGGAGGGGGCGAAGGCTAGGTAATTTTAATATACAAATCTCAAATTAATCCAAGGCCTGTCGCCCCCTCTCAACGGCTCTCTCAAAGAATAAAATGAAGTTTTTATTATTGGTCTTTATACAGCTCACAAGAAGATAAGACAAAAACAAGGAATTGAAAAATACAAGGTTCTCAGTACTACATGTAGTTGTAAAATGCCCTTAGAGTATATCCTATAAATGATAACATACCTTCCTGATAGACCAGTAATGCTCCAGATTCACCTACAGGTTCCTCTTGCTGCTGTCTTTGTGAGTGTATCTATTGGAAATAATATCACCAATATAGTGGTTAACATTTATTATCAAGTAAGCTCTCATTTTGCAAACTCTTTAGTTATATTTCTACATTAAAATACCACAGATAATATCTGTGGTATTCTAATGTGGAAAAAAGTGGAAATATATCTAAATGGGATCGGTATACATTTTGGTGAACCATAATACATATTATATTAGAAGCAAGCTATTTTTATCAATTTAGTACATTTTTTGTTTCAAACTGTCTCAGCCTCAGACAAAATCGTGGGTAACTGCTGTTTGTCCTATCATTACACTCAGTGTGGTGCATGTTGTCATCATTGGCTGGCAAAAGTTCTCTCAAACAATGGTAAGCTTTATGACCACATTTCTTTATGTGATGTTTTCTTTTCTACACAAATTTTAGGAATACAGTTTGATTCCAACAACAAAATCTAAACGCTCTTTATGATATCAAGATCTCAATTTAACACAAAATCGTTGAGGGATCTGGACTCTATTTATTACATAGTAACTTTATGCATATCATTATGTGTTGATTGATTCAAGCTTACAGAGATTCGCATGAAAAAAGAAGAAGAAAAAGCATCGCTGCCGCGTAGGGCTACGTGCTAAAGCCTATTTCACATACCAATGCGCACAGGTGTCTGAGAAAAACTTCTTTTTTTTTAAGCCTTAGGATGAATTCTGAATAATCCTCTTGCAATGGCTTAAGAAGAGTCCAAGAATCTTAAGTCCATTTATCTTAACTTTTATGCCTTGTGGCCCAGGTGATATAACATGAGCCATTAATCTACTAACCTGTGCTAGCATAAGTCCCAGTTTTCCCTGTAGTCTCCTCAGTTGTCCACCTGTTCTTGTCCTAGCATGGACCATTTCATATACAGTACTTAGTTTATGAATTAATTCAGGTACAGCCATAAGGTAGGAGGCATGCTCCTTGAGAACTACTCGCACCCATAATGCTAGGATTATCCCTCTGCAGCAAAGAAAACAAGTAGTGGGAAATTTAAATCAGTTAGATACAGTAACTATAAGTAACATTTAATATTCTAAGAGTTTCTAAATATGAATTTGCATCACATCAAAATGTGTCTTTTTTACAAAATTATTTTTTTAAGGCCACTTATTTTTTTTATTATTCGATTCTCGTAGCACATGTCTTCCGAAAAGTGAGGAGGGAGGGAGGGAGGTGTTTTTTTTTTCTGTTCGAAATGAACCATGCTATTTTCAATGGTAACCAACTGCTTAGATGATCATATCATGATATTGAAGGTCCAGTTGCCAATGATATACCCATTCCTTCATGTACACTTGCAATATGTATCCAAATAAGCAAATAGCTAGTTTAGTTTAGGCTAACTAGTCCCGGGAGTCCCGCCAGAAAATGTGAGTCCGGGCACAAAAACCACCTTCCCAAATCCCGCAAATAAACTGTTTATATTTAACAAAATAATAAAAATAAGCCAGCTTAAATAAATAAATAAAATACAACCGTGTCGGCTAAATCCTATTATTTAATGCTAATTTATAGTCGAGATTCATTCGAAATGAATCTATTTAGCCAAATCTGTGCTAACCATGCATTTTTCATACTATTATGCTCCCTAAAATGTGATTTTCTCCACGTATTTTCACTTCCTATCGTCGACGTGAAAAGCTATCGGTTGAAATCTATTACTAAATATTTTTCTTTTTGATTACTCATTTCAAATAACATTTTCATCCAAGTTGTATACCTTTGTGGTGATGTATTCATCCTTGTGATTAGCTCTTTAACCAAAGGCACTACTAATGCAACTGGCAACCTTCTTACTGTTGCTGTTACAATGCTCTCTTTCTGGTAACTAAATACTCTCTGAAATGATAACAAATTAAAGATTCATAGAATAAAATATACTGAAAAACAACTTAATTTCATGGCAACTTAATTTGGCGAATAGGATCTTCTAGTGAAATTAAGTTGTAGTTCATAGCTGTTTTGCTATACGTTGGGCTCATAATGTATGGAGCAAAACAGCTACAAACTATATTATATTCTCATTCTTATTTATAGTTTATTGGATATTTTTATCTTTTCTTTATAAAAATTACTTTCTTGCTTCAAGTCTTGTGCCATTTATTCAGCATTTGCTCCTATTTCTTTGATGTGAGTGGTGGACTCCCATGTCATAAAATGGTTTTAGAAATGGGTTCCAAATGTTAATGGTGATCAATGACTATAGCTATACGCCTGATTTCAATAGCAAACAGCATTGTCAAAGGATTGCTTGGCAGAGGTGGTTTATTACTTTTTAGCTGTGTAACAACAATACCATCTACACAGGCCATTTACACATAACACACAAAAGCAACACATTCCAAATATGTTGCATTAGCCAATATGAGTATCAATCTTTCAAACAAATACAAGTTTCTTGGCAAGATAACATTAAATCTCCTTCAAAAGAGATAATATTCCACCAAATTAAAATATCTTTATTCTGAAAACAAAGATGCTAAATTTCCCTGCAAGGAGCTAAATCATTATCTAATGTTTCCAGATCTGGTTAACAGTTACAATCCTCATCATATAGATAAGATTGTATACTTACAAACAACATATCGGTATCTTCACTCTGCAATCCCTGTGTAAGTAGTTGTACAAGAGATCCTGTGGTTGGAACCTTCTTTAAGTCTGTCTCAGGTTTTGCTTGAGCAATGCTTAAGGCATCTATCCTATCCTCCATTGAAAGCTGTCAAAATAACAACCAAAATTGTTACAAAAACTACAAAATACAATACAATATGGTATACATAAATCAAGCTTGTTGAAATAGAATCCGATAACGCATGTTGAAACTTATTCCTGTCATTTGAAAAACTGTTGGTTAGTTTTGTTTCATTTTATAAAATTCCACTGGGCACTTCATTACCATAAACCAAATTGAATTTGGCAAGAATGTGTATACATAGCTAATTTATTTGCAAGGTATGATAAAATGATAATCACATATTAAATTAAGTTTGTTTCTTCGTATAACTGAGAATTATTGAGGTACAACATAATTGTTACTAGGAGATGTAATATTCAATATCTTCCTACCTGTTTGCGGCCATGTTTCCTTTTATTTCTCTTGATATTTGGCCCTTTAGCCGGGGCTAGTGTGGTGGGTCCATGTACTGTTGCATCAGCAGATGTTAGTGGTTTCTTTACCTAGGGATAAAATAAATGGATGGTTCATATTCCCTGATAAAGAGGACAATATTTTGGTTATTTGTAAATACCTCTTGTGAAAGATACAACATTGTCGACAAGTACATTATTCAATGATAAACAAATCAGCTTCAGATAAATCTGTGGGTAAATGCTGCTTTTCTTTCACAGAAATAAGTGTGGTGCATGTTGTCATCACTGGCCATATCTAAGAGGATATACATTACTTACATTATCCATAACTCGCTTCCCCTAGTCTCCTAGCGTGCTCATGCTCATTACATACTATCCAGTCAGAGATAATAGCGATTGAGAATTGCTCGAGAGGACTATGGAATGAAAATTGCTCACAGCAACTCGTAAGATTGCACGACCAGTCGCGCACGAGTTGGAATAAAGTCAGCTGCAGCAATTCAGGCTGTGCGACTTGGTGCAACTTTTGGAAAGTCGTGTGAGGTCGCTTCTGACTAAAATGGAAAAGTTTGAAGATCAAATGACGTAGATTACGTCATCAGAAGCGACCCGCATTGCAAAGCGATCTTAAACTGCTCACAAAAAGTATCGAAACACTTAGAAATGATCCAATACATAATGGCTCGAAAGGGTATGCATTAATCGAAGCAAATGACCAAGTGCATAATTTTGTTCTGCGTATTTTGACACCTCGATCGTTGAGATACGATGTTGCGGAGCGGAGTTGTTGTCATTTAAATGATCGTGGGTCCAGTTTCAAAAGTGACACTCATCCCTATTGAAAATCACGAATCTGATCATTCTAAACAGTAATGCAAACCTCTTTCTATAGGATGATTGTCACTTTTGAAACTTGACCCACGACCATTGAAATGACAATAACTCCGCTCCGCAACATCGTATCTCATCGATCGAGGTGTCAAAATACGCAGAACAAAATTATGCACTTGGTCATTTGCTTCGATTAATGCATACCTTTTCGAGCCGTTATATATTGGATCATTTCTAAGTGTTTCGATACTTTTTGTGAGTAGTTTAGTATGTTATCATCGTACGCTGACAAATATCATAAGATTTCAAAAGCAGACTCCTTGGTTCTATTACAATTTGAACGGTTTTTCTCTCCTGACAAATTTCACTTCCGGGGTTAAAGTTCAAGAAAGTAACACACAGGAAGCTACTTCATACAAGTTCTATCACACAAAAGATACATTTCTCCAATCAATGGACCTACGGCACATAATCTCCTGGCCACAGTTCGACATACGTGGGCGCACTTCGATCAGGCTGCGCAGGCATGCTTGAACTCACAAAATACTGCCAACCAACAACACCAAAGCACCTGATTGGTCCAATTTAAACTTAAGCCTTTTTAACGATCGTCACGCTGCGCCGTATCCACCAACGCAGTGCTCCCGCTGCGCCATAACCACCGACGCAGTGGGGCGTGATGGTGCGTGGAAAAGCTCATGAATTTTTCAGTTCTCACGTTTGAGCACCAACCAATCAGAGCCTTGAGGTCGAGATGACGTAGTGCGCACAACTGATAACCACTGCACCGTTTTGGGGTGAGGTTGAGCAGGCGTACTTTACGCGAGCTCAACCTCATGTGACGTAGGCCCATTGTTTCTTACCTTATCTGCAGAAACATCCACTTTGAGTAGATGGCTCTTTGCAGGGTCCTCTCTCACTAAACACATCACTTTCTCTTGGGATAAGAATGACTGAAAAGAAAAAAAATAGATAGCAATTATTTCCTGATTGTCAAATAATATTTTCACATCACTTTCTCTTGGGATAAGAATGACTGAAAAAAAATAATAGATAGCAATTATTTCCTGATGGTCAAATAATATTTTCTAAATTTCATTCAGGATCAGTAGTACACGTAAATGAGATGAGAATATGAGATGAGAATATCATGGCATCTATTATCTACCAGTAAAGCCCAATATCGAGGTTGCAGAAAAATCTTATTCAATTTTTAAAAAGATTCTTATGTATCAGATGAACAGATCATTTACAACAATTCAATGTTTAAATAGAAAGCAAGCTGTAACTCTGTACCTTTAACAAAGGGATCAACCCATTTTTATGAAATTTATCAAGCACTGGAACTTTTAAACTAATAATGTTATGTATATAAAAGTGAACTGCTCACAAACAGTTAGGAAACTTTTTTTAATCAAGTATATTTTTTATTATTTATTACCCTCTTTGTATATATATATCAATGGAAAGCTGAAGTGTTCCTCTTTAAAATTATACCACATTTGCAATGATTACATGTTGCTGAACTTGGCTACAGGGATGAGAATGAGGCAAAGTCACAAATCAAATGTGCCAAAATTTCCGTTATCCGTGCTAAACAGTCAATAGGTAATGATCAATAATCAAACTGGTCATGCTTGTGAACCATGAATGGTTTACACAAAGATTTGCACCGGTGAGCACAACACACCCAAGTTAACCCTCATCTCTTTAGAAAAACAATGTTTGGGTATTTGCAAGACTGGGTTAACAGGTGGAAGGTCATGAACGTCAGTGATGAAAGGTGCTAGGCTGTCATCAACGCCTTCGGATCATCCACTCGTTACTGAACTCAGTTCTTGTCTCAATAAAGTTGATTAAGATCAGTAAGTTGTCATGCTTGTTTTCATTACAGTGTCAAATTGTTTGTTCAATCAGTAACACAAAATTGCTAATTTTGGCACATTTGATTTATGACTTTGTCTCAATCTCATTAATGTGGCCAAGTCCAGCAACATGTCATCATTGCATATTTGGTAACATTTTAAAGAAAAACACTTCAGCTTTCCATTGCTTTGCAACATAATACAAGAGGGTAATAAATGATAAAAATATACTTGATTAGAAACATTTCCTAACTTTTTGTGAGCAGTTTATACAAATTTTCAAATGAAATGAGTCGGAGTATCCATTTTTGGTATTAAATTTCAAAAATGTTCAGACAACCTAATAAAATCAAAATCAAAATTTCACCAAAATCAATTATCTAGGATCGCATTTTTTTTTGGCTGATAAAAAATTGAGTTTGATAAATATTGACCAAAAAGTGCCAAAAATGTGATTTTTGAGATAAAAAACAAATTGTTGGCACTTTTTTGGTCAATATTTTCAAAACTAAAAAGCAAAAAAAAAAAAAAAGTGATCCTAGATAATTGACTTTAGATGATTTTGGTGACATTTTGGAATTTTTAATCAAAAACTGATTTTGTTAGGTTGTCTGAAAAATGTTGGCGCCAAAAAAGTGATTTTTGAGCAAAAATGTAAAAATCACTATTTTTATGAGAAAATAATTATGTACATCACATTTATAGTTTAAAAGTTAGTGCTTGATAAAATTGGCGCCAAACAGGGTTGACACTTCCTGTAAACGGGGACATGGTTGAAATTTGACATATTGTCTCTGTTCTCTGTCCCTTCAGCATGTGTGAAGTAAAACTGCCCAACAGATCTGCATAGGTAGTGTTGCTTTATACATGTTCAGGGCAAGAGGACTTACAAGGTTTTGAAAGACGTGTTTTTGGCCCTTGAACATGTTTAGAGCAGACTTCCCAGAGGGCATACATAGGAAGCATTTACTTTAAACATGCTGAAGGGCCAGGTAGAGATACAAGATTTTGACAGAAAAGTGACGATATATTTCCACCTATAAAATTGACATCTCAACACTTTAGCTTTAAAATCCTACTGCATCTACAGCCTTACAAAACTGTGGATTAAATGCTTGTTTTCTGTCACATCAGTAAGTGTGGTGCATGATGTCATCACCGGTTGTCTATGAGTAGAATGTACTAATGAAGACAGATAGAAAGACTTTCAGCTACTCAAAATGCTTGGTGTCTTTATAATTTTATATGTTAATTTGCAAGACACAGGTGAATTGAAATCATTAATTGAATGACATTATTTATATGAGCTTAGGCAACAACAAAAACCCAACCCTGTTCTATGGGCCTGACCGACCCATTTTAGTTTTTTGAAATTTTCAAACATTTTGGATTAAAAAAAGAAAAATTGAAATTGTTTTCTAAAGAAAATTCACCCAAAATTAGTCGACCGACAGACCAGTTTAGTTTTTTTTAAATTTTAAATTTATTTTTATTTTTTGAAATTATTCAAACATTTTGGATTAAAAAAAAGAAAAATTGAAATTGTTTTCTGAAGAAAATTCACCCAAAATTAGTCGACCGACAGACCCTACCTGAGAGGTCTGTTTGCCCATAGAACAGGGTTTTTTTACGTCGCGCCTTAAGGTGTTAGAAATAATACAAGTGAATAATAAATAAAACAATCCACTTACAATTCTTTCAAAGACCATTCTTAGGAATGTTCCATGTGCTATGATGATTTCTGTGTCTGATATAAACTGTACAGCTAAGATAGGTATTGGTTTGGGTGTGTGATGCTTATCTCCAGCAGTGCTGATCTGTAGTGTATGCCTTGCACTCAAGGGCTTCTTAGATCTCCTACAAAATAACAATAGAAAATAACAACATCATTTTATTTTTATTTTTGTTATAAACAATCTCTTGAATCAATATTGATGGTGAAAACTTTGATAGATGAGATTGTTGAGAAAAGTTCAAGATAATCAAATAAATCAAATATGATATAAATATGCAGAATGTAATAAATGGATATTTCTCACCTTGTTTAAATAGTTGTTAGTTACCAGTGGTTACTTACGATGTGTCATCCCATAAGTTTAAAAAAGTTTCAGAAACCAGCGCGTATTGGTATGTGGAATAGGCTTTATAGCTCTGCTTCAGAACCTCTCTTCAGACGCCCCCCCCCCCTTATCAACCCCACCCCCTTAACCAACCATACACTGATCCTGGATCAGTACCTCAGCCAATCACATACACCCAAAAATATGGGCGATAGAGTAGAACTATAGGCTTTAGTGCGTAGCTCTATGCGGCGGCGAAGCCTTTTTCTTTTTTCCCTGTGGTTCTCTGTAAGCTTGATTGAATCAACACAAAGAAACCGGTCAAAATAAACATGGCCGATAATTTTTTTTGCATACCTCATAGCCAATTCTCTATAAAAAAAATCAAATTAAAACAAAAATTGCACAGGACTTGGCTTTTTGCAAAATGTTGCCTTACCCATTTAGAATAGGATCAAATATGTGGACCTGTCCATTATTGGTCACTACAGCTATGTATAGCCTCTGGTCATCCGTGCAGCATACATCATACTGTAACGGCTCCTCTAGAACGGAAAAGGAAGCCATGGATGTCTTGTCCTTTGATGACTTCTTAACTTGCCTGAAAATAAAACAATTATTTCACGTTATTATATTATCAAAGTGAGAAGAAAAAAATAAAAAAATAAAAAAAATAAAAAAATAAAAAAAAGAAGAAAAATAAATAAATCGAAATTCAACAAAATTCTACTTTGTCTAGTTCAACTGTGTGCAAATATTAGGCCTTTCACATCACAAGTATGGTGCATCTCATAGCCATTGAGGAGTGTTCATAAATCATCTCGGTAGTATCCAATGGGAAAAGACTAGGTATCATCTACAAATTGAAATTGATTACAATATTTGTGATCAATCACATTATAAAGGATATGTTGATGGCAAAGATATTTTTGAGATCGAGGCCAACAATAAATTTGGTGAAATATAAAGAAATTATAACAATGCTCCTTCAAATGATACCTTGTAATAAAAATCTGAAAAAATCTGAAAAAAAAAACTGAAAAAACTGAAGAAAAAAAAATCTGAAGAAGAAAAATAAATCTGATTTAAAAAAAAAAAGACCCTAAAATGACGAGCGGGCGGTCGAGGACAACATAACAAAAAAAAAATGTTTGCCTTATGTATTCAATACAAGCTCTAGTCATGCAACTTACCACATATTAAGGACCCTATCTGCTACAGCACTGGACATAAAATAAAGACCATCTACAGATTCAATGCCACTTTTCTCAAGTAATGAGCTGTCTGCAAATCCTACTTTTAACCTTGAAACAGGGCTTGCATGACCTACAAATTTCTGAAAAATAAGAGGAAATGGATATCAGTTCGATGGTAAAATAGGCACATAATTATAGCAAAGTATGACATATTTGCCTCTATATAGAATTACATCTTGAAATATGGTATTGAAAGGATATAAATAAGGCACTTGGTCTTGACCCGGAAGTAAATGTCATGTACATGAGGTTCGTAAGCCGTGTTGAATTTCAACTTAACATGTACTCTAAAGTGGGATGAATAAAAAAAATGATGAAAAAATATCCCAATTATGACACTGTATTTGTCGTAATTGTCATCAAAAAGGTTCAAAAATGACGATCTAACACTGCGCTGTGTGAATAAACCAGCTGCTATCTTGCCATTGAAAATTACAGCGGTGTTTCTATTCTGTTTCCTTTTCAGCGGCGATACATGTAGTGATAATTTGCCATCTCCCGACCTTGAATCTTGTACATGTGACACGAACGGTACGTGTAGTAAAATACATCCCTACCACACACAGTAGGTTAGTGACATTGCCTTCGAAGTAAACCAAGAGTCAAGGGCCCACACCACATACCACCAGGCCTCAAAATAAGAAATGAAGAGGGCATGCAATTTAAGGCAATTTGAAAGGGGCAACAACTTTATCCAAGGCAATTATGTTCTTTTGAATGGAGTGAAAACAGCCAGAAATTGAGGGCAACTAGGTGGGGCATCGAAGGTAATTGCCTTCGATGCCGTCTATTAATTTAAGCCCTGCATTCTATGTTGTAAGTGTATGGCTCTGAATGGTAAGGTTATGGTTAATTTTTTGTTATGTGATGTACTAAAGATGTCTTTCCTATTTTCCTCTTATAATAGATGGACGAAGTTAGAAGTCATTCAATTAAACTTACTTTTAACACCCTTTTTGTTTCTAGGTCCCATAATTGAATAGTTCTACCAGCTGTCAGAAGTGTCTTACCACCTGGACACACACAAACACAGTGTACGGCACTCTTGTCTGCTTTCCATTTACTGGGAAAAGAAAACAATGATTGACATTAAAAATAATACATAGACACATTTGATCCAAACTTAATCTCAATGATAGTTCATGATTCACCAACAATTGCGATTCTAAAATTAACTTCTTATAAGTTTATGCTTTTTAACACCAAATGACTACAAAATTGAAGAAGAAAAAGATCTTCAACTAATATAACAAATATTTTCAAATCCAAAAATATGCACTTAAAATACTACAGGCTGATCTTATTCGGAGCCTAGATAGTTCGCAATAAAATCCATAAATGCACTTAAATAAACAGATCCTAATCACGCATCATAGAATATTGTTTCCCTTTTGAGATCAAATAGTGTGGTGTATGACATTATTGCCTGAGAGAGATTGATAGACTTACCATCTAACAGCTTTGGTTGGAATGTGCCATTCTACTATTTGTTGATCATCTGAGGCACTATATAAAACATCCTCTGTCGGATGCCAACTAACATCATTAACTCTGTCATCATGGCCACCACTCTGTAATGTTAAGCGATTTTAAAATTAGTATGGTTACCATATTTTCCTACCCTCTTTTACCAAACGACTACTGAAACGTGACAATATTCTCTAGACACACAGAAATCAGCTTAAAATGGAGCAAATTGAGCGTTCTGTGGGAAACTGAATCTAGAGCCAATTGTAAGGCTATTTTTATAATTTCCACCAAACTTGAAAACTTGCTACGGGTCAATTAAGTGACAGATGACCTAAGATGGAACATTGACATACATTGTCAAATGTCAATTGTCAGTATTTCCTCACAACATTTAACCTAGAGGAATACAAGTGGTAGAAAATCCAACTGAAAAGAAATCTCAGAAAATTACTTTTCCCATTGATCATTTCCTGAGAGAAGTGCCAGTGCCAGTATGCAACTTTTTAATTTGTAAATTATAATTCCTTACCATTTGACTGTGAATATCTCCTTTTGCAACACTATACAGCATAACATGACCTGCTATTGTACCTAATGCTATCAACTGAGAAGGCTGGCTAGATGTGGAGGAGTCATCTGTGGCTGCATCTCCCTCACCATGCTTCCTTGTCTTTCTTTTCCTCTTTGGAGTTGTTGACTAGGGAAGTAATAAAACAGTAATCATCAGATATTATTAGTCCTTACAGTACCCATATCCATGATATTGGTACTAGTTAAACCAAGTCTGTAAAGTGGAACCAGAAATTACACATTGTTGGCGGACATCCAATAATTTTGGCAGACATCCAATAATTTTGGCAGACATCCTAAAATGTTGACATGGTTGTCCAGCGGACGGACAACCAGTTTTTTTTCTTATTTCTGACACTGCCAGTGCTGTCAATGCTTCATTTCGTAGCTAGCCTAATAATCACTTTAATATTAAAAAATTGGTTTAAAACCGATTGGGATGGCAATTTCTTACAAACTATACAAATGGATTTTTTGAGTTTGACCCCAAAAGATAATAGATAACACATGCATGCATTGATAGAATTCACTTATCAAACTGTGTGATACTCCACAATTCCAAATTGATTCACTGGTAAATTGATTTCATACATTGTACGGCTGCGCAGAAGATTTTGCTAGCCAATGATTGCCCTCGTGTCAGTTTTTTTTGTATTGGCGTGAATCGTTATACATTGTATCAACATACTTTTTACCAGATCAAAATTGGTCAAGTCAGTCGAGAGTAACAGAATTTAAAAAAATCTTCTTCCGATATTTTCGGAACGCCAAATTTGTTATTTTTTTGATTGAAATTCTAGGTCGAGTAAAATGATGTGTTTATTTGTTGTCTGTGAGCTTTTTGTGATTTTTTCCCCGAATGGAGTATTTTTTAATTGAAAATAGACAGTTGAAATTAAACGTTGGTTCCAAATTCAACAGACAGCACATGTATTTAGGTACACAGCAACAGCAATATTCAGGCACCATTTGAGAAAAAACGGTGCCCGCTAATATCAGGGATGAGACAAGAGTGATTTTGAAATGTGAGGAAAATTGTTAATGCATTTTTGTCAGTGATGTGCGAAGCACCGCGCTTGCACAAACAGGGGGGAGTCTCAGTTTTTTCAATTTTCGAACCCATTTGGTGCGATTAGGTGTGTACTTTTGACCGAATTTTTGGTTAAAAATTGCTAGCGGCCAAAGTAAACCGGGACAGTGATAACGAATAGGATGCGCAGAAACCGAATGGCGCCATAAACATGCGCGATAATGGCGGAGAAAACACAGAATGGGATAATGATAAAAAAATGTGCAACAGTCCGTGTTTTCAACGCTTCAACATGTTAGAATAAGTATGATGATAGGATGGAACATTAAGGTGAAACGTGAATGAGTCGGTGGTAGAGATAAATGTTGGGTCTCTAGTCTATACAAGAAAGTGTACGGGGACGTGTACGGGCGTGTAGCGGGGATGTACATGGACACACAAAAAATCAGCATCTGTGCATGCTCCTGTCACGATCGAAATCCAACACACAAGCAATTGGTGAGTTTTATAAGTGGAATTGGGCATAGGATAAGAAATTTATTTACACTAATTTTCATGCGAAATGGCATAAATTCATTAAGAGACCGACCGGCGACCGTTCCTGCTCTCCCTTCTCAAAATTGAGGATGCACCAACTCATATTTTGCCTTTTTACCAATAAAGGAGGTGTCAAAATGTTCAAGAAGATCATGCTGCATGGGCATGGCTGCTGAAGTGAATTGATTTCTTAATATGACTGATTGATGACACAACACGTAGAACAGTACTCTTTATAACTACTAGGGACACATCGGCAGTCACAGCGAGGCCACAAGACATGCGCAATTGGACCAAATTGGCGACGGATCATATTACTTCTATACTAGCGTGTGTAAAAATGACTTGAGAATAAAATAAAATGTGATATTCCCGGTGATATTCAAACTGCTAGTTTCTCAAAGTTTCAAAAGGTTTCTTGCTGATTCAATGATTAACTTATTCAACAGTCTAGATTTACTATCGCTAAATTCCCAGTTCTAAACTAAATTTCTAAATGTCATTTTTTAACCAAATTCCATCATGCATATTGTCAACAAATTCTCTACGCAATTCTGCAGTATTTATCAAAAAGCGGGGGGGGGAAACGTACCCAAAAAGTAGCATAACTTTCGAAAAACTGCATCGATTTTCACGGAACTTTTTCCCACTAGTCCGCCATCTTGTCTGTTTTCATTTGATCTAAAAATTATCAAGGTCTGATGACGTCATCATCGGAAAACATCGACAGACGTTCGGCCTCCCAATTCATTCATAAATCCAAGTCTGTGAAAAGTTTGGCCGGGCTCACAAAACACTGACGTCATAATGAGCTGCGCAGTGCTCTAAACAGCCCAGCGGTCACGCTGGCTGGCTGCTGGTGTACTCATTAGCATAATTTATCCAGATTCTATCCCTTGTGCATTCGTGGGGTTCTCTATTCAACACCAGGCCACGCAGGAATATGAATAATTAATCAGGCAAACGTCATACGCGTCACTGAATTCAACTTCCACTCTGCCGCGGTAACATTTTAATGTTATAATGTAAATGTTACTAGGGTGTCCAATGACTTTTTGAAACCTTTTAATTTACCATTTTTTATTGTTTTATCTGAAAGTGCTCATCAATACGAGCATTTTAAGCCCAAAATCAGTTCATACCGTTAATCGGTTGCGGAGATAGGTCGTTTTAAAGATGCGAAAAAACGCCCTTTTTCGTCTTTTGGTCCAAAACCCCCAAAAATGGGTATGTTTGGGCAATATTAATTACTATTTCTCAAACCGATACAACTATTCTTGAATTGCTGTTGGAAGTAGCCATGTCTTCTCTACATTTAAAAAAAAAGCTGAGAAGAAATGGCCTAATGGTTTTTCAGATGTAGCCGTATGGAATTCGATGATTTGCCAAAATATGGGATTACCCATAATGCATTGCAAAAAGTGTCTCCAGTGGGATTTTGCCCCTGTACAAAGTCTATGGGGAATCAAAGAAAAAGTACTAATTATTATAACAATAATGTAAGAGATGCTGTGTAAGACTGGAGAGGTTATTTTCATCTAGATTTGGCACATGTATAACTTAGAACATTATCATTGAAATAGGGACATATTCTAGCGCTAATTAGCGTCTAATTTGCATATTTAATTGGATTAATCCTATACCCTGGAAATGGCGTTATTTATCCATATTTTATCCATATTACGTAGTACCACAACAATTCTTTCCAAACTTGACCTGTATTGAGGTGTTTATTAAAAATATGGTAAAGTTGAATGCCAAATTTGTATAAGAAACATAGGCTAATTTGCATAATTGCATAACCGGTTGATTACTAACTATCCATGCATGCTGATCAATGCTTCAGAGCTAGACACATCTTTTAATTTTATGTGATTCTGCATGTTTTTATCACTTTGTATTATATATAACCACAATTTATTTATTAATAAAAATGCAATAAAAGAAAGAAACAATGTTTTTTGTGTATATTGTTGTATTTGTTATGTGTATGCTGTATTTTTTTTTTGATTCCTAGAACTTGGTACAATACAAGGTCAAATGGATAGAAAATTCAGTGTATGGCCCATGACTCAGTCCCTCTCAATTTCACTGACCGTGGGGCATAGCTTAAAATAAACCCTGATTGATGAAAAAGTTACCTCAACCCCTAGTTCAACACATACTTCATTGTCAGTTAGTTAGGTGTGGGGGGGGGGGGGGGGGGGGTCCATAGCCAGGGGACTGCCTGCCTTTGACCCCTCCTGTGGCAGCCAAATGGCAATGATTGTACCAAACATGGGGGCCCTCATATTAAACAAAAATGTAAATATATAGGCCTAATCTAAGATTTAAAGAAGCTTGGTAGGCCATAAGAAATACCAAAGGATAATAAAACAGGTCTAAAATACTCCACTATGATTCGAATGCAAGTGAGATATGAGACTGCTGTGATGCCCCAGCCTCAATTTGGCCTGACCACCTCCCCCTGGCCGGATCAACCCCCAGCCGGTCATGTCGCCCGCCCGCGCCAGTTCCCCGGACCGTTTCCTGGTTAGGAATACGTTTGTGAAGGGGGATGATAAAATATTAAAATGATGTGATCATAGTTCAATTATACTGAATAATAAGCAAGGAATGAGGCCTGAAAAGAAAACCGAAACTACTATTTTTACATACGGGTTCAAAATTATGCAGCCTTGCAACGCATTTTACACGTGGGAATAATGGGACGCGAAATGGACAATGGAGTAAAAAATCAACAGTAATTAACATTCTGAAGTGATATAAGTTAGCAGAATATTGGTTATGAATTATAAACAGATAATTAACAACATTGAGGCACAGTTAGTATTTCCAAATTCGATCGGAATGAAGACATCGAGAAAAAACAATCGCTAATTTTCAGAAACACGTTGCACAAAACGTCACAGATAGCCTGTCACGGTAGCGCCCTCAAGGGATGCTAACGTAATATTCATGAACGCGATGGTCGAGCGCGACAGTGCAGTATTGATGGACAACTGACGGACGTATCCTACATCATGTAATCGCGCCCACTCACCGCCGTACCAGACAGGGAAGGGCAGTGCGTGCAGTGGCGGTATATGTATTTTAGCGGTTGGGCGTTAAATCGATACGGCATTTGATCTGAAAGGTTACATGTTACCAACTTTTCAGCAAAAAAATAAACTTTCAGTTCCGGTTCAAATGCGGGTTCGACCGTTCAGATTCGACCTTGGGAACGCCTTCAAATAACTCGGTAAATATTTCAAAAAATCAGGAAAAATACTTATCGTAGGATTTTCTGAGTCGTTTAGGTACCAAATAGAAGCTACAACCCTCTTCTATTTAATGCAAAAATCGGTAGATTCTAACTCTTCTCAGATCAAATGCCATAATATTTTGAAAAATCATGTTTTGCCTCGAAAAATTGGCGACATTTTTTAAAATGGTGATTTTTGCGTCGGGAAATTCCCTGCGTAAGGCCTGAAATTGAGTCAACTTCAGCCCTCAAAAACAACACATTTTTCGATACATATGGTTTTCTTTCATCGATTGTTATTGGTATACATATCATTTGCGATGAAATCTGAAGTTTCATAATTATTTATTCATTATTCTGACCAAAACGGCAAGTTTAAAACTTGTACTCTTGAAAATGGAAAAGTAAGCGTGTGCGTGTGCTGTGCAGGGGTTTCAGCGTAGCTGACGGCCAAGATGGCGGCGCGCAGCGTACACCCTAATGTTACCGCGGCAGAGTTAAAACATTAACATTTTAAAATCTAACTAGTATATTAACCCTAACCAGTAAAGCTAGTTTTTTGTGCGTATCGGGGGGAGGGGGGGAAAAGTGCTATTTTTTTGACCCGAAAAATCACCCAGCACCCCCCGGGATTCGATCGCCGGACCATCCGCACCCAAATCTGTCCCCCTACCGACTGAGCTAACTCCCTAGGTCACATGCGGCCACAAACTCCGTGGCCACATATGGGTCATTCCATGAAGTTGGGTACACTTTGTAAATGGTGCAATTTCCAGTGATGAAATTATATTTTTTAGTTAAACCAGTATAGGTTTTTGAATTATTATGATTTGTAATTGTAGAGTATTGAGATAGCTTTCAAATGATACCAAACTTAAATGAATTGGATAAAGTGTTCACAGTCATTTTGAGCAAAAACAAGCAAAAATTATCACGTTTTTGGGTAAAATTGTGTGACATTTTGAAGGAGGTCATGGAAAGTGCTGTGGACATTTTCTGAACACTTAATCTGGCCTTTTAGTTGGTCAGACTAATTGTTTAGAGCCTAATCATGAATATTTTAAATACATTTTGTATATTTTTTGGTCTTAGCACACCGTGAACTGAACGCCAAAAAAAGGTTTCACATGTAACATTTGGTGTCCGCAAAATTGCGTTACTATGAAACCCCAAGAACTGATGATAAAACCCATAATAGATGTTACCTGGTTTTGGTTCAAATTATTTTTGCAAGACTTCTTGAAATAAAAAAGAATTAAAGTCCAAGTTGAATTGAAATTCCAAAATTCAAATTTTTATAATAATTTCAAAGTATGGGACAAAATTTGGTGTCCGCCAAATATGTTACAGTGTGATATTTTTATAGTTGAATCCTTGCTATATTTGAAACACCATCTTCACCAAATCACTATTACTTAATGCTTTTCATGGGTAGATAACATCCATAACAAAAAGTTTTGAATCCCACTTTCAATTTTGGAAATATGGAGCAAATTATGTTTTGGTGTCCGAGGGACATCGTTACACGTGAAACCTTAATTTTACCCCAAAATAGCATGAGAATTTTCAAATAAAGGATAGGTGGTAGTGTTTTAAACAAAAATAGAAAGTTAATACCATGTTGGTTAGATTAAAGAGCATTTGAGGATACACACAATTAAATATAACCAAATATATTGGAATTTAATATTTTGGTGTCCGTGTACATTTGTTACACATGAGACCTTAGTTCATGTATAATCACATTTTACATCTTACAACCATATTTTGCCTAGAGAATAACAATTTAAGTTGTGCATTGTCAATAAAATCATTATTAGATTAACATCTGACTAAAACATCTATTTTCATTGTCCATAAATATGTTACTGAACATATTTATGTTTCACACTGTAACTGGACACCAAAGAATTTGGTGTCCAGTTACATGTGAAACTTGGGCAAATATAGCCCATTAACACTATCTCACATACAAACCACCATATATTTTTATATCAACTTGACCCAAGGTGTGGGATATAACAATTGAAGACTGTTTTCTTTAAATTGGATTAAAATTCAGCCTAATTAACAATGTTTTTGTTATAAAAAGGGTTCATCATAAAAAAGACATCATTTAGACAGTATTGGTTACAAAGTATGTTATGATTTAACAAAAATTGTCCACGTGTTTCATTTTGAATTTTCAATAGTAGTTTATGGATACAAATTACCTGTTTAATAAGATATGTAAGTGAACCATATCATCTTTTTACTGCATAACTGGGTGAATTACAGTTTTGAGTTTGGTGTCCATGTTACATGTGAAACGAAATAGACATTCTAACGGAAAATGTACTGTGGCATTAAAAATGGTCAACATTCATGAATTTCTTTTACTATTTGGGGAATGGGACATATTATAGCACTTGAAAATGTTACTTGAATTCTAATAAAATGAATTTCAAATGTTGACCCCCATGTCACACTTTGTGTACCCAACTTCATGGAATGACCCATATGCCCGCGGTAGGTGACGTCATCGCGGCAATGCAGCAGCACGTGCCTGGAGATAGTTTCTGGCAGTGAGATTTAGTGAGATTCAGTGCGGTTAGGGTTATTGCACATCAAAAATTGACATTTATTAACCCTAACCAGTAAAGCTAGTTTTTTGTGCGTATCGGGGGGAGGGGGGAAAAAGTGCTATTTTTTTGACCCGAAAAATCACCCAGCACCCCCCGGGATTCGATCGCCGGACCATCCGCACCCAAATCTGTCCCCCTACCGACTGAGCTAACTCCCTAGGTCACATGCGGCCACAAACTCCGTGGCCACATATGCCCGCGGTAGGTGACGTCATCGCGGCAATGCAGCAGCACGTGCCTGGAGATAGTTTCTGGCAGTGAGATTTAGTGAGATTCAGTGCGGTTAGGGTTATTAGTTATTTATTCATCTATACTCTACTCGCATTATATCAATTGTTTTATTAATGGAGGTGTAAATAGGTAATATCGTAAAACATCTCTCTGCTAATTAATTATTCATATCTGCGTGGCCTGGTGTTGAATAGAGAACCCCGTGTTCTACGTGCACAACGTCGATGAACAACTTGCAAACCGGCGAAATTTGATATGCATATTAGTATGCTTGTGAAAATTGGTTAAGGCAATACACTTGGTAATCAACTTCCGGGTTCACGCGTCATATGCTTGCGATTTGAAATGTGCAAAGGGTTTTGACAGCGATAAATTCAAAGTATAAGCCTTAAAATCTTACGTCATGCTACGTGTCGTGTCTTCCGAATTTTGCAATGTTATCCATTTTTAGACTCACCTGTTGCCTCGTAGGACACCATGCCAAACATGTACACGTAACTGACAGGTGAGAACTTGGCGTGTACTGTTGCTTTGGTGTTCCTCCAACAGTATCCCATATTGTAAGACGCCCATCGGGGGATGAAAATGCCAAAGAATTGGCATCTGGCGAGTAACTACACTTGCTGGCTGAGGTGGCCGCCATTGCTTGTCCCACGTGTAGTGTTTTGCGCATGGTCGATGGCCTTAAAGCAGTTGCCATATTGAAAGGTCAAAATATTTTTCTTCTCTCGTCAAATTTAGCAGGATTTTTATTGGTGCATTTTGGCATATTTTCTCTTTAGACATGTCATACTTCTGTTATTAATGTAGTGCAAACATTAGCATGTGTAAGAAAAGCTAGCTTTAACTTTAATTTTTATTTATTAAATCAAACAAATGGATAGATATTTTAATTATGTTAGATTAGAAAATGTGCTAGAACAAACTGGCAACGTTGTTTATAAAAAGTTGGAAGTCAGCTGATCAGGAGGAGAGAGAGAGGGCAGATTTTGAACCTTTTCATTCAGATCAGATTCAGATTATGTTTATAGATTGATTCTTATCATCATTAATTTGTCAAATAACATATAAGTCAAAATGGGGTTGTCATGTTACCAAATCACATTGGCTTGCGGAATGTTGATCACTGGCAGCATCAATACAATCAGCAAGAAAGCACAAAATGATTGCAAGTAAGTAAGCTTATTTTTTTTAAAAGATGGATTATTTATTTTTAGGGAGGAGTTTAAAACATTGCTTTAGTTGTTAGTAGCATGTTGTCTGATGTTGGGCTCGATTGTTTTAATGATTAATTTAGATACCTTTCCGAACCATCCATAAGCCTTATCGCGAATAGGTAAAAATCAATTGATTATTGTTTTCTGATGCGCGCATTGTGGGAGAAAAAATGGGCAAATTTGGTCCCTTTTCTCTCCCACAATGCATCAGAAAAGGATAATCTATTGATTTTTACCTATTCACAATAAACCTTATTGCTATTGTATTTGTGCTCCGTAGCTTTCTGGATCATCACGATACCTTCATTTTTACTATTAATTTTTAACGTTTGCGACGTAAGCGACGACTCTGGAGTTTTTAGATGTTTTTTTTCCAGATAGCAATAGTTCATCAAAAACATGTGAAAGGTGATACTGCCCCTCGTCACGATTCATGGTTGTGGGCAGTGGCGTAGCGCGACAGGGGGGGGGGGGGGCGATTGGCACTATCGGTTCATTTGACAACAGGAATCATGGAATTATGATGGTCAAAAGGACACAGATGGAAAATTTTCGCGCGCTACGTGTGCATGTGTCCCCAAAATGCAATATTTGTTGGTATAAGCTTGTTTTGAGCTAAAATGTACCTCGATCATAGCAAAAAATAAGTGTTAAGCGTTACGCGAACAATTCTTTAGTCGGACAATCTTGTCGGTTCACTTTCATTTCTTGCCTCCCCATATTAAAAACCTAGCTATGGCACTGATTATGGCCCCTTCTTTCGTCGATAGCAGTAGTTAATCACTCACTACCTATCATGTGTTGATAACGGCAACAGTGTTTGCCAAAACGACCACAATAAAAAGTAAGTGGAAATTGAATTAGATACAATGAACTTTTCTCTCATGTTTATCACCAATCTTGATGAATCTTTTCAGCAGTGTATTACTGCCAAAGGTGGTTAACCACCCGGCCAGTTTGTGCACTACTCAAAGGGCAAATGTTATGTCCCTTACATGTATGCTTCTAAAATAAGAACCATTGGAGTTCGAATAATAATGGTAATTTATAAAGCTCTGGTATCCGCCGCAAGCGACGCTCATGGCGCTTCTCTATAACAACCAAAATAACATAAAAAACTGCAACCTGAAATCTAAGAAACTCTACCCTTCATGTAGAATAAAAAACATCAAGTTGAAAATTGGGCCAGCAATCGGAACACCTACCATTTAAGATATTAAATAAGATGAGTGTTTTAAAAGAATAAATTAATATGTTATTTGTTGGTCTTAAATTTAGGTTTTAAATCAGGCTAGACATAAGTCAGCTAAATATGTTTTAATACTAATGAATAATAGGCCTCTAATAATACAACTTAAGTTGAGAGTACAACCATTTGTCTCTCATCTTATGTGCCATAAATGCATACACTGATTCTTATTATCATTCACTAGATTTACATGCTGACTCCTATCTTTCATTCCAGTGTTGTTGGTAGACCTATCCCTGGACCAAATGGTACCAATGCTACAGCTGAACCACACAACTTTGATCATCCATGGTTTCAAACAGTTATAATGTTCATGGGTAGGTATCCATGCATACACAATCGTTTTGAATTGTGCAATTTGTACCGTTGCCTGGTGTTTTCAATATAAGTGTTGTACTAGAATTTTAGAAACTATGTGAGTTCAAAGACTGCATAACCTGTAATTTAGTCTTATCATGAAATCAAAGGTTCCAACTAAAATTTCACTGAAAGGTCAACTTTAGGGGGAAAAGGGTCGAAGATATAATTTCTTGATACCTAATTTTTGTTCTATGATCATCACATTTTGTTATATATTCTTATTCTTATATTCCTAGTTATTTCGTTACTAATATTTACTATGTTTGTCTCATATTAGGGGAGTTTCTATGTATCTTCGGACTTCTTATATACCGTCAAAATGAAAGAGCAGCATTCAGAAATCAGGTAATCTATGACTATAAATATATAATAATAATAATACAACATTTTATGTTAAGAATCTTATTTGTAAATAAATATTTGAATTAAAATAAATATAGATAAATTTAAAAAAAATTGAATAAATATTTTATTTTGAAGTATGTCTGCATCCTTAGGCTGAGAAATTGTAACAAGAAAAGGGAAAGTTGTAGTAAATTCAATGACCCCCCCATACATTACAAATCCACTGAGTGAACCCAATTAAACACATTGGTTTGACCATTTAATGGTAAGTAACCAATGTCTTATTGTACAGCCATTCAGCATGTTTCTCTTTTCAGATGTGAGTAAACAATCCTATCTTCGGGTAAATTTTATCTTTGAGGTTTTAGTAGGTACCATTTGACTGCCACATGATGATTATTTTCTACAATTTCTCTACAGCTACAGCAAACACAGATTCAAGAAGATAGCGAGGGCTCACAGAATGCAACTCTGAAACAACCAAGGTAATGGTCTATATAAATAAAAATACAACTTCTTATTTCCAAACTTTGATCTTAAACACTGGCTTGAGTAAATCTGTTTGGACTTTCGATTTTATTGGCTATAACATTGTGTCTAATTGCAGACACTTCATTATCAGGACAAAAAACTTGCTGTAATGAATGTACATTTGCCCTGATGGTGACCCATTGCAGAGATTTTCTGATTGATCTCGTAAATAGCCATCTTCAAATCTAGTTATAAGGGTAAGTTGCTAAAATTATTTACAATTATTGTTTAAACTTTCATTTTTCTTAGGATATTTCAGTGGATCATAGTAGTGCCTACAATATGTGATCTGTTTGGTACCACGTTATCAGGTATGTACATGTATATCATATAGATAGTACTAATAGTACTGACCTTCCATTTTTTTAGATAAGCGACCATTTTGGAGGGAACACTAAACTGTATTTAAGTAACTAAGTAACTCTTTGCTGAAAATACCTGTTATTTTCAAGTAATCTTAACATTTCAAGTAGAGGTTACACGTTTTTGTAGATCATTTACCAGTTTGTATTGAATGAGGAAGGGTCTGGCGTTCTGGGTCTGAACCGTATTGCAACCACCTTTGTGTTGGCAAACTTTAGTTGACGTTTAGTTGAAGTTGGTATCATAGCATTTTTCTATGTAGTCATTAATACCACCAACATCTAGGTGTTTATCTTGCATACAGTTATTAATGTCAATTGATGATTTAAGGGTACTGTCAACCATTTTTTATGAAATTTATCAAGCACTGTAACCTTAATAACTAATAATGTAATGTACACAAAAGTATACAGTTTTTTAAATGAAGTTAGTCGTTAGTGCCAAAATGTGAATTTTTGAGATAAAATACAATTTGTTGGCACTTTAAGGTCAATATTTTCAAAACAAACAAATTTTAAGCCAAAAAAAAAATTGCACTCTTAGATAATTGACTTTAGATGATTTTAGTGAAATTTTGGAATTTTTAATCAAAAAATGATTTTGTTAGGTTGTCTGAAAATTGTTGGCACCAAAAAAGAGATTTTTGGGCAAAAATGTAAAAATCACTATTTTTATTACAATTTGATACCAAAAATGTTTTCTTTCACTCATTTCATTAAAAGTTACAGTGCTTGATAAACTTGGCGCCAAACAGGGTTGACACTTCCCTTAAGGTCGGTGTTGTTATTGATGAGTAGATCCACAGTAGATTACACATTTTGTAAAAGTCTTTAGAATTTTTGGAAATGTTTGGGAACATTTTGTGTGTTTTTTAATTGAACATCTATTTAAATACTTGAAAATTTACTACATTTTTCATGAAGGTTTTGAAAAAATACTCACAAAAATGCCCAAATGACCAGCCCTACCTGAGAGGTCCGTTTGCCCGTAGGACAGGGTGTTTTTGTCGTCACCTTAGGGACTGCATTACAATTAAGGACAACCAACAGGAGCTTATAATGTACATTTTGAACATCTTTATATTAAATCTAAATAGTGTGTCTTAGATAGCTTTCATATTTATTACTTTTAGGTATAGGATTGCTGTATGTCACAGCGTCTGTGTGGCAAATGTTGAGGGGATCAATTATAATCTTATGTTTATTACTTCTAGGTATAGGATTACTGTATGTCACAGCGTCTGTGTGGCAAATGTTGAGGGGATCAATTATAATCTTATGTTTATTACTTCTAGGTATAGGATTACTGTATGTCACAGCGTCTGTGTGGCAAATGTTGAGGGGATCAATTATAATCTTATGTTTATTACTTTTAGGTATAGGATTGCTGTATGTCACAGCGTCTGTTTGGCAAATGTTGAGGGGATCAATTATAATCTTATGTTTATTACTTCTAGGTATAGGATTGCTGTATGTCACAGCGTCTGTGTGGCAAATGTTGAGGGGATCAATTATAATCTTATGTTTATTACTTTTAGGTATAGGATTGCTGTATGTCACAGCGTCTGTTTGGCAAATGTTGAGGGGATCAATTATAATCTTATGTTTATTACTTCTAGGTATAGGATTACTGTATGTCACAGCGTCTGTGTGGCAAATGTTGAGGGGATCAATTATAATCTTATGTTTATTACTTCTAGGTATAGGATTACTGTATGTCACAGCGTCTGTGTGGCAAATGTTGAGGGGATCAATTATAATCTTATGTTTATTACTTCTAGGTATAGGATTACTGTATGTCACAGCATCTGTGTGGCAAATGTTGAGGGGATCAATTATAATCTTATGTTTATTACTTCTAGGTATAGGATTGCTGTATGTCACAGCGTCTGTGTGGCAAATGTTGAGGGGATCAATTATAATCTTATGTTTATTACTTCTAGGTATAGGATTGCTGTATGTCACAGCGTCTGTGTGGCAAATGTTGAGGGGATCAATTATAATCTTATGTTTATTACTTTTAGGTATAGGATTGCTGTATGTCACAGCGTCTGTGTGGCAAATGTTGAGGGGATCAATTATAATCTTATGTTTATTACTTCTAGGTATAGGATTGCTGTATGTCACAGCATCTGTTTGGCAAATGTTGAGGGGATCAATTATAATCTTATGTTTATTACTTCTAGGTATAGGATTACTGTATGTCACAGCGTCTGTGTGGCAAATGTTGAGGGGATCAATTATAATCTTATGTTTATTACTTCTAGGTATAGGATTGCTGTATGTCACAGCGTCTGTGTGGCAAATGTTGAGGGGATCAATTATAATCTTATGTTTATTACTTCTAGGTATAGGATTACTGTATGTCACAGCGTCTGTGTGGCAAATGTTGAGGGGATCAATTATAATCTTATGTTTATTACTTCTAGGTATAGGATTGCTGTATGTCACAGCGTCTGTGTGGCAAATGTTGAGGGGATCAATTATAATCTTATGTTTATTACTTCTAGGTATAGGATTGCTGTATGTCACAGCGTCTGTGTGGCAAATGTTGAGGGGATCAATTATAATCTTATGTTTATTACTTCTAGGTATAGGATTGCTGTATGTCACAGCGTCTGTTTGGCAAATGTTGAGGGGATCAATTATAATCTTATGTTTATTACTTCTAGGTATAGGATTACTGTATGTCACAGCGTCTGTGTGGCAAATGTTGAGGGGATCAATTATAATCTTATGTTTATTACTTCTAGGTATAGGATTGCTGTATGTCACAGCGTCTGTGTGGCAAATGTTGAGGGGATCAATTATAATCTTATGTTTATTACTTCTAGGTATAGGATTACTGTATGTCACAGCGTCTGTGTGGCAAATGTTGAGGGGATCAATTATAATCTTATGTTTATTACTTCTAGGTATAGGATTGCTGTATGTCACAGCGTCTGTTTGGCAAATGTTGAGGGGATCAATTATAATCTTATGTTTATTACTTCTAGGTATAGGATTACTGTATGTCACAGCGTCTGTGTGGCAAATGTTGAGGGGATCAATTATAATCTTATGTTTATTACTTCTAGGTATAGGATTGCTGTATGTCACAGCGTCTGTTTGGCAAATGTTGAGGGGATCAATTATAATCTTATGTTTATTACTTCTAGGTATAGGATTGCTGTATGTCACAGCATCTGTGTGGCAAATGTTGAGGGGATCAATTATAATCTTATGTTTATTACTTCTAGGTATAGGATTGCTGTATGTCACAGCGTCTGTTTGGCAAATGTTGAGGGGATCAATTATAATCTTATGTTTATTACTTCTAGGTATAGGATTGCTGTATGTCACAGCGTCTGTGTGGCAAATGTTGAGGGGATCAATTATAATCTTTACAGGATTACTCTCAGTAAGTATTATTTAGAAATACAGCATGGTTTAACTGAAGCAAAAAAGACAGCATATATATATACACGTTAACAGATTAGAATCCCCAAGAAAAAACAAATGAGGGAGAAAAATAATTAAAAATAACATATTATGTTTATTTTTCTTCAAAGAAATCTGTTGGTAAGCCCTATAAGTCTTCTATCAAAAACCCTTCATCCCATCAAGTTTCACCACTTAACTCCTCAGACATGATCAGTTCATTGAGGCAAAAAAAAAAAAGTTGACTTGCCCTTTCCTACCGACCAGAATATTCGGAAAATTTAGGGTCGCTATTTTTTTCTTCTTTTTCAAAGTCATTTTTTGGTTAAGAAATAGCAAAACATGTTCTGTTTACGTTTAAATATGGTATAAACACATAAAATAGTCATTTACTCACACACTTTATATGAAGACTATATTATTTTCTCATGTTCGAAGGCTGACAGCAAAATTGTTTACTTTATTTGTTGGAAGTGGCTCTTTTTACTTCTTTTCTTTTCTTTCATCTTTTCCAACTTTCATTTCATTCAGCAAGCATGCTTATATAGGCTTTTTAAGCCTGGCCCGAGCATTTGGCTTGAGCCTGGTCCCTTCAGGACCCTAGTGCGTGTCCGTACGAACCGACTGTTTAAACAAACAAACAAACAAACTGTCGCATTGTATGTTTTATTTCACTTGCGTAAACGTTTTATAGATCACGGTTGCTTTTCTGCTGAATTTACACGTGCTCCCCAAAAACCAGCGTCAGTTGGGCAACGGTCTGTGTATCGGTATATATAATTTTATTCACAGTGCGGGTCTTTAAATCTTACCACTACTTTAATATGCATGTTTAAGGATTCTTTATTTATTTTGCAGAAATTCTTCTTGAAGAGAAACCTTAAATATTATCACTGGGGTGGTATGATTCTAACAATGGTAAGTTATAAACAATAAATATTTGATATAATTGAATTTACCTTTTGTATGTTAGAATCGTGGGAAACCACACTTAGTCGCCTTTCCTGAACAGACCAACAACATTGTGAGAGAACATATGAATATATGAAACAGGGATATTTATAGCACATTACAATATGCTGGAATGGAAGCACATTGAAATGGGTCAATTCTGATAATTACTGGTTGATTTACAGGCTACTAGAGAACTATGTCTTTCCTTCTCATTAATGATGGTGTTTTATTGTAAAAAATAATACTGTGAATTATAGTTTAAGTTATTCAGTGCATCCATCAATGCTGTTAAAGTTGACAATAACAAAGTGGATTTAATTTTCGGCATGAAACGCAAGGATGTACACAAATATATTTTTGAATAAGGCTTGCTACTTGTTTTACAAATTCAACCACCTCTGTACATTTTTGAACATTTTTCAACGGTGGGAAATTGCCAATATGTTCACACAAATGTTTGCTTCTAACGTACACGACGATACATCACATATCTATGTATGATCATCTATCTCTTTAATAATAATTCTTCACTAGGTTGGTCTAGCACTAGTTGGAATATCCAGCATATTTGAAGAACAGTCAGCTGGTTCTGGCTCACAAACACTTCTAGGTAAGAACATTTATTTTACTTACACCATTACACCATGATTTTCACCATTTTCTCTGTGAATAAAGTTACGCAAACATGAAATTCATTCTTGGATGTATTCCACCATCTTAATATGGCGTGCAATGTTCACACCGTGTAAGGTAATGAATCCTGATTCCAGAATGGTCCCATTTGGTTTTCAATTTTTGTTCCCATTCATTTTTAATTAATTTCCTGTTTATTGTATTATCTATGTATCACACAGAGTGGTGCATTTGTTTGATTTCTGAATAGTATTGATCATAGAAATTGTTGTATAGATAAGGAACGTATAGATAAAGTCTGGTGTAAAGCAGTACATAGCCTTTGAGGCAATCTCACACAGAGTGGTGCATTTGTTTGATTTCTGAATAGTATTGATCATAGAAATTGTTGTATAGATAAGGAACGTATAGATAAAGTCTGGTGTAAAGCAGTACATAGCCTTTGAGGCAATCTCACACAGAGTGGTGCATTTGTTTGATTTCTGAATAGTATTGATCATAGAAATTGTTGTATAGATAAGGAACGTATAGATAAAGTCTGGTGTAAAGCAGTACATAGCCTTTGAGGCAATCTCACACAGAGTGGTGCATTTGTTTGATTTCTGAATAGTATTGATCATAGAAATTGTTGTATAGATAAGGAACGTATAGATAAAGTCTGGTGTAAAGCAGTACATAGCCTTTGAGGCAATCTCACACAGAGTGGTGCATTTGTTTGATTTCTGAATAGTATTGATCATAGAAATTGTTGTATAGATAAGGAACGTATAGATAAAGTCTGGTGTAAAGCAGTACATAGCCTTTGAGGCAATCTCACACAGAGTGGTGCATTTGTTTGATTTCTGAATAGTATTGATCATAGAAATTGTTGTATAGATAAGGAACGTATAGATAAAGTCTGGTGTAAAGCAGTACATAGCCTTTGAGGCAATCTCACACAGAGTGGTGCATTTGTTTGATTTCTGAATAGTATTGATCATAGAAATTGTTGTATAGATAAGGAACGTATAGATAAAGTCTGGTGTAAAGCAGTACATAGCCTTTGAGGCAATCTCACACAGAGTGGTGCATTTGTTTGATTTCTGAATAGTATTGATCATAGAAATTGTTGTATAGATAAGGAACGTATAGATAAAGTCTGGTGTAAAGCAGTACATAGCCTTTGAGGCAATCTCACACAGAGTGGTGCATTTGTTTGATTTCTGAATAGTATTGATCATAGAAATTGTTGTATAGATAAGGAACGTATAGATAAAGTCGGGTGTAAAGCAGTACATAGCCTTTGAGGCCATCTCAGACTTTTCAGCGTTGTGATGCATCAATCATCATAGCTGACTTCTCAGTTGAGTGTGGGTCGCTGCATCAAGATCTTGATGGTCTCTTAGATTACCTATGGAGTGTTTGTATTCCTTACAATGCTCATCCTCAGCAGTGATGGGACCTGTCTCTTTACAGTGAACCCAGGGATATACTGGTCTCCCCCACTATATGTGTCTTTGCAATGTGGGCAGTTGGGTTATAGATGACCCATCATTAATGTTACTGTCCGGGGTTTTATCATTGTGGTGAACTAAGAGACCCGATGGTATTGACGGGTTTTTGGTTGGTCTGAAGACCATGGGTGCATTCGCTGTCACATGATTACCAAAAGATGGTCATGTGACCAGCGGGACAGCATCCGATTTCAGAATCACAACGCTGAAGAAGAGACTGAGATGGTATCGAAACCTTCTTGATGCTTTACAGTCGACCCTGTAAAGGTATCTATACAATTTCTACAATATGACAGAGTTCAATACCAACCTACTAGATGCTACAATTTGATCAGATCCAAATTGACAAAGCCTCTTTACAGCAGCGAGTGAATACAAAAGGATATGGGGCACACGTGAAGACAACAAGCACACTGTGGATCATATTTGTGTGCTTTTGACCAAAACAGTGTGTGTGTGACCATAATCGTGCACATACGCTTGGATTATTTCTGCGCGTGGAGAGATAAAGGCCAAATATTTCTCACCAATTTGGAAATGTTTAAATTATAGTATTGATCATGTTAATATTAATTGATGAAATATGACTTGCCTCTTTAGCAAGGAGAGTTGTTGGCGATGCTTACATTTTGATATCTGATTTCTTCTTTGCAGGCATTGTACTTATACTGGCAGGACAATTAGTAAATGGATGTCAGATGATTATTGAAGAATTATTTTTAAAACACAGAGGTTTTCCACCGTTACAGGTACATGAATTCTTGGACATGACTCCTATATAAATTGTGACGTGTTCGACCGAAACCAGTCACAATTGGGCAAGATATCAAAATTGAGTTAGTAATTGATTATTAAAGTTGAGATCTTCAGCTTTACAATGGTACCTCTCTTTTGTTAATCGGACTTTCCAAAGCGAAGTTACATCATTTTCAAGTTCGTCTTTTACGGTCTTTATGAAAACTCCAAACTGAGATATCATCCTTTGAAGATACTTTGTACCATGGTTTTACATGTTTATATTGCCCTTTAAATCACTGAAACATACATTTAGGATGATTTTTTGATATGAATATTTCACAATAATGTTATAAACACTCTGAAGATTAATTATTAACCAGAAACTCAAATTCCCAAAATATCACCCCTAATTATGTTTTGGGCTATTTCTCAGTTTGGAGCTCTGCCCAATTCCGTCTGGTTTCGGTAGAACACGTCACAATTAGTAAACACTTTTTTTGTCTTTTGCTCATTTCTTTTTCATACAAAGATAACTTGAAACTGCTCTTGGAGATCTCAATCCTAGGTCAATGTTTATCTAAGGTCAAGTTGTAAAATAGGTTGCAATTGTAAACATGGTCTCATTTTGGTCTCATTGAAAAGTTAAAATGCAATTGCAATAAGTTGGGATATATATTTACTAAGCATAGCTTTAAGGTGTTTACTTATAAACCTTATTAATGTACCGTACAACCTATTTTGGCCCCTATGTTCTGTATGAAAATAAGATTTAAGAACAATCAATCAATCATCATTTGTTTAGTTCCATATATACAGTATAACAAATATTTACAAACATCAAGAATATCAAAACAAATCAATCAGACAAAAATAAACGCAATTGAAGTATAAACATAATTGAAATTGAAGTATACTGTAGTTGACTTGATCATGATATTTTCAACCCATCATTGGTATCCAACTGAACTTGCTCCATAGTAATTCAACTAATTGATCCTATATAATGTAATCCCATTTACAGGTTGTTGGTATGGAAGGAACATTTGGCTTTCTAATATTGTCATTGGTGAGTGTATATTGTGGTTTGATTGGATAATAGTCAGCCATTACAATTGAAATTGCTCCTAAGATCGGAAATAGTGTACTTTATGTCCAACACTTGTTTAAGTCTTTGACGGAATAACCGCACCATTTGGTTATTTTACACAATTCTATTTTACCACTTAGTTGATGCATACCTGGTACCTAACGTACAATTTATCCCTAAAATAATAAGCAGGTATTGCCTTGAATTGGGGATGATCAGTATCAGCCATCACTTGACCCAAATTACTAGTAGTTAACTTGAGTCAAACCTAGTGAGTGACTGCCAGCTGAAGCGATTGATTAAAGGCATGTTATGCAATCTTTTCTATGGGACGCCCTCTTTCCTTAATCTTTTTTTAAAGCAGATTTTCTTGCAGATTTACATTTCTGATCATAAATCATAAATATATTCTGAGTTACAGGGTGATACGATTCCAAAAGAAATTGAAAATAGATTGTTCTGCAATTTATTTTCATTCTAAATTCACTCTAAAACCATGATTTTAAAGTAATTAGGAATCGTATCACCCTGTAACTCGGAATGTAATTATGATTTATGATCAGAAATGTAAATCTGCAAGAAAATCTGCTTTAAAAAAAAATCAAGGATAGAGGGCGTCCCATGGAAAAGTTCGCATGATATGCCTTTGAGGGTACCTTAGTAATAGGAATTATCGCAATAAATGTGTCTATATCCCAACATATAACGCTGCATATATTGTTAACTTCAGTTATGGCATTGTATTGTTTTTCTATGGAATCAACATTTTTGTATAGATTGGTCCTCACAATCAGGAAAGACTCAACTTGGTTGATGGCTGTCTGTGTCTGATATGTTTACTTACTACTTACTACTACTTATGTCGTTCTCGAACGGTCTTCGTGATGGCTCGCCAAACTACTCTGTCCCTCATGCATGCTTTCATCTCCTCATCGTTCTTCAGTCCTGTGTCTTTGGCCAAGTTGTCCAAGTATGTTAAGGCTGGGCGGCCGACAGATGTGTGTCCGTGTTTTGGTCTCCATAGCAGCAGGTCAGATACAATCTCATTTTCTCTTCTCATGCAATGTCCTGCAAATCTCATCCTTCGGTCTGTGATGTTTTCTGATACCTTTTGTAAGTTTCCATACAGGTCTTTGTTTGGTACCTTATCTTTCCAACTAATGTTGAGTGCAGTTCTCAGCATTCTAGTGTAGCATCCATCTAGAGATTTATTCAGTCTGTTGGTGATGGTCCATGTCTCACTTTGAACAGTAGCTTGGAAAAGTCTGATTTTGATTTTTCGACAGAGGCTGGATTTCCACACTTTGTTCAGAGCATTGCAGGCCTTCCAAGCAAGTGCTTTACGTACTTTTATGTCATGCTGGCTACTACCAACCCAAGCTCCCAGATACTTGAAGTCCTCTACGTTGTCTAGGTTACTTCCATCAGAGGTTTTTAGCTGTACCGCTTGTGCTTGGTGGAATGCCATGCATTTGGTTTTCTTGGCATTCATGTGGAGCCCAGTTTTGAGTGCTGCTTCCTCAACATATTTCAGCAACTTCTGTGCCTGCTCCTTAGTGTCAGAAAGTAACGCTATGTCATCTGCAAAGTCAAGATCAGTGACGTTCTTTGGCCCTATTCTTCGACTTTGTCTAGGCTTGATGGTGAATCCTAGTTCCTCTTCTCTCCCACTGATGGCTATTCTTAAGCAGTAATCAAGGATGATTATGAATAGGTAGGGGGCAAGGGTATCTCCTTGGAGTACTCCTGCTAGGATGTCGAACAGTTCCGTGTTGCCATCAGGTGATATGACTTTGGCTCTTGTGTTTCTGTAAGTTTCATCAATTGCATCTGTTATAACCAGTGGGACACCGTATGCTTTGAGTATCTTGATCCACGATGTATGGTGTCGAATGCCTTTTTGAAATCAATGAATGTTATGACTGCAGAGAGATTATTGGAATGTATACCTTCGATGATTCTCCTGAGCCCAAGAATGTGTGAGGTAGTGCCTCTTCCCTCGCGGAAGCCATTCTGGTTAGTTCGAAGTAATTCATCTAGGTGAGGTCTTATTCTGTTGAGAATCATTCTGTTATATGTCTTGGCCACAATAGAGTTCAGACATATGCCTCTGTAGTTTCCTGCTTGACTTAGGTCACCAGATTTTGGGACTGGTATCAGGTTCAATATTGCCCACTGGTCAGGTTTTTGTTTTTCTAGGAGGGCCTTATTACAGATATCCAGTATTAAATCATCAAGATTGCATCTTGTCAGGAGTTCAGGTGGAATGTTGTCCTCTCCAAAACTTTTCCCCTCCTTGATAGATTTCTTGGCTTTCTGGTACTCAGTGTTATTGAAGGCAGTACACTTAATTGGTAGTTCTTCGAAAATCTTTGGGATGTCTTCATCTTTATCAGTCACTACCGGTGGATTTCCTAGGAGTTGTTGGAAGTGGCAGTACCAATTATTGACACGTTCTTCCTTTGTCTTTCCTTTGAGGATACCATTCCTAGAGGTTTTCCTTCCACTTACTTCGTTAATGAGCTCCCAAGATAATCTGTGTTGCATGTTTAGGGTTGCCTTTTCCACTTCTTTTAATTTCTTGTCCAGGTATTCAGAATTGACTTCATCATAGGCTTGGTCGAGTTCTCGTTTACCTGCTTCAAACTCTTGTGCAGACTCTTTACTGTCGTTTGTGACATGTTTTTCATATGTCTGCCTTAGCTTCTTTCTGGCAGTTTCCACTTTTCTACTGTAACACAATGCCTTTTGCCTCTTCTTACATATTTTTGGTAGTAGTTTCTCGGCAGTTTCTTGATTTGCTATGATAAGGTTTCCATATGTTACTGTTGGATTGTCTTCACAGGTGTCGTTTAGTAGTGTGTATTTGTTTCTGACTTCGACAGAATATTGATCTTGCAGTTCTGAATCTTGGACAAGCTTATTCCAGTTGTATTTCACTTTCTTTGGCTTGGTTTTGCTGTTTGCTCGTAGGCTTAATCTAATCTTTGAGGTCACTATTCTATGATCGGATCCAATACTTGCAAATGAATTGTAGGCTTCTGTGTTCAGAATACTATTTTGCCATTTCTTTCTGATCAGGATGTAGTCAAGTTGTGCTCTGAATCCACTTGGTAGAATACAGGTCCATAGTTTTGTTACTTTCTTTTGGAATCTGGTATTTGTAATAACTAGGTTATTTTCCATTGCAAACTCCTCCAATATTTCCCCGTTCCTGTTTGTGGTTTCATGGTAGGCAAAAGGAGCAATGTCGTTACCAATCCGGGCATTAAAGTCCCCAATTACTGTCAGGAAATTATGGGCCGGTACTGATTGGGTAGTTTCTTTCAGCTCGTCATAGTAGTCTCTTACCTCATCTTCACTTGCCACATTGGTGGGAGAGTATGTACATATAACCGTAGTTTTTGGATTGCCATTAAAGGTTGCTTGAATGGTTCTGGTGCTTATGTAGCAGATTGAGGATATGGCTCGTTGTGCACGTGGACTTAACAAGATGCCAACTCCACCCACTGCAGCTCCTTGTCTATTTCTAGTAGCAGATGCTGTGACAAGTTGGTAGCCCTCTATGATATTATCATATCTTATCTGTTCATCTGTATGAACTATTCGATGCTCTTGGATTCCAATAATGTCAATTTTATATTGTTGAGCTAAAGCACACAGCTCAAGTTGTTTGTTTGATATGTTTAATGGATGACAATATTATGTTTGGTGCCCTGTAACAGACATATGTATACAAATATAGTACAAAACTATGGAATAAGCAACTCAAGGGTTGACAACCAGAAAGATGTTAACTCACTTTTTGGTCATTTTGAGATATTGCTACCAAAACAAATCATTGTCGTCCAAAGATTCTAAGTACTAAAAAAGACTTGCCCAATACTCAAAAATAGCCCCATTTGAGTTTAAATCACAGTTCCTTTTTACACACAACTCAATGGAATACAATATATTAAGTCTCATTTTTCTCAGAATTTCCTTTTTTTGAGTTAAAGCTTTCTGGTTGTAAACCCTCGAGCTGTGAAATATACAAAGGTTGAAGTGTTTATGCCGTTAGGAGGCAGCAAACATGATATTGCCCAATGGGTTATAACAATGAATATTATACCAATCGGGTTCGGATGATAGCCCTGTAGTCAGTACCATGGGAGTGCTCTATTTCCTTGATATAACCATGTAGTATTTGTTTTATTATACCTCACTATGACTCTGGAGATGAGGTTTAGGGAAATAGGCAGTACAGTCCAACGCCGCATATCCAAAAGTCAGTTATCCCATATTGCCTATTATCCGGACATTTGTATAATGCTGCATGGTTGCCCCATGCACTGGTAGAAGCCCTTGTCTAAAATTGGACCGTATATTCAGCATAATAGCATATACGGTGATAGCTGTTGTTGCGGCCTGTATGGATATGTGATGTCAGACTGTACTTTTTGCTATTTATGGTTGGAATTAGCCAATGAACTGGCATGATTAGTTCATGTATGTTTATAAGATATAATATAATGATACTAAATATATGTTTATTTTATTTTGAATTTCAGATCGTATTACCAATCCTGTACATCATCCCAGATGAATCTGCATATAGTGGGCGTTATGAGGATAGTATAGATGCAATGTATCAAATTAAGAATAGCCCAAAGCTACTTATGTTCTGTCTATTTTACCTATTTTCCATTGCATTTTACAATTATTTTGGGCTTGCCGTCACAAAATCTTTAACAGGTAAGTTTCAAAATATATTTTTGATTGTGACCCATTACATTGAAACAGACCAGCTGTCAGCAAACATTATTTGCAGAAAATTACAAAAGAAGATTTGCAAAATCTGACAAAAAAATGATAACTTTAGAATTAGAATCACACAATACAAGAATGACCCCAACCCACCTCAAATGTGAGAATCTAGCATTTTGCCCAGTTCAATGACAATTTTGGTCTTTGTGAACATTTCAAGTTATAACAATGCATTTTTAAACCTGTTCCAATTGTGATTAGAATTAGATCTTTCCTTAGAGAGGTTCATATTGGAGCACATAGCTTTCGAAACTCTAGCATGTGTCATAATCAGAGCAAATTTTGTTCCAATTGTATTGATAAATTGTTTGATATTTGTCTCTCTTTTCCAATCATCACAGCCGTACATCGAACTCTGATAGATGCCTGTAGGACTATTGTAGTTTGGGTGGTTGATTTGTTTATATTTTATCTAATCGATGAGTCATTTGGAGAATCATTCAACATCACCTATGGCATTTTACAAAGTGAGTATAATTTGGGAATAAAAGATCACATTTGTGAATTGCTCCTTCAGAACCTTTACAAAGATGTAACAGAGACTTTGTAAATGCTACTGAAATTGCAAACTGTGACTGGAAATAGGGTTAACTTTTTTAATAAGGTACGTAGTGTTCTATCATTCTTGAGCAAGAATGGTTAAGTTCAGATTACTTAGGGGACATTTGTGTCCTACTTGTTGACATAAACCATCGAGTATTTGTTTTACTCTACCTTCCTGTGACACACTGAATAACATTATATGGTCATTATGTTAAATCAGTTCCAAATTGGCGTGAAATATCCGGTTCTTATCTCTCCAAGCGTATGCGACAGACTATGGCCACACGCATGCGGTTTTGGCCGCCCACACGCATCACGCATATGATGCACAGAGCGTGTGTTCCCTTCTTGCGCGCCCACGTCCTTCTGTATTCATTTGCTGCTGTAAGGAGGCTTCACCAATTTGGAACTGATTAAACTATAGTACTTGTTATAGAATCCAGAGCTTCCTGTAGCCTACAGATTAGCCTTTAGGCTGTTTTGAATTGAAATGTTGGCTAATGCCCATGTGCATCACTTATTGTAAATTGACACATGTAGGCATGTTTATTATCACTTGGAAGCTCATACTCTTTTCCAAGTACTCTTATTATATCAAATTGAATGGCAATTTGTACTAAAATATGTAAATTGAACTCTAAGTTCAAAAGGTATATTTGCAATTCCAATACAAGCTTTTGTAGTTCAAGTTGTTGCCAAATAGAAATTGCACCTCATTGAAAATGCTAACCAATAGAGGAGGTCCCACCATGCTGGGAATTGAATGGGGTCATCAATGTAAGAAACTCATGCTACAACACCAAATTTGTTGCACTCACCAAATTCAATTGAAGCTTTTGTTGTTCAAAATGAAAATTGAGATTTCATTTTCATGAAAAAGTGTATCTTGTAAGCTTTAAAATGACATGACATAACATAACATAACATAATGATGAACATTTATAAAGTGCTCTTACACATTATACAATGGTACCACAGTGCTTAACAAAATGATAACATAACATTATAAAAACAGTGTTAAACATCACTTGCACTATGATGGTGGAATAAGTGAGTTTTTAACATCTTCTTAAATTGAATCACTGATGAGGCATGCCTGATGTAACATGGCGTAAAACCCTTTCTAGACGGTAGTGAAACAAGTTTTAGATTTAGTAAGAATCCGAGTGACACCTCAATTGATACATTTGGTCAATGCATTCAGATTTTTAAGTGAAACAAGGTGGAAATTCCTTTTTATTTCTTTTTGTTTTTTTATGCTTTACTTCCTCAATATCTTAAAATGCAAACTACCGCCAATTATGGCAGGGAAAATGTGGATATTAGGCCAAACAAAGAAGAAGGTGTGTCTCAGAAACATTGTGCAAATAAGCTAAGTGCTGTGGTTTTTTTTTGCTTTTTTTGTTAGAAAATAGGCTTTGAGGTATGCATTTTTTTTTTGTTGCTATTTTTTGTTTGTTTGTGCTTATCCAAGCTTACGGAAAACTTTTTTAAACTTTTAAAAAAATTTAAAAATTTAAAAATTTTAAAAATGTTAAAAAAAGTTTAGCCCCCAGCGCATAGACCTACGCGCCGTAGCTCATTTCACATACCAATACGGGCGGGCTTCTGAGACGGACAATCTTCTTTGTTTGGCCTTAGGAAGGTCTTTCTATTTGTCACCAAAAGCCCTCTTTTGATGTGACTGGTCACATTATAGTCCTCTATGATTATGCAATGAAAAATAAACAGGCTAAAATTATATGGTTGCTGCACTATTCAGGGGTGTCAGGGTAAAAGCATAATAAACAAAATTATATCCTACTTAATCCTCCGGACCAGAAAAAAATGTTTATTTCCTGGGAAGATATGCAAAATGTTCCCAATTTATTGACAAATTGCTTGTCACTTATTACATACTTATTTATAGAAAAGCTAAATTTCCCTCCAAATTCCAAAATGTCCTTCCAAATTCCAAAATGTCCCTCCCAAAACCAACATTTTCCTTGAAGTAGCTTAATAATAATAATAATAATAATAATAATAATCAGTATTTATATAGCGCCTTTTCCAAATGGCTCAAAGCGCTGTAATTTTGCTGCTGGTGAATCATCAGAATTAGGTCGCATCAACTAGGGGGCTGTCAATTTCTAGCGCAAACCTCTCCGCATTTAGATTGTAACATCCACCATTTTTCAATGCATCTCCCTAACAACCATTGGGTCAAGGAAGTTTTTAATATCCGAAACAACTGATCACCGATTTTGAAAGCAGGAAAAAACTGGAGAACCCAGAGAAAACCTGCGTTTTTTTGATATCCATATTTTTCTCTGCCATTCTTAATCCAGTACTTAATCATCATTTTTGGGATCATTTGTAATTAGAGCCAGGTTAAAAAATGACATGATTCTTGTCATATTTGGATTGGGTGGGGGGGGGGGTATTTTTCCATACTGTTCTTTGACTTGCTAATATTGTTTTCAGTGGAAACTAACCCATGACTCCATTAGGCTAATGAAAGTTGATTCCATGTTTCCCGTAACATTTGGTTCAAAACATAATGAGGTATTTTTTTCATTATTCATTATTCATTATTTTGCAGCAGTTCATTATTTACAAAATAACGACCATTTCACCAATGCTTAGCATGCTCTATACCCTTCAATATAGTGATAAAATACAACACAGATCAATAATAATAATAATACAATACACAAAGTACAGATTCAAAAGAAACACTTTGAACTTCACGGTGCAAGTAACTTTTATTTTTGTTTGTATATTAAACATTTTCCATGTTTTTCTTCACAAAGATACAAACAATGCACAACACGTGGTAGAAAGCACAAGTTAAAAAACGAATTAATGTCAAAATATTCCCGTTTTTCAAGATTTATTACTGCAAACATTTATAATAATTCATAAAAATGATGTTTCATACCTAAAAATTACGTCAACAATGAATGAATGTTGTAATTATATATTTTTAGAGCAACATTTTATAAGAAATTTACACCATCCAACCGTTGCATTTTTACATGAACTGTTCCGTGTTTACAGCAGCTCCAACACACCAGCTAAATTGTGCGGATGTATACGAACAAGCCGTAGGGTGATCATCGAAGTCGATTTCTATTTTTAGGTTCCAATTGATTCAGAATGTAAACAAAATACGATGTTTGATTAAGGAAAATACCGAAAAACTTCAACAATATCTCAAAAAGGGCGGGAAAAAATGGAAAATATCAAACAATGAATGATTTCGCTATTTTGGCATTCACAACGCGGTCAAAAAAAACAAACACGGCGGGTTACGGGAAACATGGAATCAACTTTCATTAGCCTTAGGCTTAATTTCCTTGAGTATCATACAAGAGGAGTATTTACTTCACTTGCCAGATTATCATCATGTCAATTAAAATAACATTATTGGGAAAATGAAAACTTAAAATGTCTGAAAAAGTGAAGGTTACAACAAACATGTGTTATTTACTAGGCCTAACGAGCATGCATTAAAAGATCTTGATTAACCTCTTCTCACAATTACAGTGAGATCAGGTGTTTACAGTCATGTCCGGTGTGCACATAATTAGTTCATGGCTTCACAGTAAAATACACATGTTATATATCTATGAAACCTATTAACTGTAAAACGTGACTCGTATAATTCAGTACAGCTGGAAGATTAAATAGATTACAAGTGTTTTATCCCTTTGGAATAAAAGCCTCAACTCTGTAATGTTAATTTACAGCTCTCAAAACATTCTCCAAAGTATATTTGATTTTAATTTTCCAATGAAGACACAAATGCAAATGGAATGCTACCACCCTTAAACCCTAACCGTCCTACACACTATGAATCACTACACTGCTAGCTGCTGGTAGAGCATGTTTCCCCGGTCTATCCTGTGGCGCAACCAGGCGGGCTATCAAATGGCGTAGAAAAACTTAAGTTGATTAAGCCTGTTCACCCCAATAAACCTTATCGCCAATCGGAAAAAATCCATTGATTATTCTTTTCTGATGCATTGTGGGATCCAGAATGGGGCAGATTTTGCACTTTTGCGATCCCACAATGCAACAGAAAAGGATAATCAATGGTGGTTTTTTTTTGATTCGCGATAAACCTTATGCCATTGTTCGTAAGGCAAAGATCAAATAACCAACAACAAAATTTGACCCTGATTCCCTCCAAAAATAATTTGACCCTTTTTTCTCCCCTGATAGTTGTATTGACAAAGACATGCCTGGGAGTTAGGGTTAATATTTGCCATCAGTGCAGTACATCTTTCACTAGTCCACCTTCCTGTCCAAATGTCTGTCTAATATTGATAGTTATGTCATTGTACCTTATATGACACAGTGCCTGGTGGTTAGTGTATAGGCGCTAATTGCCTTTAAGAATAGGGTGTTTGAGGGAAGGGTTTAACACCTATAACATGAATCATACCAGGGAAGGTGAGAGTTCTCTCACCTTCCCTGATCATACTAGGAAGTGATTGGTTTGCCTAAACAATTAGGACTGACAAGAGAGGGCGCTGTAGCTCTGACTAGTATACTCCAGTTGTAGACTGAATCCTTTCCCATATTCACTATTTATACACAGCCCCAGCGAGGACACTCAATATGAAGAGTGAAAAAAAATACAGTTCCAAATATGTGCACTGATCATACGATTGGACCAATCATGTTCTTCTGTGTTGTTGTTGGGCGTAAATAAAATAGAGCATATTTTTGGCTGTGAGTTTCCCCCAGCCCTGGTCCCTCAAATTGGTCCCCTATTTTTTAAAGATGGTGGACCATAGAGGGACAAGGGGACTCAGTCTACTCAAGTTGCAAAACCTAATAAAAGTGATGCCAACTTTTTCACCCAATAAGGATAAGGTGAATTTATGCTCTAAGTGAGAAAAAAAATTCACCACTCACTCAGTTAAAACAGATTGATCAATCTTACAGTTATAATAGAAACATATTTACTTTAGTACAACACCCAACACAAATGACTCACATTCTCTGCAAAGGAAGGAAATAACTTTATTAACAATTGTATTCATCAAATCATAACAGTGTAGCAATTCATAATTGGGAACTGTTTTAACAAAATAAGTGTTGAGTAATTGACTTAGATCATTCCAATTAGGATAGTACCAATTTTATATCAACAAATGAGTGAATTAATTGATTTGGAAACATTACAATTATGTTGTTATGTAACTTTTAAGTTTAAAAACACTACGATGTGCTTCACCTTATAAGGTTAAACAGTGTACTTTTGTGACCTCGTTATAAATAATGACTGTATGTAAACAGATGGGACCCAGACATGAGCACCTGGTGCTACTCAAATCAGGGGTTTATAATTAATTGGGCTTTGCTTAATTAGTGCAATTATGTGCAGGTGTTTTGTCAGTACAATTGTTCTTAATAGGTATATTTCTGGGTATGTATATTAGTTAATGCCGATTTTATGCAACTGTTCATTTGAAAATAAAATTAGAATAGGTTAGTTCTTGGTATTTCATTTTATGGTTTTTTTTGGTGTATGGGATGCTGTGTGTTCAATGGGTATTTAGATTATTCAGGCATGTCATTTTAGTAATAATTCAAGTTTATCAGAAATGTAGGCTTGTACATGGCGGTTCAAAAAAAAAGGGGGGGGTAACCATAATTTACACCATATTGCTGTAATTTTTTTTATAAATGTTGTATGCATTTCATTAAAGCAGTGAATGTTGAACATTAGTGGTAAAAAAACTTAACTTGCTTACTAATCTAACTTGCTTACAATGTTTATAAACTATGATTATGATTGTTAAAGATGTTGGGTTCAAAATGGATTTGTCCATGAATGCATTCTTTGCTCCGTCAATTTTGAGTCATTGATCGTGAACTATTATTATTTGTAACAAATTTGAATTGCTAATATTATTGTAAAAGCTGATACTGTTATTTAATTGGTTGATGTGGGCTTAATGTCATCTTCAAATCATGTTCAGATATAGTGTACTTTAGGTCACACGCTTGTTTTAAGTCTTCGACAGAATAAACCTCACCATTTGGTTATTACATTCAAGACATGGACAATTGGTATTGAAGCGTTAGAAATGCATCTAAAGCAGTGGTTCCCAACATTTTTCTAGTGGTGACCCCATTCCAGAAACCAGCATCAGAGCGTGACCCCCGACAGAACAAAGTCATGTGTTTTTACTATGATTCAACATAAAATATTGTTATAAAAGCTAGTCCATGACCCCACAAAAAGTGTGTAGCGACCCAAATTGCGGTCGGGACCCAGAGGTTGGGCACCACTGATCTAAAAGCTTTGGATTTGAATTCCCATATTTTGCCTGCTTCTTTAGCGACAAGCATGATGGAGAAATGATATAAATTCTATTCTAAAGCACTTTCTACATTTAAAAAATCATTTTAAAATGTATGACTTGAAAATATACATCCAAGCCTACTAACATTTTCTAATGTTCTTTTGACCAATATCAAGAACTGTCACCTAGAGCAGTGGTTCCCAACCTTTTTCTGGTGGTGACCCCATTTCAGAAACCAGCATCAGGGCGGGACCTCTCACCGCACAAAGTCACATGTGTTACTATGATACAACATTAGATAGCATTTTTGGGGTTAAATTAGGCTAGTCCACGACCCCACAAAAAGTGCGTCGGGACCCAGAAGTTGGGAACCACTGATCTTAAGGCTTATTAAATTCCCATATTACGCCTGCTTCTTTAGCGACAAGCATGATGGAGAAATGATATAAATTCTATTCTAATATTCATGTTTGTTCTTTTTCAGTCGATGGTTTCCTATTCCTCATCTTGGGTACTGCATTATACAATGGCTTATTTGATTGTACCTTCCTGCCCTGTATCAATGAAGAGGACACGTCTGAACAGCATTCGTCCCAAGACCAGGATGATGACATGTCCCATGATGCATCTGGTCATAATACAGAAAGTGAAAGAACACCACTGCTAAAAGATAAGCCTTCTATTGCATAGAGTTGAGAGTGATAAAGGCTTTTTCAAAATCAAATTTTGAAATTGCTTAACTTAATTTTTTACATGATAGTAGTATAAACCATCATAGTTCTATTTTTTTACTCCACATTTTCCTAAGTAATCATCTCCAACAAATAGGTTGTCCTTTTCACTTTTCAATGGACAATTCAATTTGTCTCAAATAAAGTTTTACAATTATAAATTACATATCTGTACTTAGTCATAGAATTATTTTGATACAAGACGTATATCCTTTTCTGATGCCCCTCAATACATACTTAAGCTAAAAGGTTTAGTCACAAAACTCACAATACCTTCTATTGTTCAACCAGGATGCCAGGTGTGCATAGTGTAAACATGTGATGTGTAGATCCAAAGAAGAGACTTTGCTAAAAGGGTTCTTTGGGTTTATTTCAATTGATATAAATAGTTCATATGTTTAAGTTCATGATAAGAATTATTTTAATCTGAAATTAAAAATTAAAAAAATGGGAAAAACAAACCATTTCTCTTCACTTCCTCTCTCCCCCGGTCTAATTCATCACAATATTTTGTACTTTGCGTTACGAAAGTGCAGACTTACAGTTTGGAAAAGTTTCTTCTGTACTTTGGTAACACAGATAGCTGTTATTGTTAGTTTGGTATAAAAGTAATAATAATAGTTTTCTCTATACAAATTTGTTTTCAGTTTTATACCGCGAATGGGAGGTCTGTAGAGGATAAATGTTAAAATGTGCAATTAGACAGATGGTTCAATAAGATGTGGGCATGAAAGCCTCAGATATGAAAGCCTTGTACAATCTAAGCATTTGATACAGCTACATTAGGCCGTATTCATAAAAATAAGTAATTACTAACTAGTAAATGCTATAAGTAAAAGCAACAGCTAGGTAAGTAAAAGGTCTAGTCTAAGCAATTGCTAAAAATGTTATTCATAACCATTTGCGAAATGATTACAGGTGTTACTTGCCACAGCTAGTAAGTTCTTAAGTAGTTGCTATTGTACTACAGTACCATCTACAAAAGGGGGTGGCAAAATGGTTCACTATTAGAGACATTTTGTAGTCTTGCTCATCCCTAGCTAATTTAAGTTACTCATTAGTATCTCTTATTTCGCCAACGGACGTTTGGTACCCTGGATCTGACAAATATGCCAAAGTCGTCTCCATTTGTGCCACTGGTGTCAAACGCCCACCACGAGTCTCGGTATTTGGTGCATGGTATGAAGGTGTCTGCAAGCCATTCCACATTTTGTTTGTCAAACCTAAATAAAGTTCTGTAAGTGGTAGGGTTGACTTCATCACGATTAAGCCTGATGATGTTATACACCTTAGGTTGTGGTCTTCAAGGTAAAAACATGACAGAAGATGTGATATGTCTGTACTGGCTAAACAGCAAGCCACAAATGAGGTGCTTGTACAATCACTAGTAAATGCTAGTCAAAGGTCATTTTTATAAATACAAATTGAAGTAGGTGCTAATTTCTCTGGCATTTACTTATAAGTAAAAAGCAATTACTAATGCTTAAAATGTGCAGCTTTTACTTCAAAGTCATTGCTTATTTCTATGAATAAACATTTAAGTAAAAGGTAGGTAAAAGGGGGTTGTTACTTTAGTAAAAGCAATTACTTATTTTTATGAATACGGCCTATTGTCTCTCTCAACAATGATTATAGTGGATCAAATTCATCTTGGATAATTTTCCATTTTTAATGCTGAATCGTTGCGCTTTTTGAAAATGATTGAAAATTGACTTCACCTGCAAAGTCCCCCTTTTTGATGTGGTGCATCACATATTGAGTATGAATAAACAACACTCAATTCCAGAATGTCACTTGAAATGGATGTAGTGTTTTAGGACTAGAAAGGAGTTAGTCACCCATTAGAAAGCCTGTATTTTTCCAAGAATGTTCAAATCTTTTAATCTTCTTGAAACATGATATTATGTTGAGAGCAGAACTTTCTGTAATAGCTTTTAGCTTAAACCTGTTCATCCTCTGATTTGGTTTCACTAAAATGAGAGTAGGACATTTTTTGAAACACAATATATTGTATTTTCAAAAGGCCATATCAAATTCAAGTAACATTTTTAAATCAGGGTTGGTTTATATTTTTTTAATATGTGTATTGTTATGATATTCACACATTTTGTATATCCTTTAAACCCTCTATGTGGGTTTCTTGGTATTTCCTATAACTCCAAGGACATATGCGACGTGTTACATCAAAAGGGAGCACTTGGCTCCAAATTGAAATTTGTATGTATTATTAAAGCCAGTTATCTAACATTTATTTTAACGCATTCTTAATCCAAATCGGACATTCCGTTCAAGAGTTATGGCGTTTTTAGCATCCGCTAATCTAAACAGCTTCAGGAAATAATACAATAAGAGGAAACAGGCTTTAAATTGACCAATCTGATTCGTGCCCATATGGAAGGTGTTAGAAAAATTTAGAAAATACACTTTTCTGATCAGTTAGTAGATATGTAAATTATTTGTGATAATTTAAAGACATTAAGGAAAGGTAATCAGATGAAATGAATAAAATCTACCTCTGGACCATATTTCTTGATATTCCAACTTGACCGGCCGTAGCATAGTTTGCTGTTCAGCACTAAGTGCCCCCTTTTGATGTGACATGTCACATATATACTCAACACAAACTTAGTTTTGTATGGGTCAAATTTGTAAATAAATGTGATCTTCATTTTGCATGATGTAATCCATACCATTTTGTAAACTCTGTTAGCTACATTTTGTTTCATTGTCTGGTTTACTGCTAAGGACCAGAAATCAAGATTGATAACAGTTTATGAAAAATTATGCAATCTCAAAGTTGTAAATTTACCAGATGGGTAACATGACTATATGTTTTCAAAATAGCTGCTTGAAATGAATTTTAGGAACAGTTGCAGCCCTCCTCGTTGGGCCACTTTTCAAAACCCAGCCTACCCAGAAAAATACTACGATTGAATATAGAAACACTGTGTTATACCATCCTAGTGTAAGCAGCAGTCCTCAGATTGCATTCAGACCTGGGCATGCATGCAAATTACATAGACTTGTGAAATTGCATTAGTTTTCATGACTCATCTTTAATTTAAGATACTAAGCTGTCGTAAGTAGCAAACGAAACAATCAAATCGTCTATATATACTACAGGGTGTCTTATAATGATTGATACTGGGAAAGGTGCATTTATCAAGATATGAATACCATTGTTATTGGTCAAAATGCATTTCATTAACTTTCCTAACAATTATGCATTTTAAAAAGTGAACTTTTCTTACAGAAATTATAGACTCTTTTGCAAAAATGATAGATTCCAAGTTTGCCCAACATCACCTCTTTTGAAACTCATAAAATCATACAAAGCTCAAATTAAATGACATGCAGGTATTTAATGTGACGTCTTTTAATTTCCACTTCAAAGTTAGGAAAGCGGAAGTTTTGAAGTATGGTGTGAGTTTTATCAATTGAAATAGCTGAAAGGAAAATTTTCACCTAGGTTCAATTATTTCAAGCCATATTGGAATGGATAAAGGTATTTTGAAGAAAATGGAGTAAGTAGGAAACCTGTTCCTTTATATATTGCAGGTATTAGATTTGGACTGCAATGATGTTTTATATATATATTTTTTTCAAACACAGTATAAATAATTCTAGGACACCCTGTAGATAACACTTGTAAAGGGTGATCCGATTCAAAGTTAGTTGAGATTTCTGTCAATACTGGTTACTTGCTTTGGTGTGTAGTTTTTGATAAACAAGTTTCTTAATACTCCTTAAAGTTGCTGGATACATTTTGACATGCATGCTTTCTTGATCCAACCAACCTCAGGTTTATGTTAGGATTAACAAGGGTTTTTTCATATCATTGATAAATTATATTTATACCTATTCTTCTTGCCAATATTTTCTATTGTTGTATTTGTTATTAAAATTTGTTTGAAGATTGTATTTAATACAGTTTGTCTGGTCTTAATATTATCTTAGATTGTATTTGTTAGAGGGTTCATTATTTTCTTCATGAATAGAAGTCCAAATGAAGGAATATCTTACCATTTTTCCAACCCTCCTTTCTCCTGCCAATACCCTAAATTGGTTTTTAAAATTTTTATGATTACCCCTTCCCAATCAACAAATATAAATACATATTTGTGTGATTTGAGCACAAACAAACAAATCAAGAAAAAACCCGCAATTGTTTAAGGTTTAATGTAGGTTAAAGTTTTAATTGAGGTAAATATGAAAAATTGTCTTGTGTGGACTGCTCCTTCCTCTAAATCATAAGACAAATTGTATTCCACAACCTAAGTGGCAGTACCAAGATTATCAAAAGTGAATGTGTATAGGGGAGGATGGGGCAACAACAAATACACCCAAGTGGACGGAGTAAAATGAATCAATTTGACATTTACACCATATTTTTCATAAATAATGACACCCCACTGCTGCCTATTTAAAGAACAATTTGCAGTAAATGGCTGCCCTCATGTATTGCAGTCTGTCCTTGAAGCACTTAAGGTTTGTTCAATACCAATACGCTGACCTCTTAAAATGAAAGTTAATAAGAGTAATGTGCAATTTTTAGACTTATTTACAGCACTCTTTATGTGGACACTTTAATGTAGTTTATGACCCATTAAAGGTCCGGTCATACTCGCGTCATTGGGCATCGGTCAACGTTGGCGGATAAAAGTTGACATTGCTTCAACTTGTGCGCCGATATCTGTCAACGTCAGCCAATGCGCAATTACAGGAGTATGAACGGAACTGTCGACGTCAGCCAATACGCAATTACAGGAGTGTGAATGGAACTTCAACTTGAGGGCCGATATCTGTCAATGTCCGCCAACACGCAATTTTGTATGAACAGAACTTAAGGCGCCATATTTTTAGAAATGAAAAAAATATTTCACATGCAATAGAATACCAACCACAAAAATGTTATGTTTTGGCTTGTCAAAAATCTTCAACATTTGACAGATTTTTGTAAAATTGTTACGGTTTGAAGGGGTAATAAAAGCCTAACTGGCCGGTTAGTCTTGTTGGGAGTAATATATTGAACAATCAAAATCATCCATCCCCATTGCTCTTACCACCCCCTCAAAAAGATTTATTTTTTAATATTTCACTATTTCTGCTTCTTTTTTGTTGTTGTGCTGATCAAGCTATTGCCATGGCAATATGTACTTATAGTGACTATACCTGACTGTTATAGATTTCATAAATAGCTGTCTATAAAAAGATGTTACTCCTTGTGTTTGATCATTTGTACCATTCTGTGGATGGCTATGAGATAGAAGATAAATATAGATGATATGTCATGTCACATATGACGTAGTCTGCCAGTTTGTAGGGGCTCTAGGAATCAAACCAAACTGGCTATCTGTTTTCAGCAGCAATCAAAGCATGGTATGATAAGAAGCACCCATTTATACCTGCTGTTTGCAGTGATCCAGGTCTGCCACGGTTATCATTGATAACCCAAATGTAATAGTTGGTGGCCAATCGATAATCATTCATACACTCTTAGTCGAATCAGATTGCAAGGAACTAAAATACGAGGAGTGCATTGAAAGTATCTAATGTACTCCGCGTGTGCGCCGTTCAATGCACGCACCGCAACCGCTTTGGTTTGATTTATTCTTCAGGAATCGCGGGTTCGCCGATTTTCTTTGCTGGTGTTAGCAAATTTGTAAACATGTTTTTCTTCGTTTTTACATAGATCAAAATTATGCTTAAATTGTGATTTTTAAATTGTATAGTGTCAATATGCGTATGTGTTTGTTTCTCGAAAAATCAGAAAAATCAATGCACTTGTGCAAATGTTGATATGCTCACAATAACACGCCCCCTGCGGGGTCGTACCATTATTTAAACATCAACATTAGCGCGCCTACATTGATTTGTCTAATTTCTCTCGAAACAACATATACGCATTTATTGACCTATCGGTTTAATTTGTAGAACGACCTCGTCATTTGAGTTAGGGGCTATTTTGAATCCAGTGTTATCCACACGTGTATTACAACTTTCTAAATAACCTGAATATACTTAAGTTTGGGATGGTTACCATCATAACAGACCATGATAGATTTCCTAAATTATTAGGCATTTATATTGCTAGAATTGTGACATTTCAGAAGAAGGATCCAATTAAATCTACCAGTGAGTCAGTGACATGCTTTGGCATTATATAAACAAATTATGGATTATGATAACCAAAGTTCGTGATTTGTATTTAGATTTAACATGAATTGAAACACAAATGTGACCAGTCACATCAAAAGGTGGCTTTTTATCGACAGTATGCATTAGGCCAAATAAAAAAATAAACATGTTTAGCGTCCTGACTTTTTCAAAAAAAAAGAAGGAGGAGTTCCTTTTTATTTTTTTATTTTTGGCACTTTTTGGAGCAAAATCATCCTAATTAGCGACAAACTTTGTGAACAGAAAACAGGAAGAAGCCTCTTTAAATTGTTTTTATTTCATTGTTCTAAGTGGTTGGTCACCACAAAACTTGTTTAAAATGCATATAAGAAAGACACAAAGCTGTTGCCAACATCTTAAACTTTGAAACACCTGAACAAAAAAGTTATGACTGAAATAATGAAAAAAGAAAAGAAATTTGAAGCAGACCCAAAAAGGAGCAGGAGGGGACGCTAAACATGTATTTATTTTTATTTATTTATTTTGATATAAATCTGAAAGCATTTACCAAGCGCAGTGTCATTCTAAAACTTACAAAATAAACTTGTGCATGAATGACACAAGCCCCTTTTTGATGTGACTGGTCACAAATATTATATTTTAATTTGTGTATTTGTTTGGTCTCTGTTCAATATCAATACATTTCATAGCAACATCACTGCCCAGATCAATGAATTGCCATGGCAGAAATGGTTCGATATTCGAGCTGTTTTAACAGACCATAGGTTTGCTTCCTATCTCTTAAGGTATATTTGTCTCAAAAGGTCGTTTGTCAAAAAAATGACTTTTTTACTCACCCTAAACATATCAGATTGTGTCAAAATAGATTGTAGAATTATATATGTTCATATGTCTGTTTCTAATAAAAAAATAAGCAATATGAATTAATTGAATTTTGTTATTAAGTGACTATTGTTCCAAATGTTACATGCAATATTAGTCGTAAGATTAGCGAAGTAACACAGTAATTCACTCTTTGCACGGATCTGCTATTTGCAAGGAGAGCCTCAAACTGGTACCGCATTGGGACTATTACATAACATTATGTAACTAGTTAGACTCTCTCTCTGCAAAATATGACTGGCCATGCAGTGAGACATTGTTATATGATGTAACACTAAAATCTGAGTCCAGTTTGAGGCTCTCCTCGCAAATGGTGGATCCGTGCAGCGAATAACGAATTGACAAATATTTGTAGTAAGGTTTTTAGAATTGTGTTTTGTTAATGATAATAATAACAGTGCTTATATAGTGCTGTTTCAAAAATGATCACAGCGCTTTACAAAAATATAGCATAAACAATACAATGTATCCCAGGCATCATACAAAAGTGTTTGAAAAGATTGAGAAACCATGTACAGATAAAAAACTTGGAAAAGATCACATATGCCTTTAAGGTGGATGGAGTGTTATTCCATAGTGTTGGGCCAGCCACAGCGGACAAGCCAGCTTCAATGCGTTTATGGCTGGCTGGCATAACAATGGCAATATCTGTATTTGATTTCTAGCACCCAATTATTGATATTCAGCAAATTGTGATTTGTTTGCAGGAATTGTTGCTGCAGCATTTTTTTCTTTTTAATATTTTGAAATGTTCAAGGATCTCTCTTTTTACTGTTACACTTTAAATTACTTTGGCTGTGAGAGTCATGAAACCTTTGAATGACTCATCATTTGTATATTGCAAAATGTTATTGTTGAGTGTAAATCTTGAATAGAAATTGCTTTTATATATTACAGAATGTTCCTATTTTTAGATGTTCTTAACACTTTCCATGCGGCTATTAGTTTTACCTTATACAAAACAGATTTTTCAGAAACCTTTCCAAATTTTCAATGTCTATCTCAAGGATTACTGAACTAATACTAGGCATGTTTGTACTTATTTCAATCCATTTCTCATGATGATTCCAAATTTGGTAATGAAATTCAATGATTATTACATTTTTGAAACGTTTTGTAAAAATTTGGAATGTCGCCTGCAGCCGCCTGCCGCATGGAAAGCGTTAAATACATATATAGAGTGGGTGAGTCAAAATTATCTTGTTAAGATGGTTTATTTGAGTTAACTAACGTCACAGTGAAAGCAATACACTGACGTATAAGCTTTTGTAGGGAATCCTCTCATTCATCAAAATTAACACTTGGATAAAAAACAATGGCAAATAAATGCCCTTTAGTATAAAACAATGAATAAAGACAAACCTGTTCTACTGGCAAACAGTAGTGTCAATGATTTAAGTTGACCTGGACTTACGTCACTATTTGATGACTTGACTCGTGTCACTGAGAGCAATGACTTCACTTGGTTTAGAACTTTTTAAAAGACTTATTCAAGTCACATATTCAAAAGACTAAGTCACTTTTCCAAAAGACTTGACTTGATTTGACTCAAGTCTGGTGCTTAATTTACTTGAGTGAGTTGAGTATAAACACTTTTGAATTTTCATAAAATTTGTAAACAAAATTTGAAATTTGAATAAATGTGTTAGTCTGGCCTGCAGAACAGGGCGTGGTATACAATTTTGGAGTGTAATATCTGCAGTACCTGCCCAGAGCATACGTAAAAGCTCATTTTTCTTCCTTCAGTCCTGATAAAGTCAGCTCAGAGCAACCTCTGACGAAAGCTCCACCAATAAATTCGTCCGACGGCATACTCATTGAAACCTTGCTATTTTAAAATATACAATAACGTAAATCCAGAACATTTGGAACAGAGTGCTCAATACTAAAATAAGTAGAGCAATATATATTATATAAAATCAACTTGATTACAATTCCATGATTATACTACAGCACTGTTTCATACAGCCAGCATTGGCTGCACTCATCAGGTATAATGAATTCATTTTAAAAATATATTTTAAAATATATGCGTTTACAACAATCGTTGATTCAGTTACAAAGGGAGCTGTTTCCAACAACTCCACACTCTGTAATAGCGAACCATCAAAACTGTTAGGGGCTTTAGCTTTGATCATGGGTGGTCCTGCTATGATTGGAAGTTCAAGACCCGGGGGTGGGGGGGGGGTTTACTTAGTGGATGTGACGTTACAGGGATGTGCCGCCAAATAGGGTCCCATTTTTCACCCGCCTGGTAAATGAATGACCCCTTTTAATAGCCATTTTTTGTAAATTTATGGGTCTAAAATCCTTAATGTAGCTTTTTCACAGGAATGTTTTAGCAAAATCTATCAAATATACAAGAAAATTATGGGTCTCCAGTAAACATAAGGGGTCCATTTTTGCCAAAAAATTGGTAAATGTTTGGGTCAATTTTCATTTCGCTAGCAGCACATCCCTACCAAAATTGATCCAAGTACCCCCTACAAAAAACACATGCCTGACTGATCGACCCTACCTCAAAGGTCCGTTTTCTCAACATTTTTGGATTTGGAAGCATCGAACAAAATGGGGCGGGACTTCAGCTGGAGGGGTAAGGATCGTGACAGGCCATGATCCTCACCAGACAATTCAAGTGGTTCTAAGCTATCGATGTGACCTCCTAACCGGTCAATTGCCTGATGAAGTTCAACCATGTTGTATATACGTAATGTACCACACGTTATGTACCACTTAGCCTACACACGTAAGTCTAGCCCAAGTTAATTGTACATGGAAAAGGATTCTTCATTTCAGGACACAGAGATGTGCCTGGTGTATCATTATTGACGGAACCCAAAAGAAATCTGTTTTAATGGGCTATTCCTTTGAAATCAATATACCCCTATGTAAGATATGACCTTAATCGTCCACTCGTTGAGTGTGAATGGGGTTACCTGCATGGGCGACTCCATTTGAAACCTACACTCTCTGTTTGGAAAATTAGGGTAATATCTTACATAGGGGTGTATGGAGTTCAAATGTAATAACCCAATATCTGTCTGTCTGGCTCCTCTGTAGTGAAATTTAGTTTGTAGGGTGCTTGTGTGGAACAAAACTTATATGGATGTACTAGATGAGAAAACCTAAACTTACAGGCCAACCAATTTCTTTTTTTAATTGTCATGCAAAGAGGTCATTTTTGTATATGAAGAGCTTAGTTCCAAAAGGAGCTATTAACTCACCTTTTTGTCGAAATTGAGTAAGGTGCAGAACATAGAGAGTTACAAAATACATCTTTTAAAGTTTGTTCTGCATCTTTAGCATGTTCGGGTTCAAAGTTATGGCCCTCTGTAATTTCCGGAAATTCAAATATAAATCACTATTTTTAAGCCAAAATAGTAGAAATATGGTTCTTTTATCATGGTAAAAGATTAATAGGAATGTCCTTAATTAAATGAAATGAAGAAAATGTAAAATGTATGGGATTATTGTTTTGAAAATTGCACACAAACAAATTTGTTGTTATTTCAAAAAAGGCCAAATTGTCAAAATTTTCAGTTTTCTCAAGAAAAAACAAAAATTCATAATTTAAAAAGTTGAAGAGATATTGGATGCGGTTTTCTGTTTTCAATGTGATTTGATATTGTCTTTCAAATGTACCTTATTTGGAAATAAAGATTGTTTGGTAAAGTGGTTTTTGAAACATGGTCGAAACATTTTTGTTCCAAAAGGCGCTAACTCCACTCGTTTCCGAAAATAAAGAAAGACAGTGAAAATCAAAAAATGAAATCAAACCTGTTTTTAAGCTTACACGTATGGTATCTTTCATATGGCAGAAAATTAGCATAATCCAAGTGCAACATCCATAAAAACGTTGCTTTTCTCCTATTTCACTTTTAGTAAGTTAGCCTTATGGAAACAAACTCTTCATATGTAAAACAAGGCAATAAGATCATCTGAAACTTAATTATAAAAGGGATCTTTTGCATCAACTGACAGCCCAATATTTGCTTTCATATAGGCCATTAATATGCAAAGAGTCTCCATTATGAGACCTTCAAATAATCTTAGTTGCTGATTAAACCTGAGGGATGAAGGCACTTGTTTTAGTAGAGGTGTACCATATTGATGTGACTGTCACAGAGCTATTTTTACAACTAATTTTTGACCATAGCATGTTCATACTTGTGAGAAATGTTGGTCATAATTGAAACACCGCTCAAAATCCGTAAAACAGATAAATGATTGTGACAATACACATGTATTAGTTCCCCCTGCATATAAGTCGTTGGTGTAGTCTGTGTGTTTATACATCCATATCTTACGAGGGTCATTCAATAAATTTTACCTCCTTACTCATAACCTCACTTACAAAAATGTCAGAGAGAGATTTTGGACAACGGAAACTACCCTTAAAAAAAATGTTTTTCATTTTTTTTCTGGGTACTGTATGGTTATATATAAGAGCACGATTTTAAAATACTGAAAATGGAAAGGAATGGGTAATATCCGAATATAATACAGAGATTGTAAGCAATATTAGCTTTGGAAGGCTTGCAAATAATACAGGGTGGCCCAAAAGTCTATGCACGACTTTGAAGCTTTGTATTTCCCAAAATATAAGTCGTATTGAAAATATGAATACATATTTAGAAAGAGGAAATGATTTTAATACTAAACATTGGAGTAACATTCTGTTTGTAATGCCACCCTAGAAATAAAATATGTATTACTGCAAAAATGTTATTTCATACTTCGGAGGAATAAAGTTCATAAATCCATACCTTCAAAAAGATGGGTAGAGTTAGTTACACGGAAAGTGATCCGTCAATTGTAATAATTAAAATGTTACATTACAGTGATCCCATCATAATAACAAACTATATCTGTCCGCTGCTTTAATGTTTTGTTTGATCTGATTCTTGTATGGAAACTTCTTCAAGTCCTTACGCAAAATTCTGTGAACAGTTGATCTTTTAATCTTGTTTTCTGTGGAAAGTCGGCGAATAGATCTCTTTGGACTTTTGGCTACTGCATGTCTTATGACAATGACATCAATGTGACTTGTTAATCTACTAGTCTCTCTACCACATTGAGACAAATCATACACAGTGTGTTCAAAAATTTATCCACCATCTTCAGAATGGATATTCTTCCTGGTGCGCGTTTTTCTTTGACATTTTTTCTGTAATTTTGTTGAGTAAGTTGAACTGAATTTGTTTCATCGTAGAACCATACAAATCTATGCTGTAAACCATCTTGAATGAAGACTGTGCAATGTTGTCTACTACGCCTATTTATGTTGTGAGTAACCGAGTTTGGTAATAACATTAATGTTGCAAGTAAGCAGTGAACTGTGACTAATGCGCAACGTTGCTTTCATACTGTTAATTTATGCGCACCTGATTTTAGCAACAATGTGTGGTACTTGGTATGGGTTGGTCTGGCACACGGCCAATAACTTTCAACCAGTTGTATAATGTTGTGGGTTCACCAATAGGGTTGTGTTTGGTATCAAAATAATTTCCCAAACATCAAAATATGGTTACATTTATACCATGATGATTTATATTTCATGAGATATGACTCTTCAAAAACGTGCATAGACTTTTGGGACACCCTGTATAATATCAAGTAGAATGTATTAGTATTTAGTATACTGTAATACTGCTAATCAGTCTTTCGATATTACAAGTCAAGCCACAGTGATGCCTCCTATGTTAAATCTTTAACATGATACCGGTAGTCACTTTATGAGTTTTCTTTGTAAGTGCAACCTTCCGAATAGTCGATCATGTATTCAATGGTAGAAAATCATCTCTTCATGAGACTTGGAATCCCTCCATTTATAGTCTGTATATTGAAGATCTCTTGGTTCTTATGAAAAGCAAACATGTCTTTTGCAGGGTTCTCTAGGGAAGAGTTAAACTTAAAACCAGTGGCGTAGCTAGGTTCTTCATATTGGGGGGTTGGGAAGAAATGAAAGTGACCCGACACAATTTTTCTGACTAAAAATCTGTGATCTTTGCTATGATTGAGGAACATGACGGCTTAAAAACAAGCTTCTATTTTTGGGACACAATGCTCGCGTAGCACGCAATTTTAGTCCATCTGTGTACTTTTCATCACAAATTTCGAATGAACTGACAGTGCCAATCTCAACTGACACGACAGTCAATATGGGGAGGGGACGGGTGGCGATCACCCCCTTGCACCCCCCCCCCCCCCCCCCCCTCTGGCTATGCTACTGCTGCTTAAACTTAAAGGCATATTATGTGATCTTTTCCAGAGAGCGCCCTCTATTCATGATTCTTTTTAGAAATTAGATTTTCTTGCAGATTTACATTTCTGGTCATAAAGTGTACATACATTCAAAGTTACATAGGTATACGATTCCTAATTACCTCAAAATCATGGATTTAGAGTGAATTTAGAGTGAAAATATAAACTGTCGTGTTATCCCGACAGTTTATTTTCACTCTAAAACCATGATTTTGAAGTAATTAAGAATCGTATCGGCCTGTAACTTGGAATTTATGTACGATTTATGATCAGAAATGTAAATCTGCAAGAAAATCTGCTTTCAATTTTTTTTTTCGATGTTGAGGGCGTTCCCTGGAAATATCACATAATATACCTTTAATATTATAAGATCTTTTTCAATTTTGTACACATATTTTTCTCTCTTATATTGAAGTTTGACTATCAGGAAAGACTTTCCTGGACTTATAAATCTACTTTGACTGTATTTTTCATAAAAACAGATCACAAAATATGCCTTTAATGGTCGTCCTGATCTGGTTCTGGCTAATCTGAGGGCATATTATTTCTTCCTAAGAAAACAGTCACTTTTATTGTTGATTAATTATTTATTATTGTCTGTTAGAGAACAATATAATCGATGGATAGGTACGTTTGTCTCTTAGAATTGGCCAAGTGAATAAATAGAAATAGCACTTTGGCCAAATGAATAAATACATATTTTATTGTTTTTCATGTTTTCACCACACTAAATGGACGTTTTGTTGTCACAGCATCTCCAGTAAAGTACAGCCATTACTCACACTCAGACCATTTTACTATTAATTTGTAGCTGAAATTCCAAGCTACAACTGTGTAATATTTCATAAGACTCGCTTTTATAATAGCAAAGTTAAAAGGTAGGAGTTAGAACTTATTGAATGACCCTCATATTATTGTTTAACATTATTTACATTCTGTGAAAGGTTCAGATTTGTATAAGGTTTTAAAAAGTCAATATAAAAATAGTGTGTTTGTGCTTGTTTCACATCAAGCAGGACACCACAAAACAAATACACATATTTACAAACCCATTCATTCTTGAAAACTTATTAGCTCTTAGTATCTCTAATAAACACCATGGGGCATGCAATTTTTGTGAAAGTTTTTTTTTATTACAGGTGAAATCATCTGTATTTTGGTGAAAAATAGGGATTTTTAAAAATGAAAGAATAACATTAATATGGTATTCTAGGTAACTTTAGGGTCAACATTATTGTTTTCTTGGTGAAAATAGTAACAGTTTGGTGAATAATAGTCTATTTTGGTGAAAAATAGTACATTAATGGTAAAATAGTAGTTTTATGGAAAGAAATAGTGAGGTGTTTATTATGGGGAAGGTGTTGATTACAGACAAAGAGTTAAGGTTAAAGTGGGGGTCAACTAGGAATGAGTGGTAGAGCCTAAAGAGAAAATATAAACACTTAATGAGAAGAAACAAAATCAATTATCAAAAATCTGGCATCAAGAAGATGGGCATCTGATTCCTATACTAGGGCTGCTGTCAATTGTCATCTCCCTTTTGTTGTTGCTTGTTCAATCAACATGTTTTTCTTCTTTTAAGGGGGCTATTGTGGATATATGGGTTACTTTTAAACTCTATTTTGCTTAGGAATTTATCATAAATTTTGCCTCAAAGACATCAAATTTGCTGGTTGCTTTGTCAAGACATTAGGCGACGAAAAAACACACTGTAGAGCGGGGTTCTCAACCTGGGGGTCGTTTGGGGTTTTCCAGGGGGTCATGAAGGGGTTATAAATATATCTTTTGGGAGAACCATTTTAATATTTCGCTCTAAAAAGGCTTTGAAAAACCTAAAAGAAACTTTCAAAAATGCTAAATCTCCTGCTCGCTACGCTCGCATCATATAACTAAGCAATTTCATAATAAATTAGGTTGTTTTTTTCATTGTTTTTTTTGGGGGGGGGGGGGTCACGGTACTGACCAAGAATGTCAAAAGGGGTCGTTGGCCAAAAAGGTTGAGAACCACTGCTGTAGAGGGAGGAGGTTTGTTGCCTTATCGAACATAATGTAATACAGGGAAATGAATGTAATGTATTTAAGTTAAAGAGCCTATATTTTACACAAATATTAGTTTCTATGTTTATGCTCTATCTTCCCCAATAATCAAGTATTATTCTTATTGACAATCAGGAAAAGTCATTAAACTGGCACAAACCCAACGACTACATTACAAGGAGCCCTGGACAGTCGTGAGCTGGGAAATTGTTTAAAGATACACTACATGACACAGATGTTTATAATAGTTTCAGATCATGATCTGAGGAGACATTTGTTTAATTGTCGCTTTCACACAAAACATCAATAAATAGGAACATGTTTGGTAATCAAAACAAGGTTCACTATAAAATAAACTCTTCCAAACAAACCACTTTGGACGGTCAGCTCTCCGACAAAGAGAGGTGAATATGACGCATAGTCACACATGTATACACAGCACACAAATACAAATGCCTAGAATTATGGTACAATTCATTGAATCACAGAAGACATTTCAGCTTCGTAGAAGAATTCTTGAATTCACTAATTTTGTTTTATTTATAAATTACAAAAAAGATAATTCTCTTTTTATATATGTATATTTGAACAAGAGTTTTACATTATCTGTTCTGACATGGTCTGCAGCATTATATTTGCGCGTATCGACCAGTCTTGTTAAGTTTCATACAAATATAGGAGGTTACATTAAAAATAGTCTGCACCTTTTCTTTATTGTTTCATACTTTACATAGCAATGCTAATACAAATTGAATACCTTGATAGACAGATATTTCAGATTTTAGAAAACAATGTCCGATAATGTTAAACAAATTGTAACCAATGATCGTATTGAATAAAAAAGATTCATAATAATTTATGGGTCATTGTAAAAGGCCTTGACCTAGAAAAGTTAAAATATTAAAAAGTTATAGATCCAATGTTTATTTTTAAAATATCACTCATATTTTTGTTTTTTTGTTTTTTATGAAGTCGGATAAAGATTTTGTCTTCAAAGTATTATGGTTTGTACATAGCATTGTCCGCTGCCCCACAATACATAAAAGTGTCTTGATGGGGCAGGTATCAATATAATATCTGTTATACATTGTAGTACTGGTTGGGCATAGTCCCTTATAACCATTTGTTTTTCTTACTTTACAGTACATCAAAAATATCTACCATGACACGTGATGTCTTGAGGGTAGTTCGGACTAAACATTAAATTGAAATAAATTATCTGTTTACTCTCTATAATGATGTTACATTGACAAGAAAAATAAAAGCATTATCACAGTAAATCATGTCACGTATATACGCTGGACAACCATCAAAACTGTATTACTATTCCCAGGGAATACATTATAATTAAGTCATCCTGGTACTTTATTAGGCACACTACACGACAATAACAAACCCAAAGGAAATCTGTCACACTATCTGTCTGTCTGTCTGTAGCACAAGGTTTGCACTACCATGTAAAAACGGTTATTTTCAAATCATTGATTTTTCACACCCCTTATAATTAATCCAAACAAAATTTCTTCTTTTCATGTTTTGAGTTACTTAACAATACATATATTCAAGAAATGTCTTTGTGTTTTTATTTCGCATAACCTATTTTCATGAAATATATTTTGGTGTATTGTTGCAAACACTGTACTGCCAGGAATGCGTATAGTGTCCAAAAAGCTTAAAAATGTCCACTCTTACTATAGTAATACCACAGATAGCCTGAGATAGCCTGAGATAGGTGACTATTATGGATATCATCTTTGTCGCTGTTGTATAAATATACTATCCTTTTTGTGTTGAGTTACACTATAATTTATAAAATGAACATGATCTATTCTGATGGGGAAACACCTTGAGGCAATATGGATTTCTAAATAATCATACATCATTGTTATAATGATGGTGGGTTTTGTTAATCTTCATGAATTATCACCATTTTAGGTGTTCAATTATTATCACTAATTTAGGTGGTCAATTATTGGTTTTAAATTACTGAAGTCTGTCATAAATAAGCATAGAGGTTTCAACAATGTCTTCAAATTATTATCTACTCAACCAATATAGCCTGCAATGAGCACCATCAGATTAGATCAGTTCTTGAGCTGCCTTTTGTATAAAACTGTACATAGCAGCTATCTTGCAAGATATTATATCTGCATTTGGTTTCATTAGAAATATGTTTCAAATTATTAAATGATATGTTACTCTATGACCCACTGCATCTTTCGTCCACAAATAAATTCAACATAAATCAGCATGACTCATTATTGCAGGTTGGTATGTGTGATTTATATATAACTAAACTCTTTTAAAAGATTATCATTTTTTATTATCACTTTAATGTATTTTTATTATCAATACAGCTAAACCAAAATATTATAAATCTGTCTTTTTTTTCAGGGTTGAATGCTCAACTGGTCAAACGTGGCTGCATTAATGGTCAAAACTGAGCGTTGTATTTGTCTGTGAACTGCAACTTTTGTCAGAGTTTTTCCATTACTGGTATAAAATGGTTTCTTAAATTTTACTTGTAAATTGAATACATTAGGGCACTAGTTTGGTTTTTTACAAAAAAAAGTACACTACATTATTTGTGCACATTAACTTTGGAAGATTCTATACATGTTAGGTACTTTAAATTATCCAATTTATATTGGGGCATTTCACACCCAAAATCTTGTAATAAATTATTATATACATGTAACATTTTAAATTGTTTAAGATATATAACACAATTTAAAATGAGACTATTTTGAATGGTTGCAGTTAAATGTTTATTCAAAAAAATGTTTGAATTAACAACCATATGTGCAATATACTGGCTTGATTTAGAATTGCTATTTTTTTTATAACATGTAGGATTTTATATTAATATCTTTATATCAATAGTAAAACGTTTGGTCATTTGATGAACAAAGTAAGTTTCATATTTGGTTAATAATTAGAATTTTGTAACAATTGAAAACCCACTCATTATATTGCACTTGCTACTGCTATAATCTGTCCATACAAGACTTTATATACATAATTATATCAAAAGTATTCATTATATTATGCGATAGTTTCCTACCATTTGGTTCCAATATACATGTACATTCTGGTCAAATGCAGAGTTTTAAATACCATATTATGTATGCAATTTCTTGCATCTTTGTATCAAATTTAAATGACATATTATATACATTTGGGACGATAGAATCATACCCAATATGTACATTTGTATATAATATAATGTACAACATCATTTAGATGTTTCATATAGGGTGTATCAAAAACATTATGATCATTCTCTACAGGTAGTTTGAGCTTCTCAGTGATACTCATATATTGAGAAATAAGATACAGAACATATAAGACCTCATTCTTGCCAGTTTCTACGTTTTTGAGAACCATATTTTGTCCATTCTAAAATGGGAGCTACAATGTTATGAAATAACCTGAGACACAATAACAGATAGGTGGGAAGTTATTCAACACCTTGTCATACATAATTTCATTTGCCTTCTAAAAGCAATCTGAAATAAGGAAATAAATTGATGGAGAATTACAGGGATTTCTAACAGTAAATGTTAAACAAATCAATTTACAATGTGGGCAAATAAAGTCCACTCTTACCACTATAGTCGCTGGCAGAGAAGTTCAGCATTGGCCATATACGCGCGCTAATTAATAAGTGTGTAACATTCTTGACCCCATAGATACAATCGGGCAGATTGGAAGATCGTGTTGGTCGACTCAAAGTCGTACTGTTCTATTCAACCAATGACAACAGTTGTAACAGAAAAAGTGCTGAACTTCTCTGCAGGTGACTGAGGATTACTAGTACCATTTACACCATGAGATTTGAGTGTCACTGTGAGCAGTGACCTGTAAGAAAAAGAACAATTTTATATTTGATACACCCGGTCACTAGCTCTCTAAACATCACTCATATAATCTAAACACTGCCTACTGACCAATTAGACACAATCTGTATAGGGTATGACACACAAATGACAAATTCAACATCTAAAACAAAATAATAAGTTTTGGGTATTAATGTCATCTGAGAGAGCTATTATACACCCATATGCACAATGACAAACAGTAATAGCCATTTGTGTATTCATGGATGACCATTATTTTGTTTAAACAAAATGAAAATAGTTTTATTGATCCCATTTGGGTCACTATGATCTAATAGTCTGCTATTTTCCAGCATAACCGTAGCCTACAACATACAAAATAGAGGTAGGTCATCTAATGCCTAGCATAAACACTTATGTTTATTTTATTTATACCCACCCCACATTTGTAACTTCCATACAAAATTGCTAGAAATTCTAGGCCAATTGTGACATATATAATTATTATTGGTGCATTAAAAGTGCAGCATGCAAACGATTATACATATAGATACTGACTTAAATTATGAACATGTTAAAACACGATATTTTCTCAGCTGGCAGCAGGCACGTTACTATGTGTCATTATTACAACCACTATCATTAAAAAGGCTACCTGTACTTTACCTGTAATTCAGTAAAAAGCATGATCCTTTTATATAGACGGTCATATGTCATGAATTGGTGTATCAAATAAGGCGGAATTGTTACACTTATCAAAATTGTGATAAGAAATCAATTTATTTTAAAAGTACTTGACCTTTAAATAGACACAAAGTAGTGTTGAAGATTTTAAAAAAAAAAAAATTACTTCAGAATTCAAGATGAACAAACATTAAAAATTACCATGAGTTGTTTCTACTCACAAAAACACAGCAAAACTTGATTAAAACAATACCATCGCTATATTGAACCATTTCTTTAAAAAACCCGTCTATGTAAATATGGTTTGCGTTACGCGTTACTATCGCAAACCATATTTACATAAGTTATCACGCATGCTGCAGGTGGACACTGTCTACAGTAAAATGCTGGTTACAATTCTACAAGCATTTTGGAATCAACGTTTTGTTGTACAAAGAGGGATGATTTTTCTTAATCCTTATAGGTGTAAGTTCATAATACAATTGCAAAAATATTGGGTGGGTGGGGAGCTGCCATATAGTTTACACACAAATCTGCCAAAATGATGCCTTCTTTAGAGTCTCATATCTTGAAACCTATAACTGATATTTCTAATCAAAATGCATAGGTATTACAACCAACAACACACATAATTAATTATTTGCTTAATTAAGTGCTAATTTGATCATTTTTCAAGGTGCAATATTTAACAGGATTCTGTGTGATAAAATGTATTCAAGAAATATTGTTTCACAGTAGATATCAGATTCAATGTTATTATTGAATTAACTATAATTGAATGCGACGATTATATGGTCTTTTTATTAATTATATTAATTAATTAATAAATTAATTAAAGAATTATTGATTTTGAAATTTCTACTTTTTTGTATGATGAAATTTTTGTTGTCAAATAAATTTTACTATAATTGTCTTTCATCATCAAGGTCAATTAGCCAATGATTCGAAACATAATTAATGCCACAAAACTCAAATAGAATTTTGTTTTGCCTCAAAAAGCATTGTTTCCATTATTTAATATACATGATTTTGGCCACCCTGTATATTTTAATGAGGGATAATTGGCAGACTTGTGTGTTTTTTTATAGTAAAAGCCCTTGATCCGGCCTTCTTACTAGGTCCCATACTTGTTTTTAAAAAATAACTTGGGTATATCAAAACTAGAAGAAAAAAAAGTTTTTCTTATGTTACACCCTGTATAATGAATGCACACCCTGTATCATATCACATGATATTTACAAATCTGGTATCCTTGTAGTAATAGCTTCCTAAATAGTTTTACTTAAATGTAGATCGGATGTATACAATAAAGGTTATTTTGATATGAATCGGAATTGGTGAATTTTGTTTCACTTTACTAAGTGTAACTTTTTATTACACCAACTTATGACATATGACCAGACGTCTGTTTGTATTGATCAGACCAAGTTAAGCCCAGGCATACAGCCACTTGTCAATACTTTTTTTGATGCAAGAGGTCCCCTTTAGCCATTTGATTTCGAAGCAATTTACATTAGATTCATGATATCCTTTTTAAAGATGATTTACAATCATCTAAAATTCTTGGAACAGAAACCTGTCTCTTTTTAATAGTATGATAACATGGCAAATGCATCGCCTCCTAGGAGCCTATACAAATATTAGGAGTATGTACAAAAGCATAAAAGATGTGAGCAAATTACAAGCAGTTGTGAAAAAGACTATTAGTGTTGTAATCAATTACATCTGGATGATCTGGGGCAGTAATATAACAAAACCCAATAACTAGTTTCAAATAACGTCCTATTGTTACAACAATGCACCGTACCTCACCTGTCTACAGTCTACATACAAACCCCTGTTAACACTGAAAGTGGATAAGTTTCAAATTGTGCAAGGATAATATTTCATAAACATTTAATTATGACATAAATACATAATTCATTACACACTAAATACAAGCATTGTTATTCTTCTGTAGACAGCAAATATCTAATACAAGCAATGTATTGATAATATATTAACATTTGTAGGGGTGCAACTAGGTTTTGATTTGGGTGATTTTTTACTGAAGCCTCTGATAAGTATTAATAAAACAAGTCTAAAACAACTATTATGTGTAAAATCCTGTGCATGGTAAGTGGTGTACAATCAGAAAATAGCAGTGAGTTCAGGAAATATGCTACAGCTAATAATATTTGAGTAATAGTACAGTCCGATTTAAATTGTGAAAATAAAGTGGGCAAGATTTTTGCAGGCTGATAAGTACAACTTATACATGAATTCACCAAATCGGGTATTGTTATTAAGGCATGGAGCTGAAAAGTTAATGCTCAATTGTATCAAGCCAGGCTTGTTAACGAATACCAAAACAAGTTTATGCTATGTGCATTGTGACAGGTCAGCTGGTAATGTGAACTGGAATTTATTACAATAACAATATGATAAGACTTATTATATACATGTACAATACTTGAGTTAACAATGGACTCCCTATTTGTTGGGCAGACAAGCAATTCACAAAATGTGTATTAAAATACATCAAAAAATGGTTGAGAATATCATGTTAATCATAGTATAATCACTCAAACTGAGAAACAGCGTTCTTTAGGCCCCAGGTATGCATCGGATACAAGGAAGATTGGAGTACATCATACTGTTAACGTGCACGATGGGGTCCTCTATTTTACAGTGTAAACGATGCATCCATCTGACCTGAAGTACACTTAAATCTATGTGAGCTATACACAATGATATTATATATGTTCCACTGCCAAATCACTTTATACTAGCGATTTAGCTATTGGCCGGTCATAAATTCTCCAATTCCCAGATTAAGCAGGCCAGTGGTGATGTCAGAAAGTACTGTTTTGATGTAAACCCCACACATGTCCTTGCTAGTCAACATTAATAGCAGACTAACCGCCTTAAGGTCTTTGGTCTGTAATACAAGTCTTAAGGCAGAGGAACATAATTGAAAAATGGATTATTAAAGTCCTTTTGATTTAAAACTATAGCCATTACACACAGGTATCTTATTGCTGCAGATCAATGCTCTCATAGCACTTTGCATTGAAACATTGTATTGAAAATTTCCTTATGAACTCACAAAATTATTTAGGGCCATCATCTTGTACAAGTTACTCAGCAAATACAATTGGCTTTTTTCTTAATACTAATAGTAGCACATGGTCACAAAGAGAGCTCAATAAGGACATTCATTGCATTTCTTACTGTACAGTGTATGTGTGTGGTCATTATAAAGAAACCTTGTTACTGGCAACTCATGAACAGATACTGATAAATATACCAAGAAGTTATCATAGTTAATAACTCCTTGGATAAACCATTTATCTATGGAATGAATGAAAATACAGGATGTCTCAAAAAAAAGTTCCCCATGTGAAACATGAAAAAAAAATTTGGCCATGAAAATATAGACATTGTTTGCGAAATACTAGTAATCATGTTCAGCAATCTTTAATGTGCCATAAGATTTGTCTTCTATCCATTTTGGAGCTTCCGTTATCCAATTATGGCCAATCTACCCGGGCATGTTCAAATTCGCCTTTGGCCACTTTTTGTGTGAAGAGAGCTCTTTTATTAGAATCGTCATTCAGTGTGTAATTGAACATTATCAATAAAATCAATAATAATCTACCTAAATGTTGATAGTTCACCATCAAATATTTGAATTTTAAACAATACATTAACATATCATAAAATCATCATCGGAATCATAAAGGCAGTTTCTTCAGTTGAAAGGCATTTTCTTGTTCAAAAGTGGCCTAAGTGGGATTCACACTCTTGTTACTGAATTGATCATATCTCGGTAGTTAGGTGGTGAAATTCAATGGAATGAAGTGTATTTGATAGAGGACTAATAGGGCTTACCAACAGTCTGTTTTTTTTTAAACAAAAAGACATGGGATATATTTGTAATTAATTTTCTAACTCATGGAGCACTTTTTTTGAGACACCCTGTATTATACAGGAAGATATTGTATTTGATAGCAATTTTAGACTTCTAGGTGCATGTGAGTAATGATCACTCAGAAAGTAAAGGATGCAATTGAAAAAGAATCAAATACTATTCTGTTGTTTCACTTGTAAACAGGTCTTGAAACCATTACCCTTCACAAAGGGTGACTTTCATTCAAAATTGTTTTGTATTTCTTAATTTTCAGAGCTAAAATTGGAATTTACTCTTTTTGTGTGTGAAACATGTTGGTTTTCAAAAATTCACTCTTAAAACTTTCGTTTCATATTTTTAGAAAGAGAATATTTACACCTGTTTCACGACATGTAGGCTATTTGATAGCACAATTCATGATATGAATTGGACAATAATGCACCAACTCAACTGTAGAGCGAATTACGAATCCCCTTTGAAGTCTTACTTATTCTCTGCTTGGCTACCTGGACATCTTCTATATATGTATTCCCCAGATAGTTATCATTCAAACATCTGAGAGGCGTCTATTGATCATACAACTTATTTCATGAATACAAATTATACTCACACAATTATTCAGCATTAGCAACTCAGAACTTTGGAATAAAGGGCCTCTACATGTATATTTGTGAGGTCATAAGGAAGTGGATATTTTTCCAACTGCAGCATTTTGAACAATATTTTAGGCGATCAATATCATACAAGTTGATATATCTGGAGGTTACAAGACAATACAATGATGGCCTGGAGATAAAAATGTTGGCCCCAAAATATAAGTCACTATAATATACAGTAGATTACAAAATGATATTACATATACACTATAACAACTATATTGAAAATGACTGCAGGCAATCTTACATGCTGTTTAACTATTGATTTTGAGGTTTAATTTAAACCTTACCTCGGGCATAAACCTTGTCCATAGTATTGTCTTTTTAGAGTTATGGGACATGACTAATAATTTTATGTATGTTTACATTGTTTTAACATACATACATGTATTCTGAAGGCTAAAATGACGTTATGATTGGCTGCCAGCCAAAAAAGGTGAAACTGTCATAACTTTAATTTTTTATATTGTATATAAATTCTGTTAAAAAAGCATACATATTTTATGCACACAATGCCCAATATGTCTGTTCAACATTAAAAAATTACATAATTCAGCACTTTCTACATTTAAAAAATGATTTAACAATGTATGACTTGAAATATGCATCCAAGCCTACTAACATTTTCTAATGTTCTTTTGACCAATATCAAGAACTGTCACCTAGAGAAACTGAAAGTTGCATGTTTGAAATGACAACCCAGTCTCCTTAAAAATGACAAATCAGTCTATGAGCCTGAACCCACATCTATAATCAATTTTTCAAGAACTGAATAAAGCAGTGCATACAATGGTAAGTAATCAGTCAAGAATGAATATGAAAGAGACTAAGTTTGTCACAAAAAACAATGTTTTTAATTATATTCTTATTAGCTTGGTCCCCAGGGACCTGTAATTTCTGTTGTAAGGTTTGGAGGAAATTCTCCCAAACTCAAATGTGCGCCAATTTCAGTATCGCTTATGGCCCTGTCACACTGTTGCGAATAGAGCTAACGTGTGCCCAACGTTTTTGGAAATTTTAGTGTAAGATATCATCTGTTTATGACATGTTTAGTTGTATTCATTTAGCTGTTTGTAGGGGTTCGCAAGGGTCTAGGAAATCTGTCGAATAGGCCTACGTTAAAAAATTTGAGTGGGTGATAACGTTGTGATCAATACGATATGTACAGGGATGTCACCTGACCAAATTTAGTGCCGGGTAATTTTACTGACGGCGAACGGAGTTAGTGACATAGCAAAACGAAAGTGCAGTGGATCATGGCATGGGATTCCTCCAAAATCATAAAAATCTTATTTTTGGTACTTTTTGGTCAATAATTCAAAAATGCCTAGGGAATTGTATTAGGATTACAATTAAACTAGTATGACAAAATTTGACAAAATATATTTTGAGTTATCTTTGCAAAACCTAAAATGGGTCAAAATACATGTTTTTTATAATTTTTTCAAAACGGATTCATTGAATCCTTTTCTTCAACAAGATGTATACTTTTATATAGATTAAATGAATAATGAAGTAGTTACAGCAGTTTTACATAGGCTATGCTGAGGGTCCACACCCCCCTGAACGTTCACATAGCGTATTGATCACTACGTTGTCACCCGCCAACAATGTTGAACATGTTCAAAACACATTCCTAGACCTTAGCGCACCTCAACAAACCGCTAACCAATACAACTTATACCCAACATATGCCTAGCATGCTGCGGCTGGCCACATGATGTGTCTCCCCTGACTCATAAATATTGAGCGTATAGTCTGGACGTTGCTAAATTTCAAGAAGAAAAATTAAGTACTCTAAGCATAAAGTTAGCTCTATTTGCTACTAAACACAACACCAAAAGTAAGTCCCCCCCTAAACAATTCGTCATAACATCGTAAGATAAAACATTTTACCAATAAAACTTAGTTAGAAATAATCCTATGACTGTTTCCTAAGTGATGGTTGAAAATGAAAGATTTCCATTACTTCATGGCTGAATGAGCTCAAATGGAAGACAAAAACTGCCCTTCTCAAAAATCACAAAAGTGTATGAATTGCTTCTCACTAATGGAAAAGTACCCGTGGCTGAGCAAAATTTACTGTAATGTGTAATCAATTCATGATCATTCAGCCATGTAAATCCCATTCTTGGCTCAGATATTAGCATAGTGAGTTGTGACTTTTGAGAAGGGCAGTTTTTGTCTTATTTTTGAGCTTATTCAGCCGTGAAGTCATGGACATCTTTCATTTTCAAATACCACTTAAGAAACAGTCATAGGATTATTTCTTACTAAGTTTTATTGGTAAAATGTTTTATCTTACAATGTTATGACAAATTGTTTAGGGGGGGACTTACTTTTGGTGTTGTGTTTATGTGAGACTAACAGGTTGATTTACCATTGATTAAAACGAACAGATGAGCTGGACGTATGGCCGAAAACAGCTGATAAACACGAACGAATGACAAGACAACTAACACAAACATACACCCAATTTCCAAAAAAATTCAGGCACACGTTAGCTATATTTTCAACAGTATGACAGGGCCATTAAAATGAACATTTGTTACACCAAGGAAATCACTTCAGGGTTTTTGCAGCATACACTTGCCCATTTGGAGTTCTTTCCAGAGGAATTCAATTACAATGCCAAATTATGTTCTCTGTGTTACATTTTCGAAACATTGATTACTATGTAACATCCAATACTTGTAATTGTAAGAATACAGGTATATCTAGAAAAATAGTTTGTATTTTCACAAGATTTTCCACCTACTTATGTACTATACTGCAAAACTAGACATTTTTGTTAGCCATTTATGTTCACCTGCCAATAAGCTGGCATGTCAAAATAAATGAGTGCCATACATTAATAATATTCCCTTAATAATGTAGGTCTATGCAAACAAACACAAACATTTTGCATTCACCAACATACAAAACAGTTTAAAAAATGGCAGGGTACAGAAATATTAGGCGCCACGTGAAAATCCAACCACTTTGTATCTCTACTTGTATAGTTTACATGTACATTTTCTAAGAACAGATGTTTCTATATCTATTACTGTTTCTAATTCCATCAAAATAATGAATCAGAAAATAAAATGTTTTGATAACATAGCGATGAATTTGAATGAATGATATTAAATCTTTTACGTGACACGCATATATCTAAACACTATTTTGATTGTGTAACTAAGCCACACACTGTGCTAGACTGTAAGGCATAATTGTTGTATTGGGGTAACCCGCCTGACCCTAATTTGCCTGAAATTTTCGTCTTTTTTGGCAGAATAAAAAAACACACAACAACATTTTTAAAAACACAACCAAAACGATCTTTGGTGCTCCTTATCAAAAAGAACACAGCAAAGATGACGATTGCAAACGGCCTCATGATATTTTGTGATTTATTTGATCAAATGTAGTAATTTATAGTTAATAAAAAAAAATTAAAAAATTGAATGGCAATGTTACGCCAATACAACAATTTGTTTGCCTAGTAGGCATTACCTTTGATATGATCAGTGTTTAGAATCAATAAGGCATTCCAATGTCAATAAATGTTTTAAATGACTCGATCTGACAAAATCCAGCCCGATGCATCTTACCATCTAATTTGTTGTATAATTTGTTATAATTTTTATCATTGTCCTCATTATAATTTATTTATTTTATTCATTTTTAGTTCTGCCTCGGTGAACATTAATTTGTGTGCTGCTGTTACATTGAATATAGTTTTCCAATAATGTTTATTCCCTGAAAGGTTGTCCCCAAAGTATCTTAATATAGCCCAGGTTTGGGTTTTTCAGTAGTTTAAAAAGAAGGATACATTCTACATGTATGTTAACATTGAGGATAAATACATGTGAATCCCACACAATACCTGTGAATATATGACATCCCAATATTTCATTCATCATACAGGGTGAGTCAAAAAAAAGTGTACCCTAATTGAAAAAATTGAAAAAATATTTTTGACCACAAAATCAAGGCAAACAAAACTTTAAATGATTGCGCCATTTCTTTGCTACCATCTGGAAAAAAAAATCACGCTATTTGATGATACCGTTAAGTAAATATGACTATTTCTGTACAGGAGCTGTTTTTTCACCTAAAACACGGTTTTTAATTTCAAGCTTAACGAGCTTAATAATGTTTACTAGGATTATGATGTAAAGCATTACACATCTTGTTTATTAAAAGAATTAAGTAGACAATACACTTGTTCAAAATTGTCTCCTAATAGATTAAAACAATAGACAGATTTAAGGCCTATTTATGACACAATTACCACACTTTAATCATTTCATAACAAAGGAATTGATCCTTTCGCTGTCGGTATTGTAATTTTTTATTGGTCATATCTTATGAAATATAATGGTCAAGATCTGGAAAGCGTGTTCGGACGTTAAATTGGTCACTTTTATTCAAAACAGCGTAAAATAAGTTTCCCTCAACCAATCTAAACCAGATAAAATTCATATTAAAGCTAATTGATTTGTCTTTATACCGTAGTATATTGTTTTGAAGTTGAATACACTTTTTTTTGACTCACCCTGTACTTCTTATGGTCTTTGAAACTCTTTTTGTACTTTACATCCTCTTTGGGGCATAACTATCCAAGAAGGAAATTTTTAATTTTAAATACAGACTAAATCAATGCTCTGTATCATGCAAACCTCTTGTAATATGTGAGGTGAATTCATACCTATCCTGACACTGAAACGAACAGATATTACACCGAAATGGATTCCTAAGATCGTGGCACCCCATGTGAATAGCAAAGAGGATATTATCTGGGAATACAATATGGCAATACTGACACCGCCACACTGTGTCTTGTGTGCTATTGTCTCGCATAACTGGAGGATGACTTACCATTCTATTACCCATAATATCAGATAAAGCATCGGTGGAAAGTTGAGATGATAGTTGCGAGGAGAGATGTGACAAATGAGATTCTATACTAGATGACCTAAAGGAGGAGTTGATGCTAAATGATGAGTTGAAACTATGTGAGCCATTAAGCTTGCCTATACTTGCTGACGAGGCAGTAGATTCTTGGCGACTTGACGGCAATTGTCCGTGCGCAGGGCTGGTAGATCTCTGCGGTGTTAGTACCGATGGTATTGGAACGTATCCAGCTGGCGAAGCTGTGTCCGACCCGATTATACTTATTCCCTCCGAGGAGACTTGAAGTTGACCAATATCTCTTGGAGATGACCTACCGGCAGTGGCATTTTCACCACTACTACCAGAGCTTAGTGACACAATACCAGATAAAAAGGGTATAGCAGCCTGTTTTCCAGTTTCCCTGAGCATTTTTCTGGGACTAGGACAGGGACTGTATGAATGTCGACTTGGGGATTTCTCCCTGCCATCGTCGGTCTCGGTACTACTGCTAGTTTGAACAGTGATAGCAGGAATTTTGACAAGGGAAAGTGGCATAGGGTGTGGTCCATTGGGATTATGTTGATCACTTGTGCTTGATATATGTGACGGGGACCTAACAAGTAAGGACTGATGTGGCACTTCATCTCCTGCAGCAGCGGCAGCAGCAGCAGCCATAGATGCGGCATCTGTAACCATGTCTAAAGATTGTTCTTGACTATCGCTGATTAGTAGTCTCCTAGCTATCGTAGGTACCCTAACAGAAGCCGTTACCATATCTTTATGACGTTGGCTTTGCAAGTGTTGTGCATAGTCATCAGCTGATGTAAAGGCACATCGACATGTAGGACACCTGTATGGGCCTCCCTCAGTTGCAGGTGCACAAGCTATAGTCACATGCTTGGTTTTCTTATGGTAATCAAAAGCAACCGAAGAAGGGAATGTGGCGTCGCATAAATCACACCGATGGATGGTCTGTTGATGGCTCTTCATGTGATTCACCATGCGTTTTTGACTTGGGAAAGAATTGCTACACACAGGACATTTGTATATAAATTGCTTGCTCTGTCCCGGGTCATGTCGTGTGCGCATGTGTAGCTTAAGATGATCCTTACGAGAAGACCGGTATTCACAAAAAGGACACTTGAATGGCCTATGGCCACTGTGCAAATTCATGTGCCTACGCAAACTTTGCTTCTTAGAGAAACTCCGCTTGCACAGTCCACACATTAGGTGCTGCTCATGCGAGTGCTCCTCACAGTGTGCCACGAATATCTTCTCAGACTCACAGTGAAAACCGCAATCAGAACAACGTAGAGGACGTGATGGGCTGACATCGCTGATATTCCCAGGACTGAGAGGCATATTACCTTCTAATATACGTCCTGGACTAGTCGGATACAACCCATCATGTTCCATTCCAACAGAATCTTCACTTTGTAGTGTACCAGCTGCATATCTTTCAATTAGTTCCCTCCGTTCATCATCATTTGGTTCAGGCGATGTGGTTTCATTGGGTGGAATCACAATTTTTGGCTTCTTATCACCTTCTGTAAGAAAACACAAACGATTTGATACCATTGTAATAACAAAATAAACATAGGTGCATCAATGTAATATATATCTTATATATCACATCATTAATAAACAAGTTGAGCACAAGAAACAACTTGGTGAGTAATTTCCTTCAGATGCAAGTTACCATTCTCAGAATACCTAAATAGGGTCCTTGATTGGTTCCTCAGCTTGCCCAAATGCACTTAATTCTCAGTTGATTCTCCAGTGAAGTCTCTATGAGTTGGGTTGTGTTACTGTGTTATAAGACCAGACATCCATCCACTTCTCATAACTTTAAGGACTTTTAGATTTAGAAATCGCCTTAATGTTATGCAAATAAAAGTATTTAAGCGCAGACAAACTATTATAATAGTGCAATCAGGTCATAGACAAAACAGAAAAACAAATGTATTTCGCCTACATTTCATTCCATTTTTATGGACAATGAGTCTGTTTTGCAAATCGTCAAAAAATACAAAAATGTTCCCAGAAATATTCTGTTTCCATAATGGAGGTAGTAGCTGCTCAACTTTAAAAGTGTTTATGTCCTAGTACCTACTCGACTATGACAGGCACCATGTAAAAATAATTCTCTATAATATTTCATGGGCAAGTTCACTCAATGCCTCAAAGATTAATTGATGGACATAATGGTTGATTTGGAACTGACCTTTTTCACTTCCTCCTTCATGTTCAACATCTTCCCGTTTGTCCCTTCTCCTTCGCTTACTTGTCTTTCCTCCTTTACCATCTTCTTCCTCTACCAGGTCGCAGTCATCATGATTATCCTTCCCAGGCTCTTCTTTCACATCACCTCCACCTGACTCATCTTTGGAGTCCACCTCCTTGGACATGGCGGTGGTGTCAGTTGTAGGTGTGCTACCTGCTGAAGTCTGTATGAGGGAGATATCAATGTGAGAAAATAACGGATTAGATAGATGTGCTACCTGCTGAAGCTTGATATGGGTGTGCTGGTATGTCCATGCAATCAAAGATGAATAGTTGATTTATTAGCTTGGTCAATCTCCACATCAATCCCCACAATACACTCTGACATCACTGTACAGAGTAAGATGAATGATGTTTTGGGAGTTTGTTCCAGTGTCTGATGGCTTTAGGCACTTAAGAGAATGTGTCACCATGCAAAATAAAAATGGTATAAGAATTTTGTAGGGGCAATACATTTTGTAGGGGCAATACATTGTGTGTTGATTCAAACACTGGTAGTTTTGTTTCTTACATTGACTTTGAGGGTTATATATGTACAGTGGCATAGCCAGAGGGGAGTGATTCCCCCCCCCCCCCCCAATATTTACTGTCGTGTCGGTTGAGATTGGCACTGTCGGATCATTTGACTTTTCGCGCGCACATACATACTGTTATACTGTACACAGCGCCATACTGGGCATTAACGGTACAGTGCCCCTGAAACCTAGGGACATGAGTTTTGTGTACAGGTAACAGCCCCGGGATGATCCCCTACTCTTTACAATGAGGTCTGCAACTATTTAACGTGTTCAGGGTGAAGCGTCTGAATATACGGGACCAACGGCTTAACGTGACTCTCCGAATCACAGCAAACTGACACTCACTGTATAGACCCTGCACATTGTACACAGTGAATGGGGTAGAGGAGAATTTCTACAATTAAATTTGATTTTCAGCTTGAACCACGGAAAGAGACTCCGACAACTAACCCTCACTGAATTAAGATTTGATTGTAGAATTTCTGACCTAGATAGGAACTTTTTGGGGTGAACAAAGAATCCTGGTTTCAAGGCGACTTGAACCCACGATTGACTCTAAACTGACGATCAGCGTGCTAGACCGCTCGGCCAACCTCTACGCCCTCAAACTTAATGTTTTTGGATGAAGCTCGTTAAAAGCCGAAATGTGACTCTATCATTTGGGTCAGAAAAATCCCCCCCCCCCCCCCAATATGAAAAACCTAGCTACGCCACTGTATGCAAGCTTGGTATTTTGTATCCATAGTAAAATTAAAACTGAAACCGAAACTGAAACACACAAAATACATTGTACTGGTACTTTACAATCCATAACAATGAAGAGATTCAGATTTTCCTGCTAATACCATATTTAACTTTATGGTACAGTGATTAGGGAGTGTTCATAAATACTTTGGTGGTGGGGGGTTGGACATTTTTAAGCTTTGGACATTTTTTTATTCTTGATCTCTCCAAACACCGTTGATTTTTTTTCTTGATCCCCCTGTATGTCTAAGATTCGGCCGCGCACAAAGCATGTAATTGTAAAAATGAGGGTTATTTTGTGTGCAAAGGGCGGAAAAATTTGACATTTTTTTCTTCAAAATTAGGACAAATACATTTTATTTCCTGCTAAATGTAGATGCCATTATGACTCTTTTGAGAGCTGTATTTAACACGATACACATGACGTATACGCACATACTAAGTTTGTGACTGTAGTGTGAGTAGGCCTATAAAAAAAGCTTATTGTATTAGACCTCAGGCTTTGCCGTTTGAAATTGGCAGGGGAGCTTTTAATCGGTCTCCTGAAGTGCTCTAGGAGAGCACTAGGAGAGCATTATAAAAGCTCCCCCGGAATAATCAAGGAGAGCAATTTATGACCAATGTGAAACGTCGGATTATGTCGCTGATCGGCTTTCCCTGTTTATAGCGGTCACGGTAGCCTCCATTTTTATTTTGGTTATCCCCCACTGAAAACAGTGCCGCATTTATTTATCGACCGGTCAACTGATGCTGCTTTTATGTCAAAAATAAAAAGAAATGTTATGCATTTTCATCACAAACTGTACGGTCAATTTATGCTGCTTGCACGTGGTTTTGGAATTAATGAGAGCCGTCACAACCGCGCCCAATTGTGCTCCTATCCTTGCCAGAATGAGATTCTACACTAGTACAGGGTGTGGTTGAATTTACGCGATTTCCAGGGGGAGATTTTTTTATAGCAACACTGACAATATTTTATTTATTTACGTTTTCGACTGTGTGTAAGGTATAGTAATAATATTGAGGATGGACAATTAAGGAGCGCGATAAATCGCGCGACCAGAAATGGGTTAAGGAGCGCACTAGGCGCGCGATCGCTCTCGCGCGCCTCAAACGGCAAAGCCTGAGGCCTACGTCTTTATCCAAATACAGTACAGGCGCAACCTCCTATTTATAGTTTTTAATCATAGTCGGATTTCCTAGTATTGTCTGAACGGCTGCACACAATTGTAAAATCCAAACACATGACTTGATGAAAAGACCACATAGATTGGTCATTTAATATTTTATTAAAAGAATGTAAACAAATGTAATTAAACATATTGCCTACATCATAGAATCATTCCTTCATCATGTTCATCAAAACTTGATCAACATTTTTGTTCTAATATATAAACCGTATACATTTGACTATTGACGGTATTACAATACAGTTAATTCATATTGAAGTATAGGACGGCACGGACATACGGGCACTTTTGAGTGTTTCAAAAGCAAAACATTCTATGCACGCACTCAACGCTGAGCGTTACGCACTTGATTCGCAGTAGGCACAATGTGCAGTTGCCTTAATTGATTGATATGCGCAAGTTGTTTTCACCGGCATTTGATTGTTTTCACCGGCATGACGTAGGATCCGCCCCAACCTATCTATCTATTTATAGAATACTTGGCAGAACAACGTAACTTGTTATCGGGCCAAGGCCCCTGAAACCTAGGGACATGAGTTTTTTTTGAAACAGGTAACAGACCTGGGATGATCCCCTACTCTTTACGATAAGGTCTGCAACTATTTTAACGTGTTCAGGGTGAGCGTCTGAATGCACGGAACCAACGGCTTTACGCGACTCTTCGAAACCACAGCTAACTGACATTCACTGTATAGACCTGCACGTTATACACAGCGAATGGGGTAGAGGAGAAAGTCTACAATTAAATCGATCATCAGCTAACCACGGAAAGAAGATCCGATAAACTAAACTAACTAACTATGGTCTATACTAGTACTAAATTTATTATAAACGTTTTATTCCGTCAGATCAATTTAACCCCCTAAAATACAGGATTGCCCATTTTTGTATCAAGCAAATAGCAGCAATTTCATACAATACTCAGGAAATAAATCATGTAATACCACGAAATTCATACTATTTCATTGAAATCTGACAATAAGGTCTTGCGCCTGTACTGAAATAAGCTTATTTATATTTATTTGAGTTTTGACTGAATCTAGTATTGCCCCATTGACGGCTTACATGTACAACGGCCTTATAATTTATGTCATGCTATTTACCAATTCTACACCCTTCACACCAATATTACTACAGTCTACAATATCAAAACATTTAGCAATTTACAAAGAAAAAGACCCGATTCTGCTTCCAAATTCATCTCGCCGCCGGCTCATCAGAATTTATCGCCATCTTGACAGTAGAATGACCTTACTTTGACCTCTCAAAAGCTGAAACAGATGACAGATTGGTGTGTAATCACATGATCATAATTTCGTAACAATAAAACATGGGATTGTTCATGATTTTTTTTTTTCCGATTGTTTTTCCCAATTATTTTCCCTTCGATTGATTGGTTGGTTAATTGGTTGGTTGATTGGTTGATTGGTTGATTGGTTGATTGGTTGATTGGTTGATTGGTTGGTTGGTTGGTTGGTTGGTTGGTTGGTTGGTTGGTTGTTTGGTTGGTTGGTTGGTTGGTTGGTTGGTTGGTTGGTTGGTTGGTTGGTTGGTTGGTTGGTTGGTTGGTTGGTTGGTTGGTTGGTTGGTTGGTTGATTGGTTGATTGGTTGATTGGTTGATTGGTTGATTGGTTGATTGGTTGATTGGTTGATTGGTTGGTTGGTTGGTTGGTTGGTTGGTTGGTTGGTTGGTTGGTTGGTTGATTGGTTGATTGATTGATTGATTGATTGATTGATTGATTGATTGATTGATTGATTGATTGATTGACGACGCTTTGGAACCCGACTGTTTATTATAATGGAATTAATCGTATTCAAAATTAGTGTTTGAGTAATTATTGACCACTCATTGGAGATGTTCGTAACAATAAAACGATGGGATTGTTCATGATTACTTTTTTTCCGATTGTTTTTTCCTTCGATTGATTGGTTGGTTGGTTGGTTGGTTGGTTGGTTGGTTGGTTGATTGGTTGGTTGGTTGGTTGATTGGTTGATTGGTTGATTGGTTGATTGGTTGATTGGTTGGTTGGTTGGTTGGTTGGTTGATTGATTGATTGATTGATTGATTGATTGATTGATTGATTGATTGATTGATTGATTGATTGATTGATTGATTGATTGATTGATTGATTGATTGATTGATTGACGACGCTTTGGAACCCGACTGTTTATTATAACGGAATTAATCGTATTCAAAATTAGTGTTTGAGTAATAGACCACCGTGGGGGGGGGGGGGTACTCACGTATGTAACGGCGACGTGCCGCTCCAGTGGGTCGTTTTTTCATGAGACATCCTTAGCCATGGGTAGGCTTTTCAACTGAAAAATCATTAGGCATGGGTCTATTTTCGCGAAAATCTGCAAAATGTAGGTCTTTTTTCCCGATAATTTGCGAAAATTTGGTCTAAAATGAAGCAAAACCCCTAAAAATGGGTACCGATTTTTCCAAAATCACCCTTAGAAATGGGTAGGGGTTTTGAATCTCCAGCGGCACATCCCCGACCAAACCAAATCTGAGTACCGCCCCCCCCCCCCCCCCCCCCCTCCGGGAATAGACCACTCATTGGAGATGTTTGAAATGGTTGTGAGGGCAACACAACAATTTATTTATTTTGAGCCAGAATTGTTCAGGTAAGGAGACTGGGAGTACATGTAGTCTCCCAGGCACTGAGGCTTATATATAGGATGTGTGACTAGTGGAGGTCCTTTTAAAGGTAGATGTTCCGATTTTCAACTTGAAGTTTTCTATTCTACAATGAAAGGTCATCCTTAAAAAAGTCGTGTTCCAAAGTTTGAGTTGCATAGCTCTAAGGGTTCTTCTTTTAGACGCACAAGATGCTATGAACTGTACCCATTGAGTAGTACACAAACTATATCGGTGGTTACCACCATTCGCGATAATTCGACGTTATTTCATCGATTTCTCCGTAATTATACCGATTTAGGCCGTCAAATTTCAGTATGATGATGAGAAAAATACGAGCCTTCATATGATATGAAAATCTCCGTATGTTTGAAATAATTCTGTGTTACGAAAATGTGATCGGGTCATCTACCTTTAATGTCTTTTTCGCAGATTTTTATGATTGACCCGTTTTTATCTCCCAAAATTTGACCTAGTCTTCAGGGCTAGAATTTTGTTTCACCCGCAACCAAAGGTGTAACGAGAATCCAAAATTCTTGCCAATTGAGTTTGTGTGCGATTTTTAATATTTGTGAGAATCCAACTGGACTCTCGCAAATCTTAGATTCTCGGATTCTCGCCAAATTTCTAGCCTGTTTTTCACCCCTGATAGTCTTATTGTCAAAAATATGATTCACCAGGGCTGCTTGGAAGGCAAATGGTTTTGTATAAGTCCGGAAAGTCTCATTATGATGTACTATGTGTCTGTTATGCCATTTGTTGGTGTTCCAAAAGGTACATTGCCACTTCGGTCAATACCGTTTTGTCTAATACCCAGATAGTCTAATACTGTTGATGAACAGGAGAGACGCGCAATTCGAGAACCGCCTTGTATAATTTATTAAGGCACATCCAATATTCATCCAAATCCAATTCATTCCAAATCTTAATAGTGCATTGAAGTGCTATTTCTTGTAAAACTGCTATTTCTGCTGATTGTGATATCAGGATCGTATTTGAACTGGACAACCAGCTGCTATCTACTGCTGATAGCAATATCGTATTTGAACTGGACAACCAGCTGCTATCTACTGCTAGCTGATAGCAATATCGTATTTGAACTGGACAACCAGCTGCTATCTACTGCTGATAGCAATATCGTATTTGAACTGGACAACCAGCTGCTATCTACTGCTGATAGCAATGTCGTTTTATGAAATGGACAACTGCTACTTTCTGCTGATATCAATGTCGTATATTTAAAATGGACTGCTTGCTATCTACTACTGCTATTTTCTGCTGATAGCAGTGTCGCAATTGAAATGGATACCTGCTTTACTGCTGATAACAAGATAATATTTGAAATGGGTAACAGCTATCTACTGCTAATAATAAGATATTGAAATGGACGACATTCAAATTTCAAATACGTCCCTGACAGTTGCAGTTGTCCGTTTCAAATTCGACTCTGCTATCAGCAGTAGATAGTGGTATTCCATTTCAAATTCGACCGGCTATTAGAAAGCACCTTGCGACCTTGCAGTTGTCCATTTCAAATACGACTTTGCTATCAGCAGTAGATAGCAGTTGTCCATTTCAAATATGACCAGATAGCAGTTGTCCATTTCAAATACGACCCTGTTAGCAGCAGTATAGATCTGTTGTCCATTTCAAATACGACCTTGCTATCAGCAGTAGTTTTACAGTTTTCCATTTCGAATACTTCCCTGCTATCAGCAGAAGATAGCAGTTGCCCTTTTCAACTACGACGCTGCTATCAGTAGTTAGTAGATACCAGTTGTTAATTTCAAATACGACCTTGCTATAGCAGTAGATAGCAGTTGTCCATTTAAAATACAACGTTGCTATCAGCAGTTAGACAGCAGTTGCCTATTTCAAATACGACCTTGCTATCAGCAGTAGTTTTACAGCATTCCATTTCGAACACTTCCCTGCTATCAGCAGTAGATAGCAGTTGCCCATTTCAAATACGACCTTGCTATCAGCAGTAGATAGCAGTTGTCCATTTCAAACACGACCCTGTTAGCAGCAGTAGATAACAGTTGTTCATTTCAAATACGACCCTGTTAGCTGCAGTAGATAACAGTTGCCCATTTCAAATACGATCTTGCTATCAGCAGTAGATAGCAGTTGTCCATTTCAAATACGACCTTGCTATCAGCAGTAGATAGTAGTTGTCCATTTCAAATACGACCCTGTTAGCATGTTAGCAGCAGCAGATAACAGTTGTCTATTTCAAATACGACCTTGCTATTAGCAGTAGATAGCAGTTGTCCATTTCAAATACGACCCTGTTAGCAGCAGTAGATAACAGTTGCCCATTTCAAATACGACCTTGCTATCAGCAGTAGATAGCAGTTGTCCATTTTAAATAAGACCTTGCTATCAGCAGTAGATAGCAGTTGTCCATTTCAAATACGACACTGCTATCTGCAGTAGATAGCAGTTGTCTTTTTCAGTTGCCCATTTTAAATTTAAATATGACACTGCTATCGGTAGTAGATAGCATAAAAAACCAGAAGAAGAAAAAAAAGTTAAAAAAAAAAGGTTTTTTTGGATTAATGTAAATTTCCCATTTCCTGGATGCCAACCTAAGACGACAAACTGTATGTAATGTACACTTACAACTCCTGCATCCCCAATTAAGATCGTTGAATTAAGATGTTGCTTTTGAAAATAATTGTATTTTTACATAGAAAACGGTGTTGAAAAAAAATCATACTTTTGATAAGAATGAATTAAATGATTTAGTATAAGATCCTAGGTTAGGAGTTACTATCCATAATGGTGGGTCAAGGGGTATTAAGTGGGTTATTAAGGGTCAAATACGAGTCATCTAAGGTCCTGTTTTTGACTTAGAAAAAAAATTAAAATGTAAAAATAAAAAACGCCCGAATCTAACCTCGCACATATTCCATACAACCCTGCTATCAATAGTAGATAGCAGTTTTACCCACTTTACAGTAACAATTCTATTTACACAACATGCGCTCAGATCTTTCTTACAAGTAATCGCATACTACTAACATACGAGGTACCTTGAAACAAGGTAGTTTCTCTAACTAACTCCTCCAAAAATACTGGAAACGTAGTATATAATACATCCATTATAAATGGCAACCAATAAGTCCTTTAATTAATATCATCATCTTCCTATACTGTGCAGAAACCTTTCGTTGAGTATACTCGCAAAAAGTATCCCTGGAACCTAATCAGATCTTTGTAATACCTGCTACTAGTTTTCTGTGTGTCGCTCATATCATGTATTTTAAAATATAGATGACACATTATATTTTATTTCAAATAACCATGTGAACCACATTGAGAACATATTCCAAATAACATTCAATAGGCCTATATCATGTTTTTGCCGATTGAATTTTTCCCCTTATATAAATGAATTCAATTCCCTTATTTCATATCCATCAGTGGCGTTTGCGTCGACCGAATAGCGTGGGATTAGTGAGTTTGTATAGAGAAATTTTACGTGAATGATTTTGAGTCGGACAATATTACTCGAAATGTCAAACCGCTATACGCAGTGATCGTTTGTCGAGTCTTGATATATACAGAGTACCCTGACTGATGGCAGACTGATAGGGTAACTTTGACGTCACAATGCGTATGACGTGACCTAGCAACGAACGGCCAGGCTACCTCAAAGAAGGTTTCATGACGTCATCCCCCACATCAACTCTGCTTGTGCCCAAAATAAACTGAAATGGCCTTGTAACGTCGTATTAAACCTTTCAAGCAGTGCAGCGAGTGGGTATATTAATGAGATTTCTGATGATAGTGTAAAGCTACTTTGTACATGTAGGGCCGTATATTTTTTTATCATCGAATTTTTAAAATTTTAAATGTCAAAGATAATTTTATAGATTCAGTCAATTTCCAGCAGAATGTCACAATTACTAACCCTAACATGATTCGCAGCTCATTCGTATATGCTTTATAAATGCATTTGAATATTATAAGAAAAAGACCTGAAACATATCAGAAACGGGATTTTCAATGATAGTATATAGCCTATGAGAGGAGACTTATATGAAATGACATTTGAAATATTTGATATTTTTATAAAATGTCAATGACAGCTCATACGGAAATGGATTTAAACGTCACAAGAGTGCTCTTACCCGTGAACGATAGAAATTGAGAAAAAAATATGTTGCGATGGGCTGGCTTCGTGATAGATAACGGGATGGGTGGATAAACTGTGGATAAAGCTAGACTTAGATTTACTAAGTAGATTCGTTACGGAGGTTACGCGAATTGGCGTATCTAAAAGTGATGACTTGTGCTGGGCAGTGCCACCTGGATGAAGTAAAAAGTGGTTATACACCCTGCAAACGGAAATTATTATTTATTATTATTTATTATTTACCAGTGCTTATAGAGCGCATTTCCAAAAGATCAATGCGCTGTACAAATCACAGACATCCAATTATTATAACAACAAAATATTATTATAACAACAAAATAACAGCTTCTTGGCGAAACTCACGATTTTCTTTGTACATTAACAGTTAACACGTAAAAATACATAATTCGTTCAGCTTAGTTGAGGATAACATATTATTTTTGGATTTGCATGCATAGGTAGAGATTGCGTGGGTTTTGTCATTTTAATGACAAGTTTGTGTATTATTTCTAATTTCGCTAAAGGGTGGCTAATTTAAGCCGTTACGTGATTGATCGATCTATACTTAGTTATCACACACTCTATCATTATTAACGTGTTATTTTTGTGAAGAGTTTCCGTATTTCAACAGCGTACACTGCTCATCCAATCTTATTCAATTGCCGTTTCAAAACAAACACATCAATTCTTATGCAAATGCGTCATCATGCATCAAAGGGGAAAACAGAAAGAAAAAGGTTATGTTTTCATCACTTCGACGGGAGACGTAACTGAAAAAGGTTAATATATTCCAGGCACTCTTCTTAAAAAACAAAACAAAGTGAGAAGTGTTTGGTAAATTTAAATATAGCTTAATGATTATGGATAGCTTTAAAAGGAGGTATTACGCACTTGCAGCATTGGCAATTATGACGTAGTGATTTCATTAAAGCACCATATAAAAGACAAAACTTCATTTGTATATTCATATTTATAAATCACAATAACAAACAATCAATGATTTATAGTGTAAAGGTGCCAATATCAAGAAATCGTTTGCGTAAAATCAATGACTAGGATAATGAAATTGTCGATGCACAATATTTATTGTTGATGCAAAAACATAATTCATGCACTTGATTCATAGCCTGTGTAATGACAGCGGTATTATGTGGGAATTGAGCTCCCCCCCCCCCCCCCCCCAAAAAAAAACCACTTTATATTATTTGTTATATCAAGAGTAGGGATGATTTGAAAGGAGCGCCATCACTGACATAAAATAATGTAGTTACAAATAGTTCTGATCAATTTATTCAAGGCCTATGACTTGGTCAATCACATGGGTCTTTATCAAAAAGCTCAACAACATGCGCAGACATATATCTATAGGCCCTATGATGTGACTTTCTTCCAAACGCACATCGTTGTAAGCACTATGATGTAACTTTCTTCCCAACGCACATCAATTTTACTCACGGTATTAAACACGATAATAATACTGTTTCGTAAGTCGTAACAAAGGCTCGCGTGACAGTGTTCTACCTACACCTATCGTCCATCGGGATTTAAAGTCTGCCAATGCATACTGATATAGATTAATTACTTTTCCTCTCATACACTTTCAGCAAAAGTCATCAGATAAGTGTGCATACCTCGATTCGCAGGTGTTATACTGGAAACATGTTGATGTTATATTTTCAAAACTCAATCCAGGGCCTGCTGCCGTCTGCATTGAGGACCTTGGTTCTGGGTAGAACACAATGCAGCAGACATGAAGCAGACATGAAGCCATCAGATATAACAAAAGAACCTGAGACGACGGTATCTGTACAAAGTTTAACCAGGTAAGATTGTGATGACAAACTGCTGAGCAGACAAAAAAAAAGGGTCGTTTGAATCATACACGGCCAATGATCATCTCAAGAAAGTACGATGTTGTGGTCTAATACGCGGCTGGAATACTGCTTTTGTTGTTCGTAAATTTCACTTCGTGAAGCGCGTGAACATGTGTACACCGTAATGGATTAACTGCCCGCTCATTCGTTGGCATGAAAAAGATTCCCTTCATTCGATGAAGCGTGCGTACCCACTACACATTTGCATCATTGGTTGAACATTTATCTTCGTCGAAAATACCTCCTGCGCATCATCGAATGAAGCCGATTTTATCTTCGTTCAATGAAGGGCGGGGCGTACACACTATTATAAATACCCCTTCATTAGTTAATCTTCATAAGCGCTTCACTATCGAATGACGGCATTTTTGCTAGTGTGTACGGGGTCTAGGGTTCACTATCAGATGCAACCTCCGCCAGTTTGCCAATATCAACTCATGCTCTTACTGAATCTTCCGCAAGGACCTGGCACTCACTGGCAGGACCTTCATCAACACTGTAGAGTGCATCTGGAATACAATTTCAGGTATCAGTGATATCAACTAAATTCTTGAGATCTTTGATCATCTGTATTGGAAGCAGCAAATATTCGAATCATGAAAGAAATAATATACAATAAGGTAATATAAGGAAGATACCTGATTCATCATGTTCATTGTTCACGTGTTTACCGAGAATTGCGAGAATGATATACTTTTTATTTGCTGAAATCCACAAGTTTTGCGGGCGGACGGACCTGTCAAGTAGGGTCGATCGGTCGGGTTTTTTCTTTGATTTGATTTTTATGTTGATTTTTTTTTTTTTACCTCAAATATCACAAATTCTGTCAAAATCGGGAATTATTTGAAATGTGAACAAAATATTTTTCGAAACATTTTCGGCCAAAAAACGACTGATTTTACATGATTTGAGAAAAAATATTCTACATTTTTTTCTTTCTTGAAAAACGCAAAAAGTGGGTCGGTAGGGCCCGTAAAACAGGGGGGTCCTCACCTAAGTGATTGATTGACCCCTTTGAAAGTTAATACTATCGTGTGGTCAATAAACTGCATTTCATGTTGAACGTCTTCTAATTTCATTTAGTTATTTGGTGTGTTTTGGGTGTGGATCTTTCCGGAATAAGGGACTGTATATGCATGAGAACATGGTGATTATAGCCCTTTTCAACGTGTTTTCTGGCTGGTTTTGGGTGGGGAAAAGTAAAGTATTGGTAAATAGATTCAATCCTTTGTCAAGTTACTTTGATATAAGGATGTGGTATCATGATTATGTTTCCGAACTTATGACAATAATGGATGTAAATAGGTAAATGTCTGTAATGGTGAAATATTATGCTCTGTTTACGTTATAACCCGGGAAGAATCTTTATCAACGCTCAGCATACTCGTTTTAAACGCTCATTTGCATAGACAACAACAGGAAAGACAAACTATCGGCTTTCAAAACCTGTCTGCACACCATGATATGCCACGAATACACAAATAATATAGCGATATGCATATATTGTTGATACTATTTTTATTATTAACGTCAATAGAATTCATAGAACGATTAAATATGACATTTGAAATGCGTGGTGAGATAGTCAGTTGTCATTGGTACTAAATATTCCTGATAAAGGAACATGAACTAATAATTATTGAGGAAAATCTTTTTGCTTGATTATAAAAAATAGCCAATCATGTGTACAAGCTAGTTTATGATAATCGTCAGGTGCATTGATCAGCCTTTGTCGTTCTGGTTCTGTGCAATTATACCATACACTTAGTCAGAGCTGTATGTACTAATTGTGGGACCTGTTACCGTCCAACAATAGATTAGGCAAAGAAACTGCTGATGAAGCCTAAGAAAACAAAAACAAATACCTGGTTAACCCTAACTCTACCCCCACTTTTTCAGGATTTTTTCTTCAGCGTGGAAAATTGACAAAAATATCCCCGATCCCCCCGGGATTTGATCCAGGGACCTCTCGCACAAGAGGCGAACAATTCCCCACTACACCACGGCTGTCAAGGCTAGTTTGCGCAGTATATTGCGCAAACTATATGTACTGGGTCCATTTTTTCATCGAAAAACTTCCATGCCGGGTGGTACCAACGTGCCCAGTCGTGGTGTTTTAGGGTATATGGTAGGGTTAGGGTTAATGAGAAAAAAGAAACACTGACGGTAAAAAGACGCCAAGGGATAACGTATGAAAAACGTGTCATAGATTCGCCCAGAATAACAAGATAAGTCGGGCATGTCGGGAAAGAAGTGGTAAATGCCATTGTATATGTACAAACATAATATTAGAAACTATTAATGAAGTGAATACAATGAAAGGTATTTGTGAACCAAGCAATATCCTCCAAGGAAATCGAAGTAGAAATACTTCAATAATTGCTATGCCTCCTCGAACCAATTCTGAATACACCATGGCAATTTCCAATGAACTATAGTATTGCTTACAGCCGATAATACCAGGATGCCAAGGAATCCATCAAGGTGTAAACTACAGGGGATAAGCTTCCATCCATAACTATATCTTGGATTAGTAGTATTCTACTTATTCCAAGGCTATATATCGGCATTAAAGGGGCGTGTACATCTCAAGTGTTTGTCCTGGACAAAAATCACATGACTCTCTACGTATCTGAGTCTCCGTATTCCCATGTAATAATACCCATGGTGCAATAGATTTGCCGCGAATTTTAATCGACAAAACGTAATGTTGAAATTATTGTACGAACGAACTGTGTCTAGAATAGTTTCAAAAAGAAGTGCAATGCATAATAATGAAATCAGAATTACAATCTCCTTCAGCATATAATCAACTTTTGGGCGATAACCTTTGATAAAAACGCACAACAATCGAAATATAAAGCATTTTAGCCTCCGATTTCAGTGATATTCGTATTTTAAACTCTATCTAATTTTATTTTAAAACTGATTCATGTATAGTTTTCATTAGCTCAAATGGTAGAGCGCTGGCTTCACAATCATGAGGTCAGTGGTTCGAATCTTGTAAATGTCTTTTTCTTTTTGTTATTACACCTTTTTGTTTTAATAACAGGATTGCTTATAATCGTTCGCTATATTTATTGAATTTTGAATGATACTTTTTTCATTTGCAATTTCACTACGATAAAGAATGTCCTGTAGGCCTAAATATAATTGTGTTGATTGAACCATGAATGAACTATGGAGTCCCTAGCAAGTCTATGGACATGGTCTGCAAAGACCAATTGTTATGTAAATAAGAAGCCAGTCGGCTTATGTCCTTGAATCGATTTTTTTAGTTCCTTCAACACAGATATTTGTAATTTGCTCCAATCTTCAAAAAAGAGAGTTGTATCTTCAAAAATACATTACGCAGTTCACGGCTTACGCGGCCTGGTATGGGCGACAGTATTTTGGTGTAGATTTGATACCGTGCTGAACTCATCATGCTCATCGCTGCAAGAGCGCAATTATAAAATGCTGTCCGCTGTCCTAAATCTCTCTCGTCTTGACTACCGGTCTTGAGCACATCATAACACAATATTTGTATTGTGCCACTGTGAGACTAAATAAGTGGGTATGCCGACTATAGTTTTATGTCAAAATTCAACATAACTGAGGCGACCGACAAAAAGTGGCTCTATAGTTGTAAAATAAGCTGAAACCATCTAAAAATACTCATTTATTGTTTTGTTCATATAATTATACAAAGACCGTTTGAACCAATATATCTATCCATTAATATATCCATCTATCTATATATCTAAACACGTTCTTTTTATACCCTTTTAAACTTCAGTGAAATAATTCAACAAGTTAAAAAAAAATATCCGAGGCCCCATGGCCATATGAGCTAAAATGTTTGATCGCATAACTTAAAATAAGACACATTGATTCAACATGGTAAACACGTGCTGATAATTTTTTATATTCATGCGGCTTTTGCAAAAACAAATTGTCAACAAAACTTCAGTTTTATGCTAACATTAAATACATGAGACGTACTCCAAAGTGTTCAAAATCTTCAGTTGTATGCTAACACTAAATAAATGACACGTATTCAGAGAACATTTCAATGTCAAATGCGCAAATTGTCCAATTTCCAATTTGGTGCATTTATTCATATACAGGCTGTCCCAAAATGATATAGTAGGCTGCGCCTACCCATCGATGCCCATCATTAAAATCAATGAGATTCAGGTCCAGGTTTTTTCATAATCTTTGACATAACCATTTCATTAAAATGTTACGATCACGAATATCGGACTTATTTCACCTCTTTGGCAAAGTACGAAAGGGTGGGGGTGTGTGTGTTAACACTTTCCACGCGGCAGGCGTCTATGAACCGAACAAAATGTTTCAAAAATGTCAAAATGATTGAATTTCCATCACCATATTTGGAATCACCACAAGAAATGTATTAAAATAAGTACAAATATACCTAGTATTGATTCACTAATTCTTGAGATTACTTGAAATTTCGGAAAGGCTTTTGAAACATCTGTTTTGTGTGGTAAAACTAAAATAGCCGCGTGGAAAGTTTTAAACTTGTTTTTAAGAAACATAAATAGTCTCTCAATGCCTTGTCTGCTATTGCTCCTTTCTGTTATAAACTGTTGTTCGTTATGGTTGTTCAAATCATTAACATCCTTCAATTTGAAGAGTAAAAATGGATCGTCACACATCACATAAGTGTGACGAACTTCTTTATGTGTTAGGGTGTACTTTGTTTTATTTGATTTCATTGCAATATTGTAGATTCTTTACAGTGGGTGTGGTTTTGGATGTCACTGGACTGTGATTGGTGTTTTTTTGCGGATTTTCATCCGATACGCAATATATATTATGAGACATTTAGGGCGGGGCTTGATTCGTTTGAATAATTATACATTCAGTGCGCATGATCATTGCGTTAGCGTCCCCTACACAAAGTCGCCGGCGTATGCGTTGTGCGTGTAACCCAGCGTTGCCATATGCGCGTGTGCTAAAGAACGCAATTAATTCGAAGCAAGAAGTTGGTAAACAGCTCGATGGATTCGCCGATTTTATAAAGGGGGAAAGTTGTTGTACGTTTAGAGAATAAAACATAGTTCTTAGCTGTTTTGCTATAGACGATGGTCTTATAGTGTATATAGGCTGTACCATATTTGGAGTCGCGTATGGTCGCCGCAGGTGGCAATACACGACGACACAAATATGGTACAGCCTATACATTATAAGACCATCGTCTATAGCAAAACAGCCAAGAACTATCTTTTATTCTCATTCTAATATTTAGTTTATTAGTTATTTTGATCTTTTATCATAAAATAACGCAGTTTGTTAGATTTATTTTAAACAAACAACAACAAATTTCCCCCTGTATAAAATCGGCGAATCCAGCGAGCTGTTTTCCAACATCCTGCTTCAAATGAATCGCGTTATTTAGCACACACGCACCTGTCATCGCTGCGTTATACCCACAACGCATACGGCGGCAACTTTGTGTAGGGGACGCTAACGCGATGACGCGTTGATCATACGCGCTGAAGGTATTATTTTTCGAATGAATTAAACCCCGCCCCAAACTATACAACATTGTCTCATAATGCATGGGCGAGTCGGCTGAAAATCAGCCAAAAAACAATCAAATTGCCTGCTGACATCTCAAACCACACCCACTATATAATAATGTTGTTTGATTATCATGTTTGTTGTTAAAATAAATCTAACAAACTGATTAAAGGTAGATGACCCGATCACATTTTCGTAACACATAATTATTTCAAACATACGGAGATTTTCATATCATATGAAAGCTCATATTTTTCTCATCATCATACTGAAATTTGACGGCCTAAATCGGTATAATTACGGAGAAATCGATGAAATAACGTCGAATTACCGCGAATGGTGGTATACCACCGATATAGTTTGTGTACTACTCAATGGGTACAGTTTCACAGCATCTTGTGCGTGTAAAATAAGAACCATTAGAGCTATGCAACTCAAACTTTGGAACACGACTTTTTTAAGGATGACCTTTCATGTAGAATAGAAAACTTCAAGTTGAAAATCGGAATGTGATCGGGTCATCTACCTTTAAAGACCAAAATAACCAATAAACTAAATATGAATGAGAATCAAACATAGTTCTTAGCTGTTTTGCTATATACGACTCCATGGTACAGCCTTTACATTATAAGACCATCGTATACAGTATATAGTATTAGAACTATATTTTATTCTCTAAATACAAATCTGATGTTGGTTTGTATACAGGGTGAGTCAAAATATTCAGGTCCCGTTTTTAGAAAATCACGACAAATACTTTTGTTAAAAATTAATCAATGTCTTCATTGCATATATGAGTACACTAGCTACTTCTTTATACTTGATGAAAGTGTTCCAAATATACCCCATTGTCCATTGTAGGCATTGTGAATACCAACACGCAGTGGCGTAGCTGGGATTTTTTTCAGGGGGGGGCAAGATTTCTAAAATTTTCGTAAAAGGTTGCCCCAAAATTGTTCCCAGTCACCAACTCGTGAATTTCACGTAAGTGTAGGGGGGGGGGGGGGGGGGGGGGGGGGTGTTAAAAAAAATTCGCACGATCAAAAAAAATCGCACAGTACATGTAACTATATGTACTATTTGGCCTTATTTGACTATTTGCCTTGAATATACCCACACATAACCGCCCGCCATCTCGGTATTTTATCATTATTTTCCTATTTTCGTTTTTTTCCTTCTTTTTAATTTTTTTTTGAGGGGCTGGGGGCGGGGGCACAAATGGTTTTTTTCCGTCAGGGGGGCATTTGCCCCCCCCCCCCCCTGAGCTACGCCACTGCCAACACGCCTTTGATTGACATTTCAAAATGCGTGAGTTAAACTTTTGCATTCATAGAGGTGCCTTGGAAAAGTGCACATATCTCCCGTTTGAAATGACCAATTTGAATTAAATGAAATTCAAGTTATAGCTGACAATGCGTTCGTACTGTGCATATTAATAAATTATATTATTTTTATGCATATTAGCTGGTTTAAAATATCGGTTGGGCCCGCTGAGAGCCTTGCTTTTATTTTGAAATAGGATTGCGTACAAGTAGCGTATAGTCAGTGTCATAATGCTATGGTCAACTCCATTCTATGCGTGCGAACTTGTGTGCATTCGTATGTGCGTAAACCCAGAGGTGCGTACCGAGCACATTCAAAACATGACCGCGCGTCAATCGTGATATCGTCACGCACGTTATTTAGCACATTTCAGGCATCTGGACGCAGCTCCGCGAATAACGACGAAACATGCTCGCGTGAAATAGCTTGAATTTAGTAATATGTCATTATACCATTATGACAGTGATTATAGACAGTGAAGCTAGCAGTTAGCATTTGCGCAAACGCGACACGCAACGTGTTACCACGGTATGATTACGCGGCAGTACGCGCAACGCACAATGTTGTTCAATTCTAGTGGCATTTATGAGCCAAATCTGAGAGGTTTTTTGCTGTTTTTGGAGCAAATTGTTAACCAATTTCACTGGAATAAACTTCAACACACCGTTATTTCCTCGATATTGCATGCAAATTATGCGCCACTTTGATCAAAACTAACGGAGACATAAGGATAACAAACACACACAACCCCACACAGATTTATAGTAAGATGCTCGCAGCAGCAATGAACATGATGAGTTCAGCACTCAGTCAGTGGCGTACCCAGCTTTTGGAAACTGGGGTGGGGGGATAGTTACGAAAGTCACGATGTACCGACAAAAAAATCGCAAAAATGACCCAATTTTCTTCTTCTCGTCAGCAGCTGAAATATTGAAAAGTGGGGGTAGCGATGACATTGTCAACAATAGCTGAAAAAAAATCGCCTGGTAGAAATCGCAAATCTACCCAGTCAGAAGTCAAGGCATGAAAATACCGTCTATTTTGTTCGCCCCGGCCGTCAGTGAAGTGAGATTTCAAAAAACAAAAAAAATAGAAATCGGATCATTTACAACTCGCGATTGTGAAGGATTGCCTCCATCAATTTTTGATAATCTTAGGCTCATTTTGAAGGGGAAGTCTTTCAGCAGGATTCGAACCGAGGAGGGGAGAATCTATTAGATTACTAGTCCATATTCGTAACCGCTCGGCCATAACTACTTACTGACGTGTCTATGTGTTCTCTATAATAATGAACTAGTGGTGAACTATTGAGGATTCGACGAAATTTGAGCCAAATTGAACCCAGTTTCTAAATTGTATTTTAAATGTGAAACGGTGTCGCTGCAAGCTAGGTTTGGATTCAATGTAAAGAGCAATAAATTGATGATCGTGGAAGGTTATTAATTTAAAGCTTTTAATGAGACAGGGGTCATGGCCACGGGAAATATTCCCCTAGTCACATGACGTTGAACCACATTTAAATGCCTTAATGTTGTCATTATATAAGGCTGACATTTTGGCATATTGAATTGCACGATATCGACATCCGCTTTTCAAGGGAAAAACAATTCTCTTCGTATCAGTAGACTCACTCAACGTTGGCATCTGACTGTACCGACGGAAGCTCAAGTTTACCGACGAGGATATTTCAGGGGGGGCACCGGCCCCTGGACCCCTGGGTTCGCCACTGAGCACGGTATCAAATCCACGCCAAAATACAGTCGCTCACACCAGGCCGTAAAAGCCGTGAACCGCGTAACGTATTTTTGAAGAAACAACTCTCTTTTTTTAAGTTTGGAGCAAATCACCAAATACAAATATCGGTCGTATAGGAAATAAGAAAATCGATTCAAGGACATATTAGCCGATTGGCTTCTTATTTACATAACAATTGGCCTTTGCAAATCATGTTCATTGATAGACTAGCTAGGGTCTCCATAGTTCAATCGAACGGAATAGTCAACACAATATATTTAATAGGATATTGTTTATCGCAGTGATTGCAAAAGAAGAAAAAAGTGTCATTCAATATTCAATAAATATTGCGAACGATATGCAATCCTGTCAATTTCTAAAAATAAAGTGTAAATAACAAACAGAAAAAAAGTATAACAATCCAAGGATTCGAACCACGGACCTCATGATTATGAAGCCGGCGCTAGTGCCGACTGAGCTAATGAAGACTACAGATATTTAGAAAATAAAATACATAAAGTTCAAAATACGAATATCACACGAATCGGGGCAAAAATGCGGGCTAAAATGCTTTATATTTCGATTGTTGTGCGTTTTTAACATAGGATTATCGCCCAAAAGTTGATTATATGCTGAAAGAGATTGTAATTCTGATTTCATTTTAATGCATAACACTTCTTTTCGAAACGATTCTAGACACCTTAGTATTTCGTTCGTACATAAAATGTTGGCCATTACGTTTTGTCGATTGAAATTCGGCGCGGCAAATCTATTGCACCATGGGTATTATTACATGGAAACACGGAGACTCAGATACGTCGGGAGTCATGTGATTTTTGTCCAGGACAAACACTTGAGATGTACACGCCCCTTTAAGGTTCAACAAGGCGATCAAAAACTTACTCAATATGCGATTATAGAGCCATTTTAACTCGGTCAAGGAGTAGGCCTACACTATAAGTACCAAGCTCCATTGCAGCAAGAATGACTCTAAATAGAATCAAACCGCAGAGTCATTATTGTGGAATTAATAAATAATAATAATAATGAAAACTTATAAAGCGCCGGTATCCGCCATAAATGGCGCTCATGGCGCTTTTGCATTTACAAACAAGTTATACAGTCAATAGAGCACAAAAACATATCAGATGACTACAAAAAGATTATTGAGTAAAAGCCACTTTAAATAAGTGGGTTTTTAAGTCTTTTTTGAAACGGTTTATATTGCTGTTTAATCGGACGACAGCAGGTAAATTGTTCCATATTCTTGCCGCTGCAATCCCAAAGGCTCTGTTGCCCCACTGTGTTTTTGTACGATTCAATTTTAGGAGACCTTGCTCTGACGAACGAAGAGCACGCCGAGGAGTGTATGGTTGAACAGAGTCAGCAAGATATACGGGTGCTTTACCAAGTTGTATTTTGTAAACGAGTAAAGAGTATTTGAAGACAATGCGTTGCTCCACAGGTAGCCAATGTAAATCAGCTAAGACAGGGGAGATGTGGTCAAATTTCCTAGTAAGTGTGATTAGTCTAGCTGCCATATTTTGTAACCGTTGAAGTCGGGATAATAAAAAATCAGAAATACCAAATAAGAGAGAGTTGCAAGAGTCAATCCTAGAAATTATGAGAGCGTTTACAATGGTTTTTGCTGCATCACATGTAAGATGTTTACGGACACGTCCAATGTTCCTTATTGACGCACATACACCCCTTGACACAGTAGACACTTGTTTCTCCATTGTTAAACCGCTGTCAAACATCACTCCAAGATTGCGGACATCTAGAGAAGGTACAATATTTTCCGAGCCAACTCTTATGGAAGGAATGTTGACTTTTGCCTTTTGGTAATTCGAAGCAATGATAATAAATTCAGTTTTGGAATCATTTAGTTTAAGAAAGTTGGCATTCATCCAAGCGCGTATTTCATCAATACAACTCTCCATTTTCTGAATTGCTTCATCGACATCGGCTTGTATGGGTTTGACAGACTTGTATATTTGTGTATCATCTGCATAAAGGTGATATGGTAGCTTATGATTGCGTATAATGTTTCCAAGAGGCCTAGTATATATGGGAAACAGAGCTGGTCCAATGCATGATCCTTGGGGTAATCCATAGTCAAGGGGAGCAGCATCAGAGATGGCATCATTAATGCACACGGCTTGAGACCTACCAGTAAAATAGGACTTGAACCAGTCAAGAGCCACACCATCAACACCAATAGTGTTTTGCAAACAGGTCAGCAGCTTTTCATGGTCAATAGTGTCAAATGCAGCAGATAGATCAAGCAGCACAAGTAGGGTTATCTTACCACTGTCCATTTCTTGTAATATATCACTCTGTACTTTGAGTAGTGCTGTCTCTGTGCTGTGGGATGCACGGTATGCAGACTGGTTGACTTCATGTAGGTTGTGTTGTTGAATAAAAGGCAGTAATCGCGCTAAAACAACTCGTTCAAGAGTTTTCCCCAAGAAAGACAGGTTGGATACTGGACGATAATTCTTTAATATATTTGGATCCAGGTTCTGTTTTTTCAGGAGTGGGCGAATATGTGCATTCTTCAGAATATTTGGGAAAACACCAGAGTGAAGCGATTTGTTAACAATTTTTGTTATCACAGGCACTATTACATCTGCACATTTCTTAAGCAAAGATGTGGGGATGGGATCCAGTTCACATGATTTTGTAGGTGAATCAGACAGGATCTTGCTGATCTCATCCTCAGTTGCCGCAGCTAATGTAGTTAGCTGCTGTAGCGGTGTCCGCGTCTCCTCCTCTTTACAAGACCAATCATCTACAAGACTGAAACCATCGCGTATCTTTCTAATTTTCTCAGTGAAGAAAGTTGAGAAGCGATTTGCCAGACTTTTATCGGATGTAGATTCTGGTAGAGGAGATACTTGGTTGCGATGCAATAGCTTATCAGCAAGTCGAAAAAGTTGTTTCTGGTTCTTGGCGTGTGTAGTGAAAAGATCGCTATAATGATTACGCTTTGCTTGTTTTATAAGTGCAATTACTTTCTGCTTCTGTTGACAGTAAAGTTGTCTGTCGATTTCTAGCTGGGACTTCCGCCATTTCTTCTCCAACTGACGACGTGTTCGCTTACTATCTCGAATGTCCACATTATACCATGACGTGTCAGCCCGAAGCTTTATGATACGCGCTTTTGATGGGGCATGTGAATCAAGAATGCTGCTTAGTATATCTGTATATTCGCGTGCCTGATGATTTACATGTTGATTTGATATTGAATCAAGTAGGTCAGATTTTGTAATATCACTGCAGAATGTTTCAACATCGATGGCACTTAAATTCCTTGTGGTAATTGACTTAGTGGCAGCAGGTGGCTTTTTCAGATTCAGTTTACATGTAATTATATGGTGATCAGAAAGTCCGTCAATAACATTAAGGTTGGAGAATATTTGCGGATCCGTAGACCGAGAGAGAAATAAATCCAGAATGTGACCATCAATGTGAGTTGGGACAGTCACATGCTGTTGGATTCCACTAGCAGATAGTACTTTATTGAAAGCTATTGTTTCATAGTCTGTGGATGTGGATAACTGATGATGCGCTCTCGTCGATTTCTATACAGTTATCTGAAGAAATACCCTCGCTTTCTACCTATGCATGATCACTTTGGAATCTTTTGACTCTAGGCAGTTATCACTGGTGGAGAGAGCCAGAACTCGAGTCAGTCAGAAGAGAGACTATGTCTTGATTTTGCGGATCACACAGTCTACACAGAGTTACCTTCTGACTGCTAGGAAGTAGATATAAACTGACATTTTGTTGACGAACAAACTGCATTCCACCAACGAAAGGGCTCAACATTTCCAGCGACAGTATCCAACTAGATAATGTTGTAATAATGAAAATACTTGGACCCCTAGGCAAAGTTAGCTAGGCCTCCTATCATGATGAATGCACTGTGGTGGTGGTGTTAGGCTGAAAATGCTTAAATGTTGGTACTCCAAACAGACTTAGTGCTGTGTGAGTGCTTTAAAAATGTAGATATCTACAATGTTTACAATGACAATGGTGTAATGTATAGTAAAATATCAATTTATTGAGAGTTTAGAAGACGTTGAGGCTGTAACCACTTTATTTGAAGGAAGCGTGGCCCTGGTCTTGATGAATATTGTGGTAATTGGCCCCGGAGTAACTGTACATGAAATTACCTTTGGAGATGATCTTGTTGCTGAGAGAGCAGATAGTGAACTTCCTCTGGCGAAGTGGACGTTGTCATGTTGTGGCGCAATGTAAAAATTCAAGTCTCTATTAACGACATATTCCTCCTTTCTCTGCTTAGAGAATAATGACTGCGTAACAACTGTTTGAATTGTCCCGAAGGGGCGCAGCCCCATAGAGACAATTCCGAATGACCAGAACAACAACCGAGGATTTCAAAATAAATTCACGAAAACAGTTGTTTAGCAGTCATTATTCCCATTCATTACTGAAAAAGATGCATATTTATCCAAATCGTTGATTTGTACCGATATAATAGCGCTAAAAAATAATTAGCTTTCTGTTTATTTTGTCCACCCTTCTTAGTTATTGAAACAGTCCGAGTCGGGTCATCCCTTCATTAACATTTTTATCAGTCAACCAATCAGAAATAAACTTTAATAGTTTTTTCTCATAACTCATTCATGTCATTGAATATTCAGTTTAGGGGCGTGAGGCTTTAATTTGATTGGTCGGTCAATGAGCAAAACAATCGAACACTTTGGCACAGTACTTTCGGGCAATTATGAGTAACCTGCGCTCGGCGTGCGCGTTCTCATCTAACGATTACTTTGATTAGAACGCACTTGGTGCGTGATTAGAACGCACTTGGTGCGCAGCTATCGCGATTATTCATGAAGTATTAAATGAATTAGAAAACACTGCTCCAATACATCAGATAATCCATTGTCGGCTACTACGATAGGATGCTTAAAGTGTTAGTGTGGTAGGAATGGGGGTGTGTGGGGGTGAGTGGATGTATGGGGTGGTGTGTACTGAGATAGTTGGGGTAAATGCACAGCAGCTTACAGGATCCCGCTGTGCACATAATTGACAGCTGGTTCCGACCTACTAACCACCATAAATCGCCACCGGTTTTTGGCCAGGATCGATCGTCGAGCGTTTATTACAGGCCTAGAATAACCCCTCTCATTAATCTGAATACCCCTGAGGTATCCAGATGCTAAGCGCTCCTGTATTTTATAAAATATCGGCCAAAATATAGTTTCGATCACCAAAAGATAATGGGGGATTGGCCAAAATAGCCTACATTACCAACGCCCTCTATGATCGCTGCGTGGTTTTCAGTTTGGCATTACGATCGAGCGACTATGGTACAATCATGCATATTGGATTGAAGCATGGTGGATAGGAGGACTGTATTTCGAAGTGGGTATACTTAATAGGAGAGGGCGTACTTCCGTACGGGTAAAACCCGGGAAATACAAAGAATGTGCAGTTGGGTGTGAAAAGTTCACCATACATCTTAAAAAGGCTTTATGTAGATAGATCAACAAGGTCGAGAGCAGCGGTAGACACGTCCGTCGCCAGGGCTGTCATTTTGATTATGACGAGTCACGTGACCATCCCATTTCGATATTATGCTTAGAATACCAGGGATTCCTGCGTGGGAGCCCTAGAGCGTGGCCACTATCTTACACTAGATGAACTGTTTTGGCAAAAAAGTTGATATGGAAAAAGATATGGAAAAAGATATGGAGTTATTCAAGCATCCCATTTCTTACGCTTTGCTGATCCACACACGTCGTTCAAAATTAAAATAATGGTAATTGTTCATAGGACACCATTGTGTGTGCTGTTCAATCTCTAATCGCTCCAATATTACGTGCGCTAGGGCTGTGAGAATTGAGCGCAAAATGTCGCAAGTTGTATAGGGGGTTCCATGTTTAAAAATGGTTAGAGGCCGAAATGACATGCGATGCGGGAAGATCATCGAAGCTGCTACAGGGACGTTTAAAAGTATACGCAAACCGTCACCAACCTCGCCGACTAATGAAGTTCAAGACAAGCGCCCAGATGCCTTTTTGCATTCGGCGCTATACACATTTCTCATTATTATTATTATTATTATTATCTGATTAAAACTATCCTTAAGGCGAAGGAGAACAATGCGATGTTATTATTATTATTATTATTATTATTATTATTATTATAAGTGTTAGTGTTAAATGCTTAGGTGTTGTTTAAGGCGACTCCGGACAATGCAGTTTATTCCGTCCATTGTGTAAATGACGTTAAGGCAATTCCGTGCTTTGTTTAAACGACGTTAAGGCGAATTTGTAAACAAAGGCAATTCCCTTATTCCGCAATTAATATCATTATTATTACTAAGGCGTGCGATATTTTCCATTGGACGCCCTCTAAAGAGTGTAAATAAACTGTCATTCTAAATTCACTCTAAAACCATGATTTTGAAGTAATTAGGAATCGTATCACCCTGTAACTCGGAATATAACTATGATTTATGATCAGAAATGTAATCTGCAAGAAAATCTGATTTTAAAAAGAATCAAGGGTAGAGGGCGTTCCATGGTAAAGATCGCATAATATGCCTTTAAGACATCCCTATGAATAACGTTATGCAGTAATGAAAATACCCACATGACAGTCATCCCGGGGTTGACGATCATGTGTGTCGCAGCTCTATTAATAATATTGTGTGTCCTGATCATAATATAGCATTACTTTATTCCGTAATAATGAGAGGGATTAAAATCATGTCTTGGCCAGTTCAGTTGGTTGAGTTATGTGCCTTTCAATGCAGATCCATGGATCGATTCCAACTAGGACCACTTTTTCAACTGATTTATTTCCTTTTGTAAAAGTTAGGGTTTAAAATAGTTTAAGTCCACAAAGTGTGTAGTTCCTACCTAGTCAACACAGGGTGGAAAGTCATGTGGGTATTTCCATCGCTGTATAGTTATTACGATATGGTCTCTTAAACAATTAATCGAAGAGATTGTTTGATTAAGTTTATATTAATATGTGAAAAAATCTTATTTATCTGCGGAACCCTTTCCTCATATCAACAGTGATTGATGTAGATCCGGGTCTGAAGCTACAACACGAGTAATTATCAATGGAAGCATTGAAATGTCTCATAATATAAGCTGTATTGATATTAAATCAAAAGATTGTATTATGCCTCGGCAACGAACGTTCATAAGTTATCACTATTTTATTCATAGAGAGTGTCAATATTAACAATTGACCTTTTTAACATAGCCCATAATGCATACCGTAACATATGATGACGTCATCATCAATAATTACACATGATATTGTAAATTGCTACTGATGTGCTGCTGCATGATCAGAAAAGACATGATGCAGTGGTGTAGTCGGCCATTCAGATGGGACAATTTGTTACAGAAAATTGTACGTCCCAGTCAGAAGGTGAAAATGGTCCAAAATTGGGTTGTATTCTTTTCATACCCATTTTCCTTTCAATTTTCTTTTCAGGAGGCACTCTACCCCCGTCCTCCCCACCCCTCAGGCAGTGGCGGGGGGGGGGGGGCTGACCAAGCCCGTTATATCCAGGAAAGGTACATTGGTACTAACCCACAAATTGTTAAAAGGTTGTCCAAATTATTATTATTATTATTATTTTTTTTGGGGGGGGGGGGGGGGGGTTAAGAGTCTTATCAAAACCGGCACAAAAAAAACGCTTTAAAAAGGGGTGGGGGAGGGCCTTTTCCAAAAAAAAGTACAGTGGTACATTAAAAAGGAACATTGTAACATTTCACAGGGGGCGCCCGCCCCCTCCGCCCACCACCTGTATCCGCCACTGTATTCAATTTTTTTTTTGTTCGCCCGCCCTACCCGGCCCTACCCTTATTTTCAATGACATGTTACGCCAATAGGCCCTACAACTGGCAACAACAACAAAAGTTTGCCTAACACTTAAAGGTAGATGACCCGATCACATTTTCGTAACACAGCTATTATTTCAAACATACGGAGATTTTCATATCATATGAAAGCTCGTATTTTTCTCATCATCATACTGAAATTTGACGGCCTAAATCGGTATAATTATGGAGAAATCGATGAAATAACGTCGAATTACCGCGAATGGTGGTAACCACCGATATAGTTTGTGTACTACTCAATGGGTACAGTTCACAGCATCTTGTGCGTCTAAAATAAGAACCATTAGAGCTATGCAACTCAAACTTTGGAGCACGACTTTTTTAAGGATGACCTTTCATTGTAGAATAGAAAACTTCAAGTTGAAAATCGGAACATCTACCTTTAAAGCCACTTAACACTAACAGCTCGATATATTATCTAGTTCGATGAATCTATCGGTTGAGATTGGAGTTGATCGTAAATTATCAAGATGAACAGGCTTAATTAACACTCGTACCGAGGTTAAGAGGAATCTTCATTAAAACTCCAGTGAAATAGGTCCAAAGAGAAGGGAACAACTACTGAAGTGGCTAAAACCGTTAGTATTTCTGCCAGTTTGAGCCATTTACTAGATTGAAATAAAACAGCCATTACTGAATATGACCTCAATATTTATATTGACTGTACACATTGACTGTATGCATTTGCACTTCCCGCCAAATACTAGCCATACTAGCCGAGGGGGGGGGGGGGGGGTGATCAGTTGATGTACGGGTGGGTACGGATGCGCAGTGACCCATCGGATCCACAATTTTATTATAAGAAATGACTACCGCCTTTTTTAAACCTATTTTAGGTTATCAATAAGACTAGTGTCAAGAATTTTTCAATTTATCTTTATGCAATGTCAAAATTGATACTTGGGGTCAATTTTCATTTAACCAGGCAATAAAATATTTGATTGATAGCCCACCCCCCCCCCCCCTCCCCCCCTCCATCCCGACGTTAACATTAATACGATCCGCGGAATGTTATAAACACATCATATACATAAATGCATCCACACGACCACAGGTGGTACTGAATGAATGATCAACACAATCTTTAAGATGGTTTAGTAAATGATAGTGCTTTAAACATTACGGTAAATGTAAGGCATTTTTATTTCTACACATATTTAACAATTCAACGATTGCTGACCCAATTTTCATCTTGATGTTTTCTATCCTACATGGAGGGTCATCTTTAAAAGTGTTCTTATTTTTAGAAGACCGTGTGACATGAAATGCCCATTGAGTAGTACACGAACTGGCCGGTTGGTTAACCACCGTTGGCAGTAATTCACTGCATTCTGGCCTGTAACATCTAAATGAAACCTATCTTGCGCCAAATATTTTACAGAAATAATCAGAAAAATATGGGGTTTCTTCTGATATCAAAATATGTTGATGTTCAAAAGAGTTAAAGTGATCGGAACATCTACCTTTAATGTATTAAATACGCACAGTGCAATTACTCCATGAACAAGCAGCTATGTTTATAACACCATAACCTCATATAAGAATATGCATATAAGAAGCCATAGCAAACGTGTTACGATAATAAATCCATCCAAGGGTTGCTATCTACGGTAGACGAGAGAATGGTAATTGAAAAAAGTCACAAAGACCCGTAAGCAGGGGATTCCCAGATAGTAACGACACTATCGCTTACAACGCACTGTACAACTAACGATCATACAATACATCCAATCATAAAATAAAATCGATAACAGTTGTTTATATGAAAGTAAATTAAATTTACTAATTGTTAATTGATTTCTATAAATGCTTACCGTCATGACTACTCCAGGCCTGGTAGGTGAACAGACGTTATCGATGACACGCATTGGCTCAGATCACTTTCTCGTAGTAGTTGATTATCGATCAATCAATCAATGAATCAAACTCACACAAATCAATCAATCAATCATTCAATCAAGTAATGATTCATAGCTTCCTAGATCCTCCGTTAGTATGTTCCTTGTTGATGGAAATGACCATTGCTATGACAGCCACGTTTCATATTAACTTTGTACATGTTTTGGTTTTATACCCCTATCAGATGTATAAACAACAAATGGCACATCGTTTACGTACAAAAATTGAGCTGGTGTCGCGCGCTTGGCGATCAGACACGATATTGGTTGGTTTTTTCATCCTAGTCAACGGATATCTGACCTTTGACCTCTACCTACTCCTGGTGTTTTCCGTCATTTTGTGTATCCTCAATGACGTAAAGAGACGAACCACGTGGGATCGTTACTCTGCTGGGTAAAGCAGTAATTGTAGATCAATTGTACTTGTTACAACCGAATACTGACCCGCGCAACTCGCTCGTCGCGTGGGCGAAAATATATCTAAGAATAGCATCACATCCTGTATTGGCCACAACTACTACTACGTATGCATCACATAGTACCGCAAGACTGACGGTGACTGAGGCGCGCCGTTATTTTGTCTGATTTATTAAGGTACCGACGAATGCTTTCTAGATATCATTTATGTGTCTTTTCCTTAATAAGTAAATCTTTATTTCGACTGTGTGCTTAAGCCTTAAATCATTCTATGATAGAGATGAGGTGCGAAAATTTCGCACATGAAAAATAATTTAGCGAAATGATATAATTTAGTATGGTAAGGGTAATGCGTGTTCTTTTATTATAATGCTGTTGCTATAAAAAGGAATCCCTAAATGGGCCCGATTTGACTGCCTTACTAGTTCATTGTGTTGCCACGAGACAGGAAAATGCGTCACAGAAATAGAAACACAGAGAGGAAACAGGCAGGCTGTCGCTACAATGTGCGCCTGAGCCGGCTCGGCAGCCTGTGTTTTTGAACAGGTCAGTACAGGCTCGGTTAACCAAGCTACCCAGTGTTATTATTGTACTCCTTTATAATCATATCGCATGTGCGGGAATAAAGGAGAAAAAAGGGATAAAGAAGAATCAAACTGGGTACCATCAAATGTTATCCCTAGCCTACTTGTAGAGCGCAATCCTCCCCAGGCGCAGGAAGCCCATCTCCTGGAATTTCCGAGAACCGTCATGAAAATCACTTGCGTCGATACGAAAATGAATGCTAATGACGTCGTTATGACGTCAACGGTAACCTCACTTTAAAACGATGCTAAGCAATGAGTCCATCGCTACCCAGGAGATCTGTCCTCGTCAACGATGTCTATGACGTCATTTGAAAGCCCAATCGCAATAAAATGAATTATGTAATCATCAATCTAGTGATAAATTTATGTCGAACTAATATCGCTGTTTGTAAACGGGGCTCTTGCACGTAGCATTCGTAGACACAAATCGTTCATAGCCGAGCGAGAGGATAGTTCATCCCGATACTTTTTAAGCATTGGCTATGCGATGATTAGAGCGAACAAATAAGACACCTTACACTTATCGTTTCTTTTTAATGTTGTATTAAAAAATATATTAAAATTTAAAAAAATATTAAATAGATATTTTTGGAATTCAGCGAGAATGAAAAAAGTGGTGCAACTCAAAACAATTACAGACATACCGTTTATGAATCGCAGTCCAAGTTCTATCATAAAAGCCCGTGTTGCAAATGAGATTGGAGCAAGACTATTCTTTAATCATGTCTGAAGGATGACAGCAAAATTGTTAACTTTATTTGTTGGGCGTGGCTCTTTTAACTTCATTCTTTTTTCTATCTTTTCTTACTATCATTTCACTCAGCCATCATGCGTATAGGCTTTCAGCCTGGCCCGAGCATTTTGCTCGAGTCTGGTCCCTTCAGGACCCAAGCGTGTGTCCGTACGGACCGACCGTGTAAACAAATAACAAATATTACTAGCTCTGGTACCGAGCTGTGAGCTCTGGAGTGTCCACCACCATGTGAATACCCCCATATGGGCCCCGGGCATGGGCCCGGTCCGGCCCAAAATTAACATTCCGTTTCCCCCACACTGGGTCTGGTATTCAATAATATATCCATTTCAATTCTTGATGATAGTGACAGGCAACCCAAAGCTGAGATTGGACAGTTTTAAAATCCAGCTGTCACTCATTTGACTGTCAGATCATAATTATTACCATGGTTACAAGAGATAAATGGAAAATACCACCAAGATTGATGCCTGAAGGTACATTAGTCTGGCCCCTTCTTAATTGCTTGTTACCAAGGTTTATAGGGGCTATTGAGGAGGCACGAAACTAGTGCTTATCATATAAGAATTATTTAGTTGTGAGGGCGGCATTGCATTGCAACGAGCGCAGTACATATTATTATACTTGATAATAAAAGACTGCGCTGTGGTCTCTTAGCTGTGTGACAACCAAAAAGGTGAACAAAGCTAGAACACATTACTGGAATCCCATAACGTTTTTCGTATCAATAACTTACACATCAGTACTGAATTTTGATTTAGTAACGAGTAGACACATTTACATTTTAGATTGATTTGTTTGTGTATATGTTACCTTGGTATTCCATTATTGTTTGTAACACAATCCATTCAATGATGATTCAGTAGTAAATGGACCGAGAACAGCTATGAATTCAATTGTATTTGATAACAAAAGACTGCTGTGTGTAGCTCGATGACCAAGAACAAAAAGGGACGTGAACAAATTAGTAAATGTGCAGGAAACCCTGTTAATTTAAGTCAAAAGCTTACAAATGACAATTGTAACTGAAAGGAGGTCAAAACTAAAAAGTTTAAATATTTTCAATTTCGTTTGAATTTTAAATGTAAACTATGTCATCACTTTGGTAATTCTTTTTCATAACCCATGGATTCTGTAGCAAGTAAACGGCAAAGGAAATGTATTATTTTGTACCCCGTAATACGAAAGAGTAAGACTACAGTAATGTGAAATCACTGAAGAACCTGTGTAATTTATTATGATTATAGCAAACGAATCCCAATTGAAACAGAGGAGGAAATGAGAACTAACAAATTGATAATATTTGCATTGTAAATCTGTACAGATATCATAGCGAAATTAATTTATATAACTATCCAGGTGCATATTATATAACAACAGCGATGTAATAGTTGATAACAAAAGACTACATGTGGGATAACCAAAAAAAGGTTGAATACAACTGCATGAAACCCATATCGATTTTCAACAACTTAAAAAGTAATGTGTAAAAAGTTGATAACATTTGCATTACAGAATAATTAAGGCCTATACCAGCCCAACCAATGAGGATGATTCTGAAGCGAATGAACTGCATTGCTGCAGTGAGCGATGTATTCAATTGTACTTGATAGCAAAAGACTACTGCTGTGTGATAACCAAAAAGTGAACAATTGCATACAACTGCATGAATGAAACCGTAGTTCCTGTCAACATCTTACAAATTAGAACTCTAAACAATTAAGAAGGATTAAGTAGCAAGTTCACTTCAGTTGCACCTTAGATTTATGTATCTGTATGTAACCTTGGTATTGATCACAATCCATCGAACGATGATTCTGTAGGCAGACTGTAGCAACTAAACGGGAACAGTGATACATTGCACTTGATAACAAAAGACTTCTGGGGCGTGACAACCACAAAGGTGAACAAAGGCATACAACTTCAGAGAAACCTGTATACAAACTTTATATTAACAGCTTACAAATCACAACTGAAACTGAGCATTGTAGATGGAATTGTCAATACATTATCAGTATTAGGTCATCACCTTGGTATTCTCCTTTAAGTTGCAACCCATTTCAAGTTTATGTAGCAACGCAAAGGAATGGCAATGTATTCCTTTAAATATGTTAAACTTAATAACAAAAGACCACTCTGGTGTGATAACCAAAAAGGTGAACAAAGTGAATACAATCACAGCATAAGTTCTGCATAACCTGTAAGGTAAGGTGATTTATTTTTATGAATATTTTGTATGATTATTTGTTTGATTGTCTCTCTACGGTCTGTCTGTCTGTCTGTCTGTCTGTCTGTCTGTCTGTATGTCACCATAAACTCGCGCCTAGGAGCTCACCCTTCACATCTTATATCAACGTCCCGTCATACATTCTGGTTCTCATACCAATTTACTTACTTACTTTACTTTAGTAGACCTCGGTCGGAAGCTATGATGAATTTTCACCAGTTCACTCTGTCCTGCATTAGATTGCGTAGCTCTTTGTGGCTGATGCCAGCATCTTTACTAAGCAGCAGGAGGTATGTCAACCTTGGTCTCCCTTGGGTACGTCCGTTGGCCTTGAGTTGGGGTCCAGAAGACTATAGTTGAGACACTGGTTCTTTCAACCGTCTCCACACAGTGGGCAGCAAAATTGAGGCGTCGACCCCTGACAATTTCTGATATTTTTGGTAGCCCTGCATAGATTTCCTCTCTTGTGGGATGATCCTTCGAGTTGAGGTTTCATACCATCATTAGTAGTCTGGTATAGCAGCCATCGAGTCTTGCCTCAAGTCTGTTTGTTAGTTGGACCCTTCTGCGCCATAAAGTAGAATGCTTTCTACAGCAGCACGGAAGAAGCTGATACCAATTTGATTGGTTGAATTCATGATCAATATGTTATGCTTGCTGCTTATATGCCACCAAATGGAATCTGATACATCCCATCATGGTCCCACATACCTGAATATTTGAATAATGTATCTTGATATTTCAATTTCCTGTTTGTTCCGTTGAGATTGCTAAATCTCAAATCCGATCTTAAACACATCTCCCATTAAAAGCCAAGTCGCACGCAAATAACCATAATGCCCACAAAGCTCATGTTTAAAAACGTAAAATCTAGCAGCGTATTGTAAAATCATAGTACATTTGTATTGTTTTATCCTGTCTCATGTTTTATATCGACGTCCGCGTAACCTTTTCATAGAATCGCCTTTTAGTGGCAGTGTGTTTAACCTCATAATCGTATTTAACCCCCGTATTTGCCCGGTATATTTCCATTTCGTCGATAATGCATTTGATTGTGCCACCGATCTCATATTGATCAAACATGAATCGGTTAAAAATATTAACAACTGGTCTCTTGAAATTTGATTCGGAAATGATATGTGGAAAATACTCATAAACAAAAGTTGTTGTTTTTCGAATGCATTATTATAGTGCCAACTGCCTAAGGAATACGAGTCATAATGAACTCGAGGTAGATTTGAAAATATATATACTACATGTACAACCATGACAACCACCATCTCTTTCCTCGTTTCTTCACAGTGTTTGATCGATCCACCGAGCTACTCAGTCAAGTTGAAGCCCAATAAAAGTACCGGTCTAGATCGTATACCAGCGAAATTCTTAAAAGACGGTGCAGCGGTAATTAGCTGGGGAGCGCGCATGGTTTTTCGGTTCCGGTCTGCTGGCACAGGGAGTCATATACCAAAATGTTCTTGATGTCTGTAGTATATAACCTGGTGGACATCCTTGCCAACTCGGATGTTAAGTTGACCTTTTCACATGTGTTTCAATAGGCAGGACGTCAAAACTTTAATTTAACAGGAGAAGAAAAAAAATTAAAAAAATTATTGACCACAAAAAGTATATCATATTGTTGGGCTGACTGTTTAGAGCAAAAAAGTAAATAATAACTTTGATCGTCGATCAATATCTTTTGACTTATGACCTTTTGAAAATGACAAGTCATCAAAAATAGGCAAAAATTTTTGGCGATTGTTCACAAATTCGGCCAAAATTCCACTTTTTCCTCCTTTAAAAAAATAGTGCAACTCATTGAGAAATGATAAACCATGTTTTAAGGTTGGTATATCAATGTACTTGATATTAAGATAAATTTTGAACATCAACGGTGTGCTGTTGTCATGGCAACAGACTTAAATGGCCTCCAAAAACGTCAACAATTGGTCAAAATAGAGGGAAAATTAGACATAAATGGTGGTTGCTATGGAAACTGCATTGCCGGTAGATTTTATAATTGTCTTAAAATCAAAGTAGGTCTATTAACCAGCAATATTAGATGTATTCCGATCATCCAAGGGCCAGTAATATTTTGAAAATAATGATTACATGTCATTTTTGGCAAATTTCGTGAAAACGGTCAAAGATGGCCGATTTTGCTGACATGTCATTTTCAAAAGGTCATAGGTCAAAAAGTATTGATCTACATTTAAAGTTGTGATTGACTTGTTTGTTCTTAACAGTCAGCCGAACAATGTGATATACTTTGTATGTAGTAGAGTCATTGCCATGAGATCCGTGACCAGTTTTAGGATACCTTCTTTTTTTGTCAAGATGGACTAATTCTAAGAAAAATGAGCTCCTATATACCTCCCAGAAGTGACGGCAATGGTTTTTATAGCGTAAAATCCAAAATGGCCGCCATACAGGGGCCCGAAAATTCAAATGGCTTCAATTAAGCTAAAAAGCATACCAAATTGTTCGCCTGAGCACAAGGATTCAAGAAAAGTATAGTTTGCCATACTTCCGATGTTTGGTTAACGAGTTATCGGGTAAAACGTAAAAACGTCGTTGACCTTTGCATATGGGGTCAAAATTTAAACTTGCACCGATTTTGAAAAACAATATCTCATATTGTTCGTATGATCATAAGGATTCCAGAAATGGTATTTTTTTAGGAACCAGGAATATTTTGCGGGGGTCAAAAGGTCAAGGGTATACTGACCTATATGGAATCTGACCTTTTGACCCCTTTATAAGGTACAACTGACACTCTAGGTGGTAAACACTATCATTTCTGTAATCCTTGCGATCATACGAACAATATGAGATATTGTTTTTCAAAATCGGTGCAAGTTTAAAATTTGACCCCATATGCAAAGGTCAACGACCTTTTTACGTTTTACCCGATAACTCGTTAACCAATCCTTGTGCTCAGGCGAACAATTCGAAGAAATTATTTTTAAATTTTATAACCGAGGGTCATTCAATAAGTTCTACCTCCTACCTCATAACTTTGCTATTATTCTAGCCAGTCGTATAAAATATTCCATAATTAAAGCTTTAAATTTCAGCTACAAAATCATAGTAGATTGGTCTGAATACTCATTGTACTTTTCCGGATATGCAGTTAGGGCGACGGAAACGGGTAATAAAGAGCCAAATGTCTCCTAAGTGCTATTCATTTGGCCAATTCTAAGAGAAAAAATGTACATCGGTCAATTACAATCGTTCTAAGTTACAAATATCTCTTGAACAGACTTAAACAATACAAGTGACTGATTTCTTGGCGGGAAATGCCCTCTAATTAGCCAGAACCAGACCAGGACATCTATCAATTTTACCCGACCCTATAGAGAACCGCTGCAAAAGTCATATTTGCTTTTCATAGGAACTAAGAGATCTTCATTATACAGGACTAAATGGATATAATATTAAATAAAAAGCCAAGTCGCACGCAAATAACCATAATGCCCACAAAGCTCATGTTTAAAAACGTAAAATCTAGCAGCGTATTGTAAAATCAGAGTACATTTGTATTGTTTTATCCTGTCTCATGTTTTATATCGACGTCCGCGTAACATTTTCATAGAATCGCCTGTTAGTGGCAGTGTGTTTAACCTCATAATCGTATTTAACCCCCGTATTTGCCCGGTATATTTCCATTTCGTCGATAATGCATTTGATTGTGCCACCGATCTCATATTGATCAAACATGAATCGGTTAAAAATATTAACAACTGGTCTCTTGAAATTTGATTCGGAAATGATATGTGGAAAATACTCACAAACAAAAGTTGTTGTTTTTCGAATGCATTATTATAGTGCCAACTGCCTAAGGAATTAGAGATCTTCATTATACAGGACTAAATGGATATAATATTTCAAGTCTCTCGAAGATATATTTTTCTATCACTGACTACCGGATTAAGTATTCTAAATGTTGCATATAAGGAAAACTGACAAAATTACTATCATGTTAAGATTTAACATTCGAGGCATCACTGTGGCTTGACTTGTAACAACGAACATTTGACTGAATATCAGTATTCCAGTATGCTAAAGGCGTGTCAATACATTCGAGTTGATATTATACTATTTGCAAGCTACAAAGGTTAATATAGCCTACAATCTGATTTATACATGATAGTATAGCATTATATTCAGAAATCATTCATTGTTTTTTATTTTCAGTATTTAAATCGGGCGGTTACCTAATCATACAATACGAAGAGAAAACGAAAAAACATGTATTTATCTTTGGGGTAATTTTCCGTGTCCGTTGTCCAAAATCTCTCTCTGGCTTTGATTGTATAATGACAAAAGTGAAATAGGTATCAATTAGCATTTACTATAAATGTGTAGCTATGATTCAGAGCTATATCATGACAAATGTCATGAGGCTGACATTTGTATTAGCGATGTTATGAGTGAGGAGATAGAACTTATTGAATGACCCTCGTATATAAGTTCGAATTTTCAAAAGGGTTCTCTAGTCCGAAAGGGTTTCACTGTTCTTTAATCCAAATCAGAAAAAATATTCTATAATCCGAAATTTGAAATAGCGTACTTTGCAGTGCGCCCTCTAGAGATAACGGGAAAGCTCATTTTGGAAACATTGCCTCTTTTATCGGAAAGTGTTAGTATTATCATGGAATTACGAGACACGGAATACCATCGAGCCCAACATCAAGGTACCTATCACCTTTACCGGCAAAATTGAAAGGGCCGCGCTGTGTAAAAATTCTACAGGTCACCGCGCGTCACTGCCTGTTACAATAGATCTTCAACAATGGAGGGATAATCATCTCTATTGAAATGTCGTGTTGAGCTGATCATGTCCGTTCCGTTCACGCATGTGTGAGTAGCATGTTTCAAAAAAGCGCGGCTGTTATAATTTCGGTATTGATAGTCGTTTGCATACATAATGCAAGCTGGGGGATGCACAAAAACAGTTTGATAACAGAAGCAACGATGAAAGTTTAAAATACTGCTAATATTTTAAAGTTATTAAATTAATACACACATTCACCGATGCGATTGATGTAACGCTATTTGTGAAGTTTTATACAAACTATTTCACTCGGTTTTGTATTACTTCTTGAATCCAATAATTCCCTAAAATGTGCATAGATGACCTAGAAAACAGGTCTAGATTTTCAGCCAATTTTGAGAATGCGCACTTTTGGCCGCTATTTGTATTTACAAATTAGCAGAATTCATCAACTTATCTACCCAAACATGTAGGTTAGACCATGCGGTTTGTAGCGGATTTCTCATAAAAATGAGTTTTGTACACCTGTTTTTGACAACAAACTGACCCAAAGTCGTATTTGATTTGGAAGAAAAATATAACTGGCAACCATGCGTCCGTGGGAGTAGTAATAGTCAATGTGGCAACATAACCGGTAAAGATGATGCTTGGTCAAAGGAATAGCCCGATGTGCGTACATAATGGGCAAGTCATTCAATGTCTGTCAATGCTTGTGTGTGGAGGAGGTACCGCCAATGGCAATATAATTGAGTTATATAACAGGGTCTTGTCGATGGTATTCCGTGTCTCGTAATTCCATGGTATTATTAAGTGAATTAAAATTCAAAATAATTTGTCGGATTAGAGGACCTTTTTACCCATTCAGACTTTTTTTTAAAAAGGTATACGATTCGGACTATCGATCCCATTTAAAGATTCGGACTAAAAAAGTGAAAAGCCTATAGAATGTTCATAAACGCGCATCTATAGTTCAATTACTATGACTTTAATTCAGTCCTCTATTGTTTTTCATAAATACCCCTTACTTTTTGAATAACACATATAAGTTTTAGTTCATATATGGGGCCAAATTATACCTGTATGTCGAGTTTTAGGGCATGTCGATCTTTTAGCGCATGTCGATCTTTTAGCGCACGTCGATCTTTTAGTGCACGCCGATCTTTAGCGCACGTCGATCTTTTAGCGCACGTCGATCTTTTTGCGCACGTCGATCTTTTTGCGCACGTCGATCTTTTAGCGCACGTCGATCATTTCACTATAATAATAAGACGCCGCCGACGGTGAAAATTAATCAAATATTATATAATGTTCTAAGATTGTTCTTTACCGGTAATATTCTTATGTAAAAGAAATAAAAATAGCACAACACATAGCTTTTTAGCCGAAAGTTGCTGAGACATAGAATTATATTTTGTTGGTTTAAAGGTGTATGTTCCGATCACTTTTTGGGGGCTATGATTTTTGTTTCACATCAAGATATTTTGATATCAGAAGAATCTCCATATTTTTCTCATCACGTCTGTAAAATCTTATGGTCCAGAAATGTTCCATTTAGAAATTATAGGCTAAAATACTGCCATGAATTACTGCCAAAGGTGGTTAACCACCAACCAGTTTGTATGTTACTCAATGGGCAAATGTCTTATGACCTTGTGCTTCTAAAAATAGAACCATTGGAGTTATGCAACTCAAACTTTGGAATGCGACAATTTTAAGGATGACCTTTCATGTAAAATTGAAAACATCAAGTTGAAAATCGGGCCAGCAATCGGAACATCTACCTTTAACACAAAAATGTAAGGAATTAGCACGTAGGCTACCCTTTAATTTAAAGGGTAGCCTACGTGCTAAGGCTGGGGGCAACGGACATGAAATTAATTAATTGAAACATGTTTTGAAAAATGACACACTATACCGACTCTCAAAGTGGATTACCCAAAGCGATAACTTTGAATGAACAACCTAAAGGCGATGGGTCGGGGAACCGTGGATCAGAGGAACAAAACTACTAAGATAATAAAAAAAGGTTTGTAACAAGTTGATGACTGCACAAAAGTTGGTAACCATGAGTGTTCTATATAAATATCACTAGGAAAAGGGATATATTTTTAAGTGTGAGCGAGGATCTTGAAATCATGAAAATAGGGGGTATTTTATGTATCAGTCTCCGCGAAATTTGGAAAAGGGTATTTATGGAGTCGATACACCTGGTCAAGTCAAATCCTGAGCTGCTCCACCCTGTTTATGGATTTCATTAGATCAGTACATGGTAACAACCTAAATCCATCATTTGGGCTACACCAGTTCATATATAACACAACCATAAACACCAAGCAACAAAACAAGTTTTAATATATTGTTGAACTATGGCGGGGTCTATTGGAGCATCTACCCACGTTTTGCTTCATTGTATATAGTTGTTATGTATTAAGTACATTATTTGTTGTTTGTATACTTCAGACTGTTGTCATCTTTAATATCAGTCTGACAACATAAAGAGAAGCGTTCTTCATGACAACAGTCTCAAGCCACTAACTACCAAGATGGTCTTAATTAACTGCCCGGTAGATGGATGCCCATACGCAACACCAGACTCTTCCGAAGCCGTCGCATGCGCTCTGCTATCGGCACATTCTACGGTACACATGGCTGGACAAGCACACCCTGCTCCACGTGGCCCAAGATTAGAGCGTCCAAAGGTGGATGTAGGTGTGACACCCGAGGAGTGGAATGTCTTCACACGTCGTTGATGGGATGCATTCGTCACCGGATCCGGACTCGACCCTAATGCCTCTTCGCCACAGCTCTTCCAATGTGCCGGTGATACTCTCGGGAACAGCCTACTAAAGACGGATCCTGCCATAGTCTCCAAGCTCACTACCGACGTAATGGCCGCGATGAAGTTGGTTGCCGTCATTCCCAGCTACTGGTGTCATACGCGCTGAACTCGTCCAGATGCGACAGCAGCGAGATAAACCTTTCCGCTCGTTCGCAGCCAGAGTGCGTGGAAAAGCTGAAACCTGTGACTACGTCACGGAGTGCATTTGTACACGGAAAGTGAACTTTACCGATACTATAATCCGGGACGTCCTCCTAGCAGGTATTGCGGACATTGATATTCGACGTGAGGTGCTAGGCACTGATGCCATACTCGGACGCGCAGTAAACGACGTCATTGCCATTGTCGAGAGCAAAGGAATACCGCGGCTGGAATATCCTCCTTCCGCCGAGAAAAAGCCACCCCAACAGGCACGCCGCCGACCCCCGACCGTAACCGAACTGCCATTTGCCCTCACTGCAAACAGACATTTTCCCTGTTCTCCGAGGGTGCTCGAGGCTGGAATACTAGACCCCATCGCCAGTGCATCGAATGCTACAGGGCGCAGCGGAGTAGCCGCGGGGGAGCATCTCAGCGCAACGACAATTCTACACGCAATAACACCCAAGCGTCCTCTACATCCGAAACTGGGGTGATATTCGCACAAGTGTCGGCATTGCACGAAACGGGATCAAACCACCAACAGCCACCCTTGCGCACTAATAACCGCCACCGTCGCCATCGACGACGCCCCCGCTGCAAGCAAACGCAGTCGGTACCAGGTTCTACCCAAGTTCACGCCTACAATATCTTCTCAAAGGGTGCATGGCGCAGGGCCCGCTTCTTGAACCATCCGGAAGTGCAGCTACACATGTCAGTGAACCACTCGGACTATCGAGCTTTCGGACGACGCTGTCCTACCACCGCACCTACAACCATCACAGCGATGGCCGACACTGGAGCCCAATCTTGCCTCTGGTCCATGGACGTTTTTTTGGCTGCTGGATTCTCTGAGGAAGACCTCGTCTCTGTCCACGTAGACGTAGTCGCAGCCAACAAGTCTCCTATCACCATAGACGGCGCTATCATTGTGCGTCTACAAGGAGTGCCCCTGACCGACGACAAGAAATCGTGCGCCACCATGGTATATGTAAGCAAGTCAGCCCATGGATTTTACCTGTCTTGGGAAGCCATGATGGATCTTGGAATAGTATCGCACGACTTCCCCTCAGTTGGAGCAGCTGAACCTCAGCCCCAAAGGCCCAACGTCCACTCAAGGAGGATCACCCTGCAATCAACACCGGTTGCTCCGCACCATCTTTAAATGGCACAGGCCCATGCTCTTGTCCACCACGTACAGTGGTTCCCGATCAGCCCGATACCCTTCCTTTCGAGTGCACCCCCGCTAACAATAGTAAGATGGAAGATTGGTTGCTACAACACTTCGCAGCATCATCATTTAATACCTGTCCTCACCGCCCACTCCCATGCATAACGGGGCCTCCAATGGAGATTCACCTCAAGGAAGGTGCACCCCCTAAGGCAGTGCATAAACCTGCCTCAGTACCAATACATTGGCAAGAGCAGGTGCACAGCGACATATTACGAGATGAGGCACTAGGAGTCATACAAAAAGTCCCATATGGCGAACCAGTACTGTGGTGCCACCGCATAGTCGTTACACGGAAGTACGATGGAACTCCACGCCGCACCGTGGACCTCTCCCCACTCAACAAAAACTGCCAGCGAGAAACATTTGCCAGCGAGTCACCGTTCCACCTAGCGAGACGCGTCCCCAAAGGAACTTGAAAGACAGTCAGTGATGCATGGAACGTGTATCACAGCGTCCCCCTTCGGGAATGTGATCGCCATCTGACCACCTTTATCACACCTTTCGGCCGGTGGAGGTACACCAGAGCGCCGCAAGGCTTCCTCACATCCGGTGACGGATACAACCGCCGTTTTGACGCTATCCTCTCTGATTTCGACCGCAAGGAGTGTTGCGTCGATGACACCATCCACTACGACACTAGCCTCGAAGCACATTGGTGGAGGACCATTGACTTCCTAATTCGTGTTGGCCAGTCGGGAATAGTTCTCAATCCAGACAAATTCCGTTTCGCACGCTGAGAGGTCGATTTTGCAGGCTTTCGGATCTCGGATGAAGCCATCGAGCCACTGCCGAAATACCTCGATGCTATACGCGGATTTCCGACGCCAGCATCCACCGGACATACCTACAGCACCTATTACACCAGTCGCGTCAGGTGGAGTTGCCCTCGCACGCCCTCGCAGACAAACAATAAAGCCTCGTCACTACGTGCCTGAGACTGGTAAATGGCAGACCCGCTAATCTGCTAGTTGTTACATTAGCGAGGTATTAACCCCTCTAACCATGCTAACGTAGGGGGGGGGGGGGGGGGGTGTTGAACTATGGCGGGGTCTATTGGAGCATCTACCCACGTTTTGCTTCATTGTATATAGTTGTTATGTATTAAGTACATTATTTGTTGTTTGTATATTTTCAGACTCACTGAAAACACAAACTCGTATTTTGGAGGCTGAACTAAGCCATTGTTTAGTAGGACTAATAGTTAAGCTTAGTTACACTGGGTGAACTAGTTTTTAATGGACGACTCGGTGTCAAACTAATATTCTTGACAAGTATAATATGGATCGAAGTAAATTGTTAGTTGGACATGCTCAACTATTCCAAATTTGTCTGCTGTACTAATAAATGAAAATTAGATTCATCGTGAAAGACGTCCTACTAACGTTTCACGACGTACGAGTCCCTGGTTGTACTAACGTTGAATTTTACCGCCGTTTTGATCACATGCATTGCGTCAGCCAGCTCAGACGACATCGTGCATCGCTTTATGTACATGTGGGGGACTGAGTTGGGACTGATTGCCGAGTTAAATACTGATCAAAATAGAAAGGTACGTGAAAATATCATTTTTCTCAACGTTGTTTTTATAATAAAGTTGTTTGTTATAATTTGAGTGAGATCGTAAGGCGTCATGCAAGTTAGACAGGATTTTGTATGGTCAACGTGAACTGGCCCAGTTTGCAATGTAATGCAATGCCAATGGTGCAAAATTTGGCAGACTACATAAAAAATACACTAGACCTGATCATCATACCTCAGACGATGTGCACAAGTGTGTACAAAACACACCATTTAAAGTTGACCATACAAAATCCTGCCTACCTTGCATGACGCTTTACGATCTCATTTTAAATTATAACAAACAACTTTTTTTTTGAAAAACGTTGAGAAAAATGATATTTTCACGTAACTTTCCATTTTGATCGACGTATTTCAGCTTAGTTAGGCAAGCTAGCTGAACATGCTAGTTCAATCTGCTGAACTAGTAAAAGCTTTAGTACAGTATGCCTGACTGATAAAATTAGTCGTACTTGACATAATTTTGGTTAGTAGAGACCATTAGTAGAACACCCAATATATTAGTAGAGCACTCGATTATATTAGTAGGGCATGTTTTAACTAGTTTATTATATTAGTAGGGCATGTTTTAACTAGTTTATTATATTAGTAGGTCAAAGTTGAACTAGTATATTTGATAGTCCAGCACCTAGTACATCCTAACGTACTAATATATAGTTTAGTCCAACCTAGCCGTACTAGTTATAAGTTAGTCGTACTTGACATAGTTTTAACTAAGTTTTGTTTAGTAGGGCCAACCAGGTTTCGTTTTCAGTGCTGTTGTCATCTTTAATATCAGTCTGACAACATAAAGAGAAGCGTTCTTCATATATGTTATGTAATATGTATGTATAAAGTGTCATTGAAAAGGGGTGTTTGAAATTCAAATCATTGAAAACCTACAGACCTACGTGAAGTTCGACCTACATAGCGTGAAGTTCGGCCTACATAGCGCGAAGTTCGGCCTACATAGCGTGAAGTTCGACCCACATAGCGTGCCAGTTCGATCTACATAACGTTAAAAACTCGCCTCGTATGTCTGCTCTGGCATTTCATATGCATGACTGAATTTTGTGTGACGCCTTAGTAAAAAAATTGCCCGTCCGACTCACCCTGTATGTTATTACCGTATGCGGTAATCAAAATTCACGGTAACGGTACTGCTACACATGCTAAACGTGCCGATGTGATATATAAATAGCTGTCGCTTAAATGTCACATTCATATAACGTTGCAAAGAAGCCCAATGTCATGGATTCGGTCCTATTGAATAATTAACGCTCGACCGTGACGTGGCGCGAATTTTGATTACCGCATGGTCACAACATACACTTTTTATTTGTTATAGTTCATACAATGTCCATAACTACCATTTGATTTGTGCTCTAAGCTTATTCAATCTTCCAGGCTCTGATATACCTACCTTGCAGCCAACAGGCTACTTCACCCCCGACTTCACCACATTCTAATATTCTTCCATGTTGAAAAATGAAAATAGAAATTGTAATTGTAGATACTTCTTTCCCATTCAATGATGATGTATAAAGCTTTCATATTCATTTGACATAAGTATCTTGAAATAATAATATAAATGCACACAACAATAAGATACTTAAGATAACGGTTCTAATATTTCCATCCATAAAGATATGTTTATTCGTGGGAAATTGTTTACATGTATATACCGCATAGGCCTATTTCAGCGTGCTTCATCACGGATGAACAAGAAAGCGTTAAGGCCATTGTTTATTTACTAGATTATCACCCAACTCAAGTTAAACCATCAAACGTGTCCATACACTAATTAAATTATCAATGTGCATGAGCTACGCTGAAATATGGTCGAATTATATCTTTATAACAACGTAAAACGATTTTTATTCATAAAAATACCGTATACGTTTAATTAAACTCCATCTCTTGTAATTAAACTAATCAACCATTGAATTTCTAACAACGAGTTTTTAAAAACGTAATATTCCTCGGTCTTCTTCTAAAGTATATCAGCGAAATAAGCGTGGAAACCTTCCGACGTCACAACAGTTTCTAAAATTAATTGCCAATAATAATGAACAAAAAGATATTTTGACCTTATACTTGATGCTCTCCACTTCGTCGTATTTTGAGCGAAGCTTGTCGCCAATTGGCTGGCGAGCTCATCTCTTTCCTTAGGCCTATACGCCTACCTAACAATCTGGATCTATTTTCGAACTGGATCCAGATTCGTGAAGTTAACAGACAATAAACTAAGGTTAGCGATTTCGGATGGTGTCTATAGTATATGTAAGTATTGCATATATGTGCAAGAAAAAACTTCTGACAAAATTTAGAGCTTTAACTTCGGATGATCTCTAGCTCTCAATATTCCTTAAAACAAAATTTGTAATTATGTACTTTCGTTTTCCCTAACAAAATCATATCTTATTTCGAAACTAATACGTGAATTACTTTTGAGTGTAACAAACTGACAACAGAATATAGCGTTGCACGCCTACCATGCCTACGGCTCACCTCGTAGGCGTATGAGGAAGGGGATATTGTCGTTTATCGTGGAAGGGGATTTGTTGTTCATCATGCTAAATATATATTACCAATTCTATCGTTATCAATAAAGCAAATTATGCCATATAATATTTTACTGGTGTATTATTTGCGGTATTATAATTCTGGTCTATCAGCTTTATCTAGTAGAACAACTAATCCTTCTCCTGCGGCCAAAGTAAGCTTATTGAGCTCCACCCGTTCGTTCGCTTCTGTTTGCCTCTCGAAGTCGGTACTGCTTACTACAGTGCCTTGAATAGGCAGGCTCATATCATGAGCATAGTAATCCTCTACCGATACTTCGGTTCCAAAATTGATAGCGATAAGATAGCGCTTGCCTTCACCCTCCGGTTGCTGTCGAACGTAAGAAACTACTTCTTGTGTTGAGAGTACATGATGCATATCTGCATTCTGGAAGGCGAAGTCACTCTTGCGTAAATCAACAAGACCCTTGAACATATGTAGCATGGACCCTTCAACATCCATCATAGCCTGTGTAGAAGGAAAATTGATAATAACGAATTACATTATATTAAAGTGTTAATTTGTTCAGGCCACATCAAACCTAAATTTATATTACATTTATTAACCAATACCTTATGCGAATCGCGCAGCGAACAAAGACGTGCATAATTGGATTACGATTCAAATTAAACAACATTATCTGATAATGTTCTTTTGCTTGAAGCATGAGTAAACACGTAACTGCACTTGGTACACTACAGTTGGCCTTCGGTACTTGTGATGATGCAATGAAACAATAACGTGATTATTAAAGAGTAGTGGGTTTGTTGAGTAGGCCTACCCAATAGAGTTCGCCACAGATGAACCTGGTCATACACCTGCTCACTTGATGACAGACTGTACAGAGTTAACATGGAGAAATTGTGGGAATAACCATGTCAAATTTCCAAGAGGACTCTATGTGGCTACATGTAGAAAGTGTAACTGTTTGCAAGATAAGATAATAAAAACCATTCTTACCATTACATTGACACCACTTGCATAATTGTCATTGACGGGAAGCCAAGTAGTTTCATTGGTAGTAAACCCTGCGTTCATTGAACCATTCCATTGCATAGGGCTACGTTCAGGATCACGGGTCTTCTCCTCCCAACGTTTCTATAAATGTAAATGATAATTACATAGTGTACTTGGTTGAATCCTTGGAAAACGATATTTGTGATAACTTCTACGGAAACTACTTTTGTAAGCCTTTCAATACAAATTACGGAGAAACGGCAGCAATACAGTAAGTTTGTCTGCTGATTATCGATAAACAATTGCTTATATTTGACAGTATATATACTGATAAAGACTGTCCGAGTTCTGGCAATAACGAAATCGTCAATAACCATACAACCATAAGCAATAGTACTTTTTTTCTCGTTAGAAGTCGATGTACAATATTATGTACAACAGAAGATGTTTAGAAGTAACATCATAGATCCTTGAGGATCTATGATTTAACAGATATTAACATGAAAGTGTTACAGTCTGTGCTCATGATGGCAGAGTATCATGCATTTTACCAACATAACTTATGAACACATGTATGTTCTACATGTATACTTGTTGCCATAAGTCGAAGTGGTCGACTCGAAATTTGAAGTATAGGTTATCAATATTGTTGTGTTTTTTATCTTACCAAATCATTGGTTGCTCTGATGTCCTTGACTGTGGTCTCTGTCATAACAATGTCCTCCATACCAATCTCATCTCCATAATAACAGATGGGCGTGCCTGGCAACGTTAGAAGTAACATATTGGCTGCCTTAGCATATAACGGACCGAGTCGACTGGCAACGCGGTGCACCTCATGGTTACCTAACTGAAATTATAACATGACAATAAGGTCAATTAGTATGAAACAATTATGGCAACAAAGTATGAATAATGACAACAAACCACTGGCGAAGAGATAATTTGAACTTAGGTGACCAGTAACTTTGACCCTTTTTATCCAGAAGGCGACTTCGGCGACGTCACCTGTCTACACTGGAGCTTAATCATGACGTAGCGACATAAGCCAATATAAGTAGAGATAGGAGAAAAACGAGATTGCGTTTTTTCCACCCCCTATACGGTATGTCATTATCATGTTATTATATGGGGTGACAGGTGACGTCACGCCGAGCATTTGGTCTAGAATTGCCATTGTTCTTTGCCCGGCGGTATGCGTGCGCATCCTGTTTTATTTAGGACCCGTGCTTTTAAAACTCGCGCCAAAGCATATAAAAGGCAATAAGGCATACAGGACAGTGTTGTGGTCATATGCTGTAGTCATATGCTAGACAATCCAGTCCCTCGACCGTTGCGTTTGTTGATAAACATTGCTGTCACCCCATTTATAGGGGTAGGAAAAAAACGAGATTGTGTTTTTGTTTCACCCCATAAATATAAGTCAGAAACATTTTTTTATGAAACAAGTGGATTTTTATGGGATATAATAATGAACAATTGATTACAACGAAACATTTATCTACGAATTGAGAAGTTAATCACAACTAGTCGTTTCGAGTAAGAGGCCATTTATGGATGTGTAGTGATAATTTAGGTACAAGCAAGATGTTTCAGGTGCGCCTTCGAGGTATACAATCTGTCATACAGATTCATCATATTTGTATATTCCATATAGGAAGGGTTCACTCAAAAGTAATTTCCCCCTAAAAGTGCTGTCACACCAGCCGATTTGGCTCGCCGATGCTATACCGTAGCACAAATGTGGCGATTTTCGGGGATCGGTACTAGTACGGTAGCGCAACGGTATCACATCGCTAGAACGGTAGTCAGGCCTACATCGTTACATCGGCATGCAGGACTACGGTCAGGGATTCTGGCCGATTTGGCTTGCCCGAGCTATACCGGAGCACAAATTTGGTGATTGTCGGGGATCGGTTCTAGTACGATGCACAACGGTATTACATCAGTAAGAACGGCAGTACATCGTCAGGACATCGTCAGGACATCATCAGAACATGCTCAAAAATGTCTGCCGTTGCGCTGCCGAAGTGAGCAACGGGACTATAACGGCAGTACAACGGCAGTACTCCGGTATGGCTTCGTTAAGTGTCGGTAGAGCACCGGTAGCGCTCCGGAATGGATTGGCGGCTCTTCAGTGGTCTCATAGTATCAGGGGTGTGCCACTCAACTTGCCGATCTGAAGATACTTTTGTTTAACCAGTGACGTCACTGGTGAGTGTCCCAATGTTGGTGGCGCTGTTTGTGTCGTCTGCTTAGAATTAATTGAAGTTTACACGGAATTCGTGGAAAAATTCCCAAAAAATGGTGCGGTTTTGAAAGTTATGATAAAATGTACGTGCTGTACTGTTTTTTACAAGCCTGAAATATATCATTTGTTTTAGGTTAATTTGAATCATTCTCTCACTTTACACCGTGTCATACGGACTTGCTGCAAGTCTATGTTTTGACGATGTCCTGACGATGTACGGTTCTCAGCGATGTGAAACGTACCGTACTACTACTGTCCGTGACTGCCGTAGTACTTCCGTACTGCTACTACATCGGTATTGCTACGGCTAATTGTGATTTGTCAAGTGCTTTTCTCGACAGAGCGCCACCGATTTTCTCACCGTTGTAAATTGTGTGCTACGCGCACATCGGCTAGGTGTGACTGCGCCTTAAAATTAGATCACGTTTGTTTTTATAACACCACACACAATTAGACGTTTCCCATAGAAAGTTGTCCCTTTTCAATATCATGTTTACTTTTCCCAAAACAGTCACATTCCCCAAAATTATGTTTTTAGAAAAAGTGGCACTTGTCAAGATCCTATACAAGAAAGTTACAAAATGTCTCCAGTGGGTTTTTTAATTCATTTCAATTGTCTTTATTTTCAATTGAAAGAAAGTCTCTTCTTTCTTTAACTGGTCTTTATTCGAAATAAAAAATGAAAATGATTTTCTGTTCGTGCATGACCAGCCAATAGTGTCCACCATTCACGTCAATAGCGCCTGCATCGTTGAAAAGTGCCATATTTCGGAAACATAATTTTGAGGAAATGTGACTGTTTTGGGGGAAAGTAAACATGGTATTGAAATGGGGCAACTTTGTGTGGGTAGTCAGCGTTTTCCCTTTTCATAAGTGTTTCAATCTCTCAAAACCCATAATTGTGTGTGGAGTTATGCAAACAAACTCATATGCATATAGGATCTTGAAAAGTACCACTTTTCTGAAAGCATTATTTTTGGGGAATGTGACTATTTTGGGGAAAGTAATAATGAGGGGGCAATTTTCTATGGGTAGCCAAGCGTTTTTCCTTTTTATAAGTGTTTCAATCTCTTAAATCTCTGTGAACCCTTTATATTGAATATGCGATGGTTTAGTACAAAAGCTGATGTTATTGTTGTTATCATTTACAATATTGTATAAACTTCAATTTACTTTCTTAACTTTACTTTACACTCACTACAAAATTGGGCCATTTCTTCATGTCCGACAAATCTTGCATCCAGTCATCAATTAGATCCTTCACCATGATGCCATTTGATGGAACACCTTTACCTAATGGATCCCCGAGCTGTAACAAATTCATATTTTGTGGCACATCGGCTTCCGGTTGTTTTGCGGTACCGTAGTAAGTCTTGGCGTAGGTCGAGTTGCTATTGGAATCGGTTAACATGAGCCTATGTAATGTGGAGAAAAGAGATCGATCACCTGTCAGATTTCAGATTTCAATGATCTCGTTGTTGACTCGTTGCTTCTTTGCATATAATAATTGTATACTTCATTTATCTTACTCTGTGCAGTGACGTCAAGATGTAATCTAGTGATCGACATTAACGCGTAATGTGTTGTGATTCATCTTTGATTGCGCGAACACTTAGGCCTTGCTGGCGTATTCCAACCCGGGATTACAACCCCGTGCGCCATAATGCGGTGCGATCAACACCACCATCATCACTGCACAGAGTAAGATGAATGAAGTATATAGATAAGACCGATACTGGACCATTTTATATGTGACAGTATCGGCTGATTTGTACCAGTATCGGACGATACTAGGTGTTCCAGTACTAGTACAGTCCAGTGTAATGGGACCTGAAGTAAACTTTTTCCGACAAATAAAACGGAATTGATTTACAAATTTTGAGTAGTTTGGGGATATTTAACTCACCTGTATGTTCCAGCTGATGAAAACTGATCAAAAATTCCCTTTCGCCAGTTTCTGAGTAGATCATGTTGGTTTCCTTTCGAGCGTCCTTCATAATCTTTAGTGTAGTAGTGAAGCAAACTATCGTATTGAAGCTAAACGAATAGTAAGAGATAAATAAAATATTTAAATGTTTGACGATGTTTTTCTAACTCTTAGTTTTATTCAATGTTACACACTTGGCCCTATATACATCTACAAATGTTCATGAAAATATATTCCCACTCATCATCCGCACCTCCAGTCAAAACCAAGCAGAATTTTTGAAGTGACCATTCCAAGATCAAAGATCTTAGGTTTTACTTGTCAGTGATCACATATACTAAGCCATAAGAATATGTTTATTTACCTGGTCATCGGCCGGATCTGGTACAAATTCTGTATTAGCAGGTTCGTCTAGTAAACTTTCTATTTCATGTATGTATTGCATATCATGCATGTTGAAACCATCCACGCCCAAAGTAAACCAGGCCTCTAATGCTTCCTGTTCAACAAAAATGGGTAAATATATTATGTGACAATGAATATCCATGAAAACGCATTATATGACCACATAATTAATTTCTGGACCATTCTGCACATCCTTAAAGAAAGTTTGTATAAATGATTTCTATATTCGTCTACGAAAATTACGGATAGTGCAACTGTTCATATCGAGTTATAGTTAAATGTCACTGTCATATCGCACTATTCAATCAGTCACAGTTTTAACTGTCCCTGATTCAGTGCAATATAACAATTATAGTTACCCACCGTTAACATCTTTTCAACCATTGCATCGCCATAGTTAAGATCTGGCTGATATTTGGAATACTGATGCAGATAATGTTGCTGTCGTTGGTCATCCCGATCCCAAGCGGGGCCGCTGTATAAGCTAACCTGTAGAAATGAAACGTAGATGATATATCATTTGATTGTATAACTTCTATAGGGGGAAATCATGTTTGTTTGTTGTTTGTTTGTTTGTTTACACGGTCGGTCCGTACGGACACGCTTGGGTCCTGAAGGGACCAGACTCGAGCAAATGCTCGGGCTAGGCTTAAGCCTATAAGCATGATGGATGAATGAAATGATAGTAAGAAAAGATGGAAGAAAAGTATGAAGTTAAAAGAGCCACTCCCAACAAATAAAGTTAACAATTTTGCTGTCAGTGTGTGGACAAAATGTGTTATTGTTTTTATAACATAGCATACCCGTTAATTACATTCAAGTTTGACTTCCGCAGAGTTTCGCAGAGAGTTATAGAACGATCTACCGCTGAATGGTACAAACACTAAGTGTAGGGTAGGTGTGGGTAATACGGGACCTTTAAGACATTTGCATACCGTCATGCTGGCTGTCCCATATTACCTTCACCAATTGTGAACCAACGGCTCCCATTCAATGCATTAAAACACCAATGTACACTGTACTAGCGAAGCACACACACAATACATGTTGGACCAACACCTGAAACATGCTTAATAATGCAAGAATTCAGGTCACGCCCCTTTCCTTTTCTTTACCATCATATTCTATGAAAACACTATTTTTATATTAGACCAAAAATATGGGTGCATTTTTCCTTACCTTGACTGGTTGTGGTGATTTTTTGGTTGGTAATTCTTCCGGTAGCTTTGATAATAGTCATGAAATTCACTAAGGGTTTGATCTATCTATAGAGGGCGCTATTTAAAGTGCTAGTAATGCCAGACGGCTGTAGATGAGATTTCAGTGATGCGGTCCCGTATTACCTTACGGTCCCGCACCCACACCTACCCTATGCTTACCCTATGTCAATAATTCAAGAACAGAATTGACAAGGATAGTTATGGGATACTCAAGGACTTTTAAAGCCTATTACTAACTAAACTGCGCCAATAAAGTATCTAAATACTTACAAATGGTCAGATTTATCGGAACCTGAAATAGTATGCAAACAAATAATTAATTAATTTGATTCACAGTTATCTTCTGCGCATTTTGACACCTCTTTTGGTACGCTACGATGTTGTTTGGCGGATTTATGGGCACTTGAGTGGCTTAAGGTCGAATTCAAAAGTTGCAAAAGCTCCTATTCACCCCAATTCCAGAAGGGAACTTACACAAGCATCACACACAGACAAAATCAAGACAAAAGACACCAATTTGTTCTGTTTACTTAACCATAACAATTAATGATTGATTAATTATTGATGCCTCCCATCTCGGACCCTTTTGTTTTGTTATTGATAATTAATGCTGATGTTCATCGCAAACAACGTCGTAGCGCAACAAAAGAGGTGTCAAAATGTGCAGAAGATAACAGTACAACACTCTTGTTTGAATAGGGGCTTTTGCAACTTTTGAATTTGACCTTAAGCCACTTAAGTGCCCATAAATCCGCCAAACAACATCAGATCGTAGCGCAACAAAAGAGGTGTCAAAATGCGCAGAAGATAACTGTGAATTGAATTAATTAATAAATGTTTTGCATACTATTTCAGGTTCCGATAAATCTGACCATTTGTAAGTGTTTAGATACTTTATTGGCGCAGTTTATATTCCAATCAAATGCGCATCAAATCTAAAAGAGCAATAGCAAGAAATGTGCAAAGCCTTTGGAAGTTATTCACATTTTTACATACCCAGTTATTAGGATTGCTGTCAGTCCACATATAATAGGTGTAATAGTCTTTATCATCATTACTACTTTTGACGAACCATGGATGCTCATTGCTGGAGTGGTTGGGGATGAAGTCAAGAATCACTTTGATATCTGAAATGTAACATTGAATCAATATTTTGATATATTGGGTTCCTCATAAACAAGTACGGTATATCATAAGGAAACATTGCGATAACAAGCTATCGTGAATGGAATTAACTAAACTCTTAAAATCCATACAAATCATAGAGGCTGTGTTTAAGTGGGCAACAACATTTCAAACGTTATACAAAGTATTTTTCATTAATGTTAAAGCTATTAAAGTATACGAGACATTTCATCTAATTACCATTGTCATGCATTGTAGTCAGAAGTTCTTCGAAGTCTTTAATTGTTCCAAGATCTTCGTCTACATCCTGGAAGTCAGTGACGTCATATCCGTAGTCTTTGTTGCCGTCTTTATAGATGGAATTGAGCAGCACTGCTCCAACTCCAAGACTGGAAATGTAGTCTGCCTTTGCGATTATACCTGTGGATATTGAGAAATATCAGTTACGATCAGAGGGTATTAAATTATGTAAATCACTTTGTTCCATCTGTCGAACTTTTACATACGTTTTGATCCACAAAGACTTTGTAATTGTCATGAGCATGGATTTGGCCTATAGCTAAATTTGCTGTCACTTATCTATGGTGTCGGTTGTTAATAATATTTGAAATTTTGTAGTTATACCTTTTAGTTAAACCTTTATTGAATTTGTGTGCAGTTAGAATTTATAGTTTATAAACATGAGGTTCGACAGGTTTACAGATTAGCACTCACCTTGGAGATCGCCAACCCCATCTCCATTAGAATCATAGAAAGATCGTGGATAGATCTGATAGATTGTACTCAGTTGCCACCATGGCAGACATTTTGGTGTGTCTATAATGATGAAGATGGCCATTCCTAACATGGTACACCATCCAGCCACTAGAAGGAAGACACATATCCATCTGGCAACACGCCATTTAGCTGTCTGAGAGTACTTAAGAAGTACCTCTTTGCCCATACCTGATGATAACAAGAAAAATATATATTTTGTTATTCTTAACTTTCTATCATTTTTATATGTAACATGTTATGATTATGATTCGTTTAAGAATAAACCCTGGTACATTGCTTTTAAATCGCCATTTCGACAACAACTGTTATGCACACATCTTTGTACCGACATGACCAATTTAATATAAGATTAAGAATCAATACAATAATTATGAATTCTGCAATCAAGACCAGGAGTGATGAAACAATTTAAAGATATTTGTATAACCATCAAGTGTTTCACGTGGATTTCTGTGTAGTAGATTGTTTCAAAAAGAACCAATAAGAAATGTCAACATATTTAAAAGCGTTGCAATTTTCATGAAAACACTTATCTCTAGCTTTGACATGTTATTGGTAGGAAATATTCTTAATTCAGCCAGTTTGGGATCCTTATAACATGTATAATCAGAGTTTCAGTCAACTTGCTGGAATTAGCCTTTTAACCAGTCAAATTGAACACAAAAATACTAATGGGTGTCACGAATATGATATCTGACAATTCGTTTTTAATTTCGAAAACGTGATTTCGTTAAAAAAAAACTCATTTGTTTTTCTTTTAAATGTACTATTTCTATTTGAATGTTTTGCAACATATATGTATGACTTATTGACATCGTCCATTTGTGTGTCTTTCACTACTAGGCAGTGTAGGCACACTTGTGTTATGTTATTAATAAGTGACTTATTCATGTTATAAAGTTCTATGATACGTTTACGCCTGCTTCTATAAGTTCGCCCATAAAGCTTGCAAAAGGTGGTATTTATCTTATCTGATTATCTTATTATGGCGGAACTTATCTAATACAAATAGTTCGTTAGACACATATTAGGCATAGGCCTTCACATAAATAAAATTGAAGTTTCAAGAATGAAACTGTTAAATTTTTATAGCTCTATCAGCATAACAAATCATTATTCATAATGTAATGGTAAAAACATAGAAAATATTAATACCAAATTATGAACTACACAATATTATGCAGTTGGAATAAGTCTAAAGTACACAGGTTTGATTTTTCTTTAGTCCTACACACCCAAGCACAATACATTGAACGTTCAATTTGGTATTGTGTGTTTAACACCCACAGATCGTTTTGTATTAAAACATTTTGAATCGGTTTAAGTTTGATATTAAATCATTCTGCATGGTTTTGTGCCCAAAAACATGTTTATGTTTACATATACTGTGTGTTCAACTGTGTATGAAGTTTTAGAATGTAACTAACTTTTAGTAGGAAGTGGTTTATGGTCATTGTATCTAAATCAAAGTTGAAAGAGTTGCGATGTGGATATAGTTGTGATGAACTGATCCGATCCTATCATTTAACTAAAAATTGAATAATCATCATATCTGTTGCAACAACAACAATGATTACAAATTAAAATTGTGTCCTTTCGTAGCACACACTGTGCTTACAATTATAAGTAAATCACTGTAATATATTCGGGGAACTTTTGTTAATCGCTATGTTTTGTATATTTCGTGATATGATCATATTGGGTTGCATATCGATGAAAGGATGATATGTTCATCTTTACAATGATACCAAATCTATAGCAATTACTTGTTTCAGTGCTCAGCCACTTGCTTGAGGATATGGGTCTCAATCTGAATGTGCGAAAATCACCACTATTTTATCCTAAAAAGTTAATAAAACATCGCTCTGCATGCACTGTACAATGCCGTAGTTGTTAATGTATCATCTTCGTTGAACTGACGACATATAGTTGTTCTCTTGGGCACCAAATAGTGGTGGTTTTCCGCACATTCAGATTGAGACCTCTTTATACATTTTCTTGTTGAGCTATAAATCAGTACAGTAATTGCTACAAATGTGGTACCATTAGAAACATATCAACTTTCCATTGACATCCAATGCAATATGAACATATCACGACATTTTCTGGAGGAGTTTATCATTTATGTCTATTTTAGATTTTAATGCATTCACCTGCGTATGGTCCATGATGTTCCTCTATGATCTGAGCCTCAGCATGCTCAACAACATGATTTGTATCGGCCTGTTGTGACAATTCTTGGGCAGCTTCTGCCGCCTTGGATGTCTCCGCCTCATCATTGCCGGTCTGCAAATCTACGTCCTCAAACGCCTTGTTCTCCATGCTGCCTCTTTGGTTCTTCTGCTGCTCAAGTGAATTGCTCCGGCTGTCGCGATAGACTTCTCGCCACATATATTTACTTAATTTGGGCACGTTTTTAATAATAAGATTAGAAAGACAAGGACTGATAAAATACCCTTGCTTTCTTTGATATCGATACCGGTGTGGGCCTGCGTATTTTCCCAGCTACAAAACTGTAAAAGGCAGTGCCTTGTCCAAAGGTGAACCTTTATCAATTGCATAGATAAACCCGCTCTAAATGATTGGTTGTTGGTGTCCTTTATTAATAAATATCGTCTGCCCGCCCGTGTTTGCTCATCAGTCATTGTACCCGGGCATGTCATTCACTGAGTTACACTGTTAACATTGCATAATTCGAGTGGTAAAAGAGTAATTTAATTGGTTATATTATAAGACAAGATCGCATTAACTAATAAATATATTAGTATTTTCATTGCAATCAATTTCTTATATATTCCATATTTTCAATATTAAACACGGATATCTAATCGTTTTCAGTGATTTCGAAGCAAAACTATTTTTTCTCTACCAGTCAGTCGGTATACTGGCCGACGTCGATCAATTATTATTGTTTTAATCAGATTGGGAACATTGGCCAGCATCCCCTAAATGGGAGTTTATGCCAACATTCATAATGGAGTTTATTTTTGTTTAACATCATAGTTTGTTGGACTTTATATATACTATAATTGATTTTGTTAGATTATTGTCTGACTATTTTTAAATGTCACACATTTTGTTTAAACAAAAACATTGTCCAGGCTGTACTATTAAATATTTAACCATTAGGTTAATACACTGTTAAAAGCGTTGTTTAAAATGTTAAACAACCACAAGTTAACCAGTGAATCGCTCAACGTTGTTTACAATGTTGCTCAAAATGTAACCAACTTGTTTAAAATGTTGAGCAATATAATAATTTGTTTACAACGCTAAACAACGTTGAGCGATTCACTGGTTAACTTGTGATTGTTTAACATTTTATACAGCGTTTTAACAGTGTACGTTACCAGTTGGCCACTGGTAAGCCATCGATAAGTAAAATATCACAAAATAATATTATCCCTATCGACACAACCAACATTTTGTGTATGAATTTGAACACCCCGCAATTGACCACCTTTATAATATAATTACTTCAGTTTTGCGGACATTCCCCACTCGCATTCAAATTTGCAAACACGCTCAAATTGATTAAGAATTACTTATTGCAGTACCGATTATTCTCCCAGTGATAACGTCAAGGTTTGATTTACATATCCATCACAAGTAGGAATTGGAGTGTTGATAAATGGTACGCCTCACCCATAATATTACCTACATTAGCAGTGTGTCTAAAATATGAATTGTGAGCTCAATTTAGTGGACAATAATGTATGCAATTTCGTATTGAAATGAATTAATGTTTCAGACAGTTTTAGATACACTTCTCGAAGTGTATGATAGATAATTCATTCGCTAGCAGTGTGTTCGTACTTAATAATCGCTCTCGTCCAGACAATGGCGGACCCGAACGGCCGTGAATTTTGAATTTCCGTTGGTTTCAATGTAACAATGGATCTTGATAATATATTAATGGATCTTGATAATATATCAATGGATCTTGATAATATATCAATGGATCTTGATAATATATCAATGGATCTTGATAATATATCAATGGATCTTGATAATATATGACCCCATAAAATTAATCACACGTTGGAACTAAATTATTTCATCCTAAAGCCGCTGGAGTTGGATAACCAACTCCAGTGTCAGTATAATTTTTTGAATTTAATCCGTTTATATGATCACGTAACCTCGTACGCATAATTTAACCTTGGTTATTCGAAAACACGCTCGTGTCCGGCATCGTCTGCTCTCGTCCTTGCATTCGTGCACCGCCCTCTCTCGCCCGTGGGCAGCTCATTAATTATCCTTATCAAACATGTACTGACGGGAGAAAGGTGTCTGTTAAAACTAGTTATCCCATTTTAGGTGGGTTATCGAGAGGCTTATGGACTGAGTGATTAGTTATTAAATTATTATTATTTTATTTTTTAAAAAGTATTTTGGGCAGACACTAGCTGGTGTAATTACCGGTGTGAGAAATTCGGCAGTACCCCATAACTTAAGGTCCTAACTTAAGGTCCTAGAATGTACGCAGGGTATTTCTTGAAAACACCACTACGTAATGAAACAAAGTTCTAAACTCGTACAATATGACACATATTAAAGCAATATAAAACTGTACACATCATCCACATATCTATTATACGATTTAATCACTTCAACGAGGGTTCACATATTTCATTATTCGTTTTATCAATTTATTATTACATATAATTTGTTAATCTTCAATAGAATCACAAGTCGTTTCTGTATCACATTATTCATTTCTTAACACATTTTTCAACTATAGCCTACGTTGTTGAATTTAAGTATATCACATCCTATATGCGAGTGACATGACATAAATTGCCCGCTTAGGAGCGCTATTAATTCGGTCTGATAAACCTATTGTTATCACTTACTACGAGAGGATTGCCTGGTTGTATATTTAAATTCGGGGCTTGTATAGCGGTACTTCTTGCTAACTGCACGGGTTAGTTTCCATTATGTTGCAAATTACATCCACGCTCATGCGTTTAAACTACTCAATGGGCGTTGCAATACAGCCGGTTGGTTGCACACGAGAATGATGTCATATATATAGCAACCAGCTTTGATGGAAGGCGAATATTTAAATTTGTTGCCGGTTTTTAGGGCACCAATTTATAGGGCCTTGTAGCGTAATGCGTGATTTGTGCCAGATCCACGGATTCTAGTAAATTCGAAAGACAAAAGGATTAGCTCTTTAAATATGGCAAGTTGCTACCATTGTTAACTAAATGTTCTATAGTTTATCAATCCAATAATTAAATCGAATGGAATGTACACGTGCTCAGATACAGGAATGGCTCGGTGTGGTTTGTACCTTACATAGAAGGCCTAAAATATTCATATAGGAAAGACGTTCCATCTGGTACGTCGACCATTGTATCTAATTGTATGACCAACCCTTCTCCCGGGGCTAATGGAAGCTTATTGAGTTCCACTCGCCCACCTCGCGTAGCCATACGATTCTTCTCAGTGCCAACTATTACAGTCCCCTGAATCGGCAGACTATCATCGATATTGAAATAGTCTGCCTCTGAATCAACGGCGCCAAAATTGATTGCCACAAGATAGCGCGTGCCGGCATCGCCAGGTGCTTTACGGATGTAAGATACCACTTCGTCATTGGCAAGAACGTACTGGATTTTGGAACTCTGGAATGCTCTTTTGGTTTTGCGTAATTCTATCAGTCTCTTGAACATATGAAGGACAGACCAATCAGCGTCTTCCATGTCCTGTAGAAAAAGTAAAATAATTTCAATTTGTTTAACTTTCCCCAAAATATCGTTCGCAAGTTTTTCTACATTTTGACTGCATTGCTGAACATAAGTGTTTAGATCGGCTGAGTTATGTTTTGGACAACATTGTTATTCGATAAATTTACACTGTGAAATGTATAAGCTGTTGTTGGTAACAGCTGAGGTGTTAAAGGTAGATGTTCCGATTTTCAACTTAAAGTTTTCTATTCTACATGAAAGGTCATCCTTAAAAAAGTCGTGTTCCAAAGTTTGAGTTGCATAGCTCTAATGGTTCTTATTTTAGACGCACAGGATGCTGTGAACTGTACCCATTGAGTAGTACACAAACTATATCGGTGGTTACCACCATTCGCGGTAATTCGACGTTATTTCATCGATTTCTCCGTAATCATACCGATTTAGTCCGTCAAATTTCAGTATGATGATGAGAAAAATACGAGCTTTCATATGATATGAAAATCTCCGTATGTTTGAAATAATTCTGTGTTACGAAAATGTGATCGGGCCATCTACCTTTAACTCTTATCATTTTTCAAATTTTTACCCATTGATACAAAAATATAATAAATAGGTGTTTACCTGTACATTGATTCCTGTTTGATAGTTTTCGTTGACGGGTAACCATGTACCATTGCTACTAGTTGAAAACCCACCATTCGTGTCATTACTCCATTGCATAGGGGAACGAGCGGGGTCACGGGTCTTCTTCTTCCACTGGTCCTAAAATAATGTTAAATTCATTCGAAAACTTGAATACATTGTAGTAGCTGCTTATTTTAATTGAACGATGTTTGATCAAGAATTATATATGGTAAAGAGAACTTTACCATATGATGCAAGGAAAAGATATACATTGAGATTTGCGAATATAAATGTGTTTTCAGTCTATATATACCTCTCAGTTATCATATCGTTATTGTATCAACTCATCGTGTAGTGTCGTAGTGTCGTATCGATCATATCGAATCGTATCGTATCGTTTCGTATCGTATCGTGATAGAGTATATATCGAATCGTATGCCCCCCCCCCCCCCCCCCCCCAACTCAACACAAAAGTTGGCAACCATGAATGTTCTTCATTTTTTCAAAGTACCCCTTTGCAAGGATTTTTCAACAATTTTACCCCCCTTTTTTGGCAAAAATGAGGACAAAATTGGGGTGAAAAATATCCCCTTTTTGGGTTTTCAAGGACTATCATTTCAAACACCCCTTTTCAAAGATACTTTATACATTCATTAAATAGATAAAAACTTGTTGCTCCCAACAGTAACAGGCGTTTATGGTCCTGTGTTATTGTGTTATAAACTGGTGTACCCTAATTGTTGTATTTGGGTTGTTACCATGTTCTATTCAAATGGTTAAATCCATACTGTGATGTTTTTTTGTTTTTTCCTCTTCGTAAAATACCCCTTTTTCCGAATTTCGCGGAGACTAATGTATGAAATACTCCTTATTTTCATAATTTCGCTGTCCGCGCTGACAATCGAAAATATACCCCTTTTCCGCGATTTTTAGAACAGTCATGGTTACCAACTTTTGTGTTTGAGTTGGGGGCCGGGATCGTATCATATTGATTATGGATGTCTGAATGGTCGGTTTCGTTTGAGCAGATTATTAATCATAACAGACATTTGTTAATGTTTTATAAAAATGTGAACACATGCAGGTCAATTTAAATTGTAATGTCACTTACGATATCGTTTTTCGCCCGTATATCTAAAGTAGTCTCTTCCGTCAATTCAACATCCGTCATGCCAATCTCATCTCCATAGTAACAGATGGGAGTGCCTGGTAACGTCAGGAGTAACATGTTAGCTGCTCTATCATATTTAGGGGCTAGTCGACTGGCAACTCTGTGGACCTCATGGTTGCCCATCTAAAACAATGTATTCAGAATAAATCATTATCACTATTCATTATTCAATACTTTTCATGCAGTCAAAACTTCCCAACTTCCAAAGTCTAGGCTGTTCTTTCGATTTACTCGTTAAATTTTTAAAGTTTATAGGGAAAATGACAAATAGAATCTACATGGACAACTCTCGATTACACATTAATACAATTTAATTAACAGGACCAGCCAACAATATGCCAGTGCTACATTCTTTGAATATCGTACGGTACTTGGTTGCGCAAACTATTTCAGATTTGGATTACCGTATATGTATACAATGATTCGATTTTAAAAACTTACCACAAAGTTTGGCCATTTCTCGTCAGGTAAATCCGTCATCCACTTCTTGATGAGTTTCTCAACCTTTCTACCAGGAGTGGTACCAGCCCCGCCTAATGAATCACCAAGTTTCATCAAGTTCAGATTCTGTGGCATGTCGACTTCGCGACGTTTCGTTGTACCATAGTAGGTTTGTGCATACGATGCGTTGGAATCTGAATCACTCATCATAACTCTTATAATTAAAAAATATGGAAATGTTTGCACATAAAATTTGACATAAATTCATCATCAATATCCATCAAAATATTAATTAACACTGAAAATTCTATTCTCAAAATATTTACGTGCATTTTAGTGATTTGAATTGGAGCGTCCTCATCTTGTGAACTGTTTTCTTAACCCCCAGACACTACCTGCATATCTAACAACGTTTATGATTGGGTAATTTCAAGATATACACATTTGAATAACCAATTAAAATACTGCTTCTAAAAAAATTCAATCCAATCTTTATGAGGGATACAGTTGTTCTAACAATGTCTCTGATTGGTGCAACAAACGATGCATTTAATTTTCTGACCAATGGGAAGGTAGTTCTCAAGGGGTAAAACGAAGTTTACCTGTAAGTTCCCGCGGTGGAAAACTTATCAAAGAGACCTTTTCGCCATCTGTGCAAGACATCGTGTTGTGTGCCCTCCGAATGGCCCTCATATTCGGCAGTATACCAATGATGTAAACTGTCGTATTGTTCCTGTAATAAAAGAAGTTTCAATGGTGATGACTAAGGGAGCAGTTCCATTTATACGCGATAAATTTATCGCGACTGTATCGGGGCCTGATATGTTTTGGACCCGATTTTTTCAAGTTGATTCGCGATAAAATAGTCATCAGGCCCCGATACGAGGCCTCTGCCATACCCTGGGGTATGTTTAGCAAATAGAGCGGGACATTGTTTAGCAAATACACGAGGATAATACAATTTACGTTAAACATCCATAATCAATAACATTATCTCTAAAAACATGAAATGCTGAATTTGTACCTTACGCTAGAATAAATAGCCCGAAGCTCTATTTACATACCGACCACTTATCTTTTGTTATATTTAAACAAGCGGTAATACGCTATCGATAAATAATCCTTTGCTTCTCGCAACTGTTCGCGCAACTGTTCGCGCAACTGTTCGCGATAAAAAACTCATCGGGGCCCGGAACATTCTCGCAATTTTTATCGCGTACAAATGGAACTGCTCCCTAACGTATACATGTACCGTATTATCCCTATTAAGCGCCCTGGGCGCTTAGCAAAGTCATTTTGGGTGGGCGCTTATTAAGTAACCTTTTTTAAAGTCATTCATCTATTGTTTCTTTCTTTTTTTTAGTATAATTTATTTAGAGTAATGTAAACTTCCCATTCCCTGCGTCCACACTGAGGACAACCGGTATACAATGTACTCTTTCCACTTCCTGCGTGCACACCGCACAAGTGCTACCGCAAGCATATAACGGACATCAAATGCAGCGCCCACTAGCGACCAGCTGGACAATAGAAATCGAACCACAGCTAAACATCAATGGTCGATTGCTCTAATGTCAATTGTCTAAAGCTAACTTTTGGGTGTCACTATATTAGAAAATTGACATATCAAAGTTTAATGGTATGGATGTAATGAATATTAGTCAAACCTTTATTATGAATGTGATGAGAGCCAAATGCCATTACTCTGCAACACAGCGGATTGATACAGATGAGTGAAAATTGAGTTCCATAACTCCAATTGTCCTTATTTTAGAAGCACAAGGTCATGAAATATTTGCCCATTGAGCAGTACACAAACTGGCCGGTGGTTAATCACCTTTGTCAGTAATTCACCACATTTTAGCCTATAATTTCTAAATGGACCATTTCTGGCCCCTAAGATTTTACAGACATAATGAGAAAAAATGGGGATTCTTGTGATATCAAAATATCTTGATGTGAAAAAAAAATCATAGCCCTAATTAGTGATTTAACATACACCTTTAAAATAACTTAAACGCTCTTGAAATCTAGATTGGATGTCAAAATACGTACCGGGTCATTGGCTGCGCTAAAATCACTATTTACTGGTTCGTCTGCCAAATCTTCAATTTCATAGAGGTATTTCATTCCATGCATATTGAATCCATCGACTCCTTTGATAAACCACTCTTCTAATGCCGACTATGAAATATTAAATACAAAATATGAAAATGAAGTATCACGTGAAAGACAGAGAGTATTATGTTAGCGAACAACCGGCAAACAAGCAATAAACAGATACAACTATAGAACAAAGAACAAAGGCCGAAAACTGCGCCTTGCGCAGGTACAAACAGATTGAAAGTCATGCACAAGCTCACCATCAGGCAGTTCAGAAGAGTGGCCAGTTATCTAACATGTCTGATGAGATGATGAGATATTTGTCTAAGTATCTTCCTTACTTCAAAACCTTTCTCATATTGCATTTTGAAGATCGTTTTGTTCAAAAATTTACCTATGCTATATATACGGTAGTGTAATAACTATTGTTGTTGCTTTAACAGCTTTTTCTTAAATTAAAATGTTGGTGCGGTTTGAGATTTTGGAGAAGGTTAATAGTGACATTGAAAGATTGTAAATTAAATGTATCCTATCCCAACCACTTAATTAGTTTCATATTTACCCAAGAAATAAAGGTTAGGTACAGCGACAATCTACACAAGAGTGCCTGAAAATGGTACGTCCTATAATATAATTATAACAAACCTCTAATGCATCTTGGACATCACGATTGGCAAAGTTAAGATCGGGTTGATACTTGGAATATTGATGTAGATAGCTCTTGCCATTAGTATGTGGAGTCCAGGCTGAACCACTATACACGCTTACCTGCAATACACAGAATAGTATAGATATATGTTCCTATTATAGGTATGAAGTCTCCAACTGTTTTATTATACGCATACTTAAAAATATTCATTTGAGAGTTATGTTCAAGAACTGTTATTTAACTTGGAAAATGTAAAGAAAGGACACTTAGAGTTGGTTATCCAACTCCATTTATTTTTGGATTATTTAATTTAGTTGTACCTAGGAATGTGATATTTAGAATTTGTCGATGGGTATTCGGGTATACGTGTTAAACCAATAAGCAGATCATGTCCAGCATCGTCTGTGGTTGGTTTTATATATTTTATATTGCAGCGCCTTCTATTGTTGAAAAATGGGCAGACTGGCAGATTGGCTGAATTAAGCCACTCGTGAAATGATATAGACGGAATTTTTGGGATAGATTAATTCTCATTACTTCATTACAATTTTAAAGACTGTCAATAAAATAAATAAATAACTAGTCCTCGAGGAATTGAACCTGGGATCTCCAGATGCCAGATTGATAAAAACTAACCGGTCCTCAAAATGAGAAATCCAGATATACCGCCGCAAACATCGCCGATTGTAGTAACATGAGTTTGAGACGTACGTCACGTCTGACTTGCAGCCGGTGATAAGTTGGTAGTGATTCCAAAATATTATATAAACATAACTGACATGATTAATGTCTGCAACATAATTGACATCTGAAACACAGTGCAGTAATGTAATAAAAATGACATTTGATAACTCGAATTCTTATCAATTTCGCCATCTTCAGTGGAAATAATTACTCTGAATGCAGCTGCCAACAAAGAAGACATCTTAGTCATGAAGTGTTGCAACAAGAGATTTCACCTACCCAGTTATTAGCGTCATTTGTCCATGTGTAATAATCCTCAGATTTATCCTCGTCTGTAAACCATTTATGTTCAACACTGGAATGATTGGGAATAAAGTCGAGGACTACTTTGATATCTGAAATGCAAGTTTATATGGTATATGGTGATATTATGGGAACCAAGTAAAGCAGCTATTATGGAGTACTATAATATGATAAATGTGCAAGAAAAGGGTTGAAATTAACTGAAACCTTACTGATCAATACAAAATACAATTTGTTTTTCTCATACCTGAATTCTGAAGAGACTAAATCAGACATATTTCTGAGCTACATTGCCCGGTCAGATCAAAGCCGAGACTACGAACTCGCAATTGCTCCATGCGTGGCGGGCCTATCTTTTATCTACAAAGTATGGATTTTACAACCAAATCCGATGGGACACCCTGATCGCTGGGGAAGCAGGTCGGGTCTCTTTGGCTGGGGCATTGTGATCGCTCTCCAATCGCTGTTGCACTTTGGAATTAACCCACCTAAGTTCGCGCCCCAGCAAGGCCACAATACTACTTTTCTCTCGTATGTACCAAATAAATAGGGTTGTTTTTTTAAGCAGTATAAAGGCATTATGGTTTATCCAGCAATATAAGGCACCATGGTTTACATACCCCGTTCATGTAAAGCATTCAGCATATCTTCGAAATCTTTCATGGTACCAAGCTTCTTATCCACCGCCATGAAGTCTGTCACGTCGTATCCGAAATCATAGTTGCTAGAAGCATATATAGAATTCAGTAATACAGCACCAATCCCTAAGCCAGACAGGTAATCAGCTTTCTCGGCTATTCCTGGAGATAAATATTAAAATGTCAGCAATATGTTTTAGATGACGGCAGTTAAAATAATTAACATTTTGATACTGCTCGACATTTTTAATGTAGCAAGCAGTTCTTGAACAGAGTAATTGAATTTAAAGAGAGGTACGTTGTCAGTGAAGTGGATGTAGCTTGCCAGACTATCACCATGATTGATCAAAGCCTCAAAATCCAGCTGTGTAAAGCTGTCACTCTGGTCACCAACTTTTGGGTGATCATGTGACAGCAGGTTGTCATAGATGGCAGGTAGGTCCGAATAGCCGATATCATAGGTTAACGGACGTGATGGCTTCGTCATAAAAAGCTGCGTGGTAATCAGAGAGGAGTTCGACGTCTTGACTGAAGAGATCCAAAAATAATGTTCCATAGTGTCGCTGTGGATGTTGCGAGACCTGTTGATACTTGTTACTCGGGAGCCGGGACCATACTATCAACATGCTTACAGTATTATAATAGTAGTTACCTTTAAGATCACCAATTCCATCGCCATTAGAATCATAGAAAGATCTTGGGTAGATTTGGTAGAACGTGCTAAGTTGCCACCACGGAAGACATTTTGGTGTGGTAACGATGATGAATATTGCCATAGCAAACATAACAAACCAGCCTGCCGTAAGAAGGAAGAGACAAATCCCTCTAGTAATACGCCAGTGGAGTCCTTGAGAATACTTCAGAAGATCCTCTTTACCCATTCCTGAAGATGACAAAATGAAATGAAGAAATAGAAATAAGATGATCGATATTGATGCATAAGTAATCGTTTTGGTATTATTTCAAAGCAAAGTATATACCTGTTATCTAAACATTCATTCAAGTACGTTGACGAATTACAACTTTGATCAGTTGAATTCTATGAAGAAAAAAAATCTTTACACTTATTAAATATGTTACTTTTCCATCAGGCTGCACCAATAGAAATTACGTTATCCGATATAATAAAACAGAATGTGTAGATTGTCACCGAACCTTCGAAACAACTGATACGCTGTTGACCCTCTAATAAATGAATTGCTACTTATTCTAAACATATTCTAGAAAAGCGCTATTGTTAAGGTTTTCAGTAAACATTTGATTTAGGAGTATATTAGGATTGTTGACCAAATCATATCATATGACTTATATATGACAGATATTGCACAAGTCACCGCAGGTATCGCGTTGTAATATTGTATTTATTGTGCGTATAAAGAGAAACCAATTGGACAGAAGTATAGTATACACTTAATTTAGACCTGAGATGTTTATAATCATGTCAATTCTGATGGATTAGACACCCGAGATTAGACCTAAGGTGTTTATAAACATATCATCATCATCATCATCATCATCAGGGTGTAGCTCGCTCGCTTGAGAGGAACCCCTCCCTAGAACTTGCCTCCACAGACTTCTGTTTCTGGCTAGTCTTGACCATGTAGTGCCCAGCTGTCGGGTAAGGTCGTCTCTACAGCGTGTTTTGGGGCGTCCACGTTTACGGGTCCAATTTCTTGGAGTCCACTCTGTTGCTCTGACTGTCCACCGGTTATCTGTTAGCCGTGCAATGTGTCCTGCCCATCTGTGTTTTGCCATCCTGATGTTATCGATGATGTCGCTGACACCTGTTTGTTGTCGAATCCAGGTGTTACGCTTTTGGTCACGAAGTGCGATGCCCAGCATTATGCGCTCCATCTTGTGCTGTGCCATGCAAGCTTCTCTAACATGGTGTTGGTCGGTGCCCATGTCTCACTACCATAAGTCATTACTGGAAGAACGTACTCATTTAGAACCTTCCTCTTGATCTTCATACTGGTCTTACGGCTTCTTCTCATGATATTTCCTACTTTACTGAAGGCTGCCCAACCGAGTCCAATTCTCTTATTTATCTCAGGGAGCAAGTCACCATCTCGTGTCACCGTCTTTCCCAGGTATACATATCTGTGTCCACCTCCTCGATGATTTTTCCATCAACAGTTATTACGGACTTGTTGACATGGTAGTAGTCCGCAACTGTTCACTATGACTGGAGAATTATACATTAACCCATGCAACTGTAACAGAGAACATACTTCAAAGCAGAGTCATTTGTGGACTAATATGTAAATTCTGATCGAATGCAGGCTAGTGTATAACGTTATACCTGTCACATGTGTTTTATGGGTTTGGGTGGTCACAATTGGAACTGTCACATCATAAGGTGATTTAATGTGTCTAGTCTAGACTGTAGGTATCTATTCACCAATAGTTACTCAAGCAATTTATCTCAGAGAGAAATGGATGGTAGAATATTACCTGAGACTAATACCTATAGGTATATTAGTCTCAGATATTACAACGTAAAATTTGGTATATACTTGTACCACAAAGTATAACAAATTCAGAAGTACACATTTTCCGGTAGAAAAAAAGTGTGCAGTTCAAAATAGGAAGCAATTCTTTTAACGGTTTTAATATTTTGGATAAAGTTCAATTTTACAACAGTTTGGACATGAAACCCTTTTTGAACCCTGAATTGCTTACGGTTCTATATTAGCGATGACGCATTGCGGTGTATTATTGTATAACGTGCTGTAGGCTAACTGGTGTATCTTCTTTACAAGATGTAGCATATAAGATGTATGGTTCTAAACAGGAAGAGACGAGTAAAGTAACGTAAGACTTGATGAAATTCGATTTCCTGAAACCTGTGGGCATTAGATGTGCATTATTACGAGGTCGTGTATTACTACGAGCTTGTTTAACGTCGTCTGCATTTCTTTACTTTATAAAATCAGGGTATACAAATTACGTACAAAAATTGAATATATTTGGGTGAAAATGATGGGGAATTTTGAAATGCAATACAAAAATAAATAAATATCAGACTCCCTTTTTATATTGTATTTCTTTGTAATGAAATGAGTTACAAAATGTTGACAATTAAGAAGTAGTGAATTGAATTCGTTAAAAACAATACCGTCAAATTCGCAAATTTGAGAGAAAAGTCGTTTGAAAAAATGTCTGTTTTATTTTCAAATTTTCGAATATTAAATTTTAAAAATACGCGTACATTCGACTGGGAGCAGGTTTTTAAACACCTTATCGTAAGAATATATTATGAGCTGTAAAATAACATATTCAATACTTGCACACGGGTTCGTAATGGAAGTTGCCATCACACAAAAACAAGACATAGTTAAGGTGATGGCACGAAGTGCATCGCTAAATCTGTGAATTGTTTTGCTTGCTTGCTCTTAACGTCCTGACGCGCACAAACGGGAGGCTACTTGATTAATCTAGGTCGGGCGACTAGAGACTTGAACAGAAGTGCGTCGTATCTTAGAACAGCTTCTATTTTCAAACACACTTAGATTAACTAATAAGCAGTGAGGCCCTTTTGCTTTGACATCATGTTGTGAAAGTAAGAATGTGATGGAATAACTTGTTAATTCTGCAGCTGTGAGGTTGATTTTGAATTTGGAAATAGTATTGACTGCAAAATTCTGGCGTAGAATAGAACTATTGATTTTACGAATCCCATGTCCATATGTATTTCTTTTTAGTTTCTACCATGAATGTCAAATAATAAGTGGATTGAATTAAGCTGATGCATCATGTAGGTCATGTCGAACATTTCAATGTATCATATGACTGTCTGCGCGTATCTCACTAAGTCAATGGCGGCGCGAAACAAGAGACAGTTAATTTAGGAAAATTCAATATCAAAGGACGGATATTTAAGAGGTAGAGAATTGCAAGAATCTACTCCAGGTCATCAAATCTTACACTATTTAGTTGTGGTGAATAATTGTGTTTGTGGCCAAATAATTTGTGTTATAACTGAGCATAACTTCATTCTCAATTATCCGTTGTCAATATAGCATATAAAGGGTTAATTAGTCGTCATTCAAAGCACGCAGGTTTCCTTTTGCGCAAACTTAACTTAGCCGAGGGACATTTTACTTAGTTCAGCACTGATTTCTATTCCGAGTACATGGCACTTAATCGATGAAGACACTTTATCTAGCGCGACTAGTATTCACCCGATATGTCTTAAAGGTACCTCCAGTATTGCCACAAATAGAATGTCTGGATTTGTGGTTTTTTATTTGGTTGGCTCATTAAGCTATGCTTCCCCATATTCTTTTTTTCTCAACGAAAGCAAAAGCATTCATTCATTCATTGTATAGATTAAAATTGACTGTCCCCCTAGTTTTGCATATATTGTATATTGTATATTGTATATTGTATATTGTATATTGTATATTGTATATTGTATATTGTATATTGTATATTGTATATTATATATTGTATATTATATATTGTATATTGTATATTGTATATTGTATATTGTATATTGTATATTGTTTTATGGTTCAATCTGAAGTGATTATACCTGGGACTAATATACCTATATGGTTATTTGTCTCAGATTGTACTAGTGAATAGTCGTAAAGCAAAAAGATAATATCAATACAAATATAAGTGTCAAATTGTGCCGTTTTGACTACATTCCACCACCGGAATTCCATCTTCACAAATATTTATAGGTAATGTTTTTAAAACGTGTCTCCAATCGAAATTCCTCTAAAAAGAGTGCAATTAAACCACCCTGTATGGTATCCACACCGTATTCTCAATTGATCTGCAGTAATACAGTACACTGTTTGCAAATATGCAGGCATTTGTCTTGTTACATGAGAATGTCTATAACAATTCGCGCGGGATTCTAGCACGATGTTGTTGTCTAACCAATCATAATTCCCCGTTGCTTATCAGCAAGGTTTCTGAACATAATGAAGACAAAAACCATAGGTTGTAATTTGTGATTTCCTTATCATCGGCATTTGGCACGCACCTAGTATGTTTTGTTGAAAAGAAACTCATTATTTTAGTACTATGAAGGATTTATATGAACACGTCGTTTATGCATATTTTATATGATCCTGAGGAAACAGTTATTACTTAATTAACGAATCATCAATTAATGAATAAGACTATATATTACATATTATATCATGAATGGTACATTTAATCTGTTCATGAAAATATTAATAATGATATATTTAAGGTGACTCAAATTTACTTTACTATACATGTTGATAATCAAACATTTCATAATCTCACGCACCAAAATGTCTATCAGATGCGTGATATGAATCTTTTCAAACTAGTACTAGTATTATATTAGTACCTATTGATTACAGGTTTAAAATATCCGTTAGTTCGACATGGTTTTTTCGTATATAATTAAGAACCGTTTGGCGTTTGCTGTAGTAAATTGAAGCGCTGTAATTTTGTAATAACTTCAAATGTTTTCCGTCTAATCTAATTTAATTACATTTAAATAATACATGACAATAAATTGTTGATTCCATTTTGCAGCTCACCTGCATACGGCCCGTCATGATCTATCTGTAGTTCCTCTGCCTCCCTTATAGCAACCGTGTTAGCAGCAGCAGAATCTTTATCCCTCGCTGCTCCTCGCTGCAATTCGATGTCATCGAATGCCTTATTCTCCATTCTTTTAACTCAGAACAAAATAACTGTGTCGAAGTATGTTGGAGTTCAGTTTCTCAATACGTTTGTATTTTTTGAAATATTTTACACCTTTACTCTAGAATATAAGACGTTTTCAAAAATGACTCAAGCTGATGAACCGTCCATGGAACGGTAAGATAGCTTAATGTTACCCTGCTTCGCGCTTTCAAAGAAATGTCAATTTGCGCATGCTCTAAACAAATGCTATACAGGCTACAGCGACTCATGCTATGCTCAAATGTGTGAGCTTTGTTACTGCATTTTAGTGATTTGAAGTTACATTGCCAAATTTAGATCAGTTCAAATTTGTTTTAAAAAGCAGTTTGAGTCCTATGTGTAAATATAGTGGGGAAACAAGCAGTTTACTTTGGTAAAATAACAAGCATTCTATGTGCATCGTAGCACGGCAATTACACACCAAGTTTACTTTACAATATCTTGATTGTGGGCATATTATTATGATCTTTTCCATGATATTTTTTAGAAAGTCCATTTTCTTGCAGATTTGCATTTCTGGTCATAAATCTTCAATATATTATTCAGAGTTACAGAGCGATACGATCCTATTACTTCAGAATGGTTTTTAAGGGTTGAAAATAGATTGTCCGCTAGCGGACAAATTTTTTTCAGTCTATTTTTCAATTTTAAAGAAATATTATTTGATCGTAAGTGATATCAAATAATAATCTGCATTTACTATAGACAGCTCAATTTACTGCGGTTGCACTGTAAAAAGACTTTCAGCATTTACATTGTAATTTATAATATTTGTCAATCATCAAATTAATATTAATATGATATCAACAAAGAAATCATTTTTAACAATTATGAAAGTAGGCATGTATATATTATGAATTATAATTACTATTTATGCTATAGTCCTTTTGTGGTGCGTTCTCCGGCAACCATTTAAATACTTCTCATTGTGCAAGAATTTCTATAACCAATATGAACAAATAGGGTCTTCTAGGGTTACTTGCCGGACCCCACTTTGAAATAATTAGAAGAATAGCCTATTATCATACCGTGCTGTATGTGCACATCAATCCTTCACAAAACCATTGTCAAATGCCTTTATTTTAAATATATTTTCTCCTAAGGCCTACGTTTATTTCATAAATCCATTTTTATCGTTATGAATTATTTTTAAGTAGATTAATTTCTTTACCGATAAAAAATATCTTTTGAAGCGCCTTCATAATAAGCTGTGATAGTTTAATTGACCGGACGCTAATTGGTAGAATAGTGATCTCTTTTTTTCGCGAAGAAGGATGCTGTTCATGAAATCCATGATAGTTCTAACATGTTTCATTATAAACAAATGATATTATACAGACGCGCAAGCGCGCTGAAAAATTTGGGGCAAATATTAGAATAATAGAATTCTACTTATTCAAGTTCTAAGCATGAAGCAATCGTGATGAGCTGTATAAATAAACAGGGTGTCTAAAACTTAAAAGTACGGACACCTATGTTAAAGGGACAAAATGTCATGTTGATTTTTTTTAAATTGCCATTATTGTTGTTTCTACTTTTAAAAAAACCCAGCAAAACTTGATTAAAACAATGTTTTAAATATGTTGGAATACCACCCTTAACGTTAAATGCTGGTTGCGGCTCTACCAGCATTTTTGAACTGACGTTTTGTTGTACAAAGAGGGCTGATTTTTCTTAATCCTTACACTCTAGGAAAAAAGGGTGCTTCAGGGGTTCTTTATACACCTTTAAAGGTTCAAAAAGGGGAACAAAAAATGCGTCTTTAGAACCTCTAAAGGTTCTCTACAGAAGTGTTGGGGGTTCTTTAAACTAAAAGAACCTTTAACCCTGAGGGTTCCATATACCAAAAGAACCCCTGAAGCACCCTTTTTTCTATGAGTGTATCATGTAGGTGTAAGTTCATACATGTAATTCAATTATAAACATATACAAATCCCAGTTTTATCATATATTTTTGTAATTGAGGGCGCTGCCTCCACCACATCTCTTATGCCCCTTAAAGTAAGAATTATTAGTGATAATCTATTCATACTAAAACTTGATTTGTAAACCTGAGACATCAGAAATTTGTTTTATGTCAAACACGATATTGGAAATACACTTTTCTTGTTGCAGATATCTGCATAATCATATATATTATTAGGCCTTTAAAAAAGTAGTGCAGCTGATCAAGGATCTCACGTGTTTCATTTCAAATTTGCCTATACCTCAAAATCAACTGTTGTTTTGATACAACAAATAGGTCAACATAATGTTTATGCTTTTCATTTTCATGCTTATTAATAAAATTGGAATGATTTAGGAAGAAGAAAAAAATAGATTGTGGGAGTGCAAAATTGACTAGTGTCATGTTATAGTCACATATGGTAGGCCCGCTTACGCAACTCAATAAAGATCCCAATATTTGTTAATAATAACAATATTAGTTATTACAATATCAACTCAACAAGCATTGCTAAGCCTAATGGAAGTTTTATTGAAATAGTTTAGGATGGTTAGTTTTGCCAGAAGATCGGCTATATTACAAGCACGGTGAGTTAAAGGGACACTAAGAGATGTGTTGGAGGCAGCGCCCTCAATTATGATAAAAACTGAGATTAGTTTATTTTTATAATTGTATTACATGTATGAACTTACACCTATAAGGATTAAGAAAAATCAGCTCTCTTTGTACAAGAAAACGTCGATTCAAAAAATTCTCGTCCCGCGGGACGAGGACGAGCATTTTACGTCCGACAGTATCCCCCCTGCAGTACGCGTGATACATAACACGAACCATATTTGCATAGAGGGCGTTTTTCAATAAATAGCGAAGATATTGTTTTAATCTAGTTTTGCTGTGTTTTTGGTTAGTAGAAACAACAATAATGGCGATTTTTAATGTTCATCTTGAATTCTGAAGTAAATTTTTAAACATTTAAACTTTTCAGCACCACTCAATGTCCCTTTAAATGAGAGATATTCACCAAGTTGGTGCAGCCAACGCGGTGAATATTTCATATGATACGAATATAGAGAAAGAGCACATAGTAGAATATGTCTTGATTGAAAAAATAAGTTGTTATTAGGGCACGACTGACCCGTTTATTTCAAGATTTCCCAACCAAAAAAAGGTTTCATACGCACCCCCCCCCCCCCCCCCCCCCCCACCCACGCACACAAAAAAGTAAATAAAAAAAGTTTAAAAAATATGAAACAAAAATATGAAAAGGTAGATGTTCCGATTATGTTCCGATTTTCAACTTGAAGTTTTCTATTCTACATGAAAGGTCATCCTTAAAAAAGTTGTGTTCCAAAGTTTGAGTTGCATAGCTCTAATGGTTCTTATTTTAGACGCACAAGATGCTGTGAACTGTACCCATTGAGTACACTGTAAAAACAAACGTTTGACTATTTATAAACACTACAACACGTTTATTTGTTGTTGTTTACGTGTAAAGGTATAGGAGGTCGTTTACGATAAACGGGTTGCATAAACGCTACAACGTGTTGATACGTTTATTAACTGTTATCAAAAACGTGTTTATACCAGCAATCATGTGTTTATAATTGCTGGTATAAACACGTTTTTGATAACAGTTAATAAACGTATCAACGCGTTGTAGCGTTTATGCAACCCGTTTATCTTTAACAATCTCCTATACCTTTACACGTAAACAACAACAAATAAACGTGTTGTAGTGTTTATCAATAGTCAAACGTTTGTTTTTACAGTGTAGTACACAAACTATATCGGTGGTTACCGCCATTCGCGGTAATTCGACGTTATTTCATCGATTTCTCCGTAATTATACCGATTTAGACCGTCAAATTTCAGTATGATGATGAGAAAAATACGAGCTTTCATATGATATGAAAATCTCCGTATGTTTGAAATAATTCTGTGTTACGAAAATGTGATCGGGTCATCTACCTTTAACCAAAAAATATGAAGAACAAAAATTCAAGAAAAATTCAAAAAAAAAGTTACACCAAAAAAACTAATCATATTTTTTTCACATTGGCAAGTTGAAGAATATGTCTTGATAGAAAAAATATCTTGTTATCTTTTTTTTAAATATCCCAACAAAAAATGTTTACAGACATAAATTTACATACCCAACACACACACCCCCGCACATACAAAAAGAAATATAAAAAGAAAATGAAAAAATAAATACGAAAAATATATTAACCAAAAAAGAAGAAAAAATTCAAGAAAAATTCAAAAAAAAAGTTACACCAAAAAAACTAATCATATTTTTTTCACATTGGCAAGTTGAAGAATATATGTCTTGATAGAAAAAATATCTTGTTATCTTTTTTTTTAAATATCCCAACAAAAAATGTTTACAGACATAAATTTACATACCCAACAACACACACCCCCACACATACAAAAAGAAATATAAAAAGAAAATGAAAAATAAATACGAAAAATATATTAACCAAAAAATATCAAAACAAAATATTATAAAAATTCCATTGAAATGGAATGGGGGCGATCCAAGAGAAAGAAGCATGTTTTGTAACCAAACATCTGTTTCATACCAAAATACCAGGGAAAAGTGTGTATGTATTTTCTATAATTCAAACCAAAAAAAGAATCAAAACACCGCAGTCTAAAAATAGTACAGGAAACCAATAAAGTTGATTTGTGTGCATACTGGGGGATTTGGGGGGGGGGGGGGGGGGGGGGGGATACAGTCTGAAGAACAATCTAGGTATATATGACCTTGGTCAAACAAGATAAGCTAGTCAAACAAGATAAGCTATAATATTATGTCTCTCTGTTGGGAGTAGCACATCTCTAATCAACTAAACAAATAGAGCTTTGACTCAAGCACAGACTGCGGGTACTGTTGAAATAAACTGCATAGGTACATGTAATTTACAAAGACTACAAACATGGCGGCCCCCACTTATGTCTAGAAAGACCAAAATGTGTAAGTTTTTGCAATCTCATGCTATAAGGGTGGCTTCGCCCCCCAAAAACAAAATATCAAAAAAAATTCCAAAAAAAATGACCCGGTACGTATTTTGACATCCAATCTTGATTTCAAGAGCCTTTAAGGTATCTTAAAGATGTTCCGATCACTTTTTAAGGGCTATGATCATTTGTTCACATAAAGATTTTTTGATATCAGAAGAATCCCCACATTTTTCTCATTATGTCTGTAAAATCTTAGGGGCCAGAAATTGTTCCATTTATAAATTATAGGCCTAACCAGTTTGTGTACTACTCAATGGGCAAATATTTTGTGACCTTGTGTTTCTAAAAATAGAACCATTGGAGTTATGCAACTCAAACTTTGGAATGCGACAATTTTAAGGATGATCTTTCATGCAAAATAGAAAACATCAAAGTTGAAAATCGGGCCAGCAATCGGACCAAAAAAACCAATTATATTTTCAAAAAAACTTTTTTTTCTTCTTTTTTTGCACATTTTGTTTTTCATCAGATTTTTGTGGACAGAATTTAAAAAAAACCAAAAAAAACCCTGTCAGGCCCGCACAACAGGGTGGTTTTTTTTCGGTGTCTACAAAATGTCTAGACGATGAACTAACCAATAGCTCACTTGGACAGGAATGAAAGGTACAATAAATGTGGTGCAATTATACCACAGAGTTTCATATATTGCACTATTAATTTTTTACTTTAGCTAGGTATGTAATGTTGATGTTGTATTGTGCGGAAAACATCAATACAATAAATAATTTTTCGTTGCCATACTTTTTGGACACCCTGTATTTTACAGGTCAAAGGTCGTTGGGGTAACCCTTTGCTTTCAAGATGGCGTCAATAAGAATGAGATTTTGATAAAAGTCGAATGAAAACAGTCAACAAGGTAAGCATTTCATTACAATATGACAATGAAACAGTTGCCTAGCAAGATTGAATTTGCAGTTTTCATGGAAGGCAAAATAGTGAAATATGGCGTCCTCTCTAGAAGTGTTTTCTTAACGTTCAAAAAATAAAATCATAAACTTATTTTTGATTAATTTTTATAATATTAATAAATAAGCTTATTTTTGTCCCGCTTGATGATGCATGATGTGTAGTACCTTACCTTTACCTACATTGTTTCGGACTCAAAGGGAAGACTTTATAGCCTATATCGCCCATCCATCACAAATTATGTTGATTTGTCAAATCTAATAATCGATTTACCATCATCATCATGGCATCTTTCTATACAATTTATACATGACATAATTTGTAAAACTTCACCGTAGGTAGGGATGTTCATATAATTGACTATAGAGGGCGACATTTTTTTTGAATTTAAAAAAAAAAAATATGTAGAAAACTCCATGTTTACCTCTTTTAAATCCATCGGAAAAGTACGATACAAGCTGGGTGTATTCACTGATGTCTAAATAACCCCATACAAGCAACTGGACATCATGAAAGTAAACCCTTTTTTACCTAAAATGATTTCAAATGTGCATGACTTGACCAGTTTTCAGCAATATGAGGCAAACTACTTTTGGTTATAACTTTTTTATTATTCAGCCTGCAGGCAAGGTTGAACCATCATTTTTTATTGTAAAGTACTTTGTTTCCATGTATTCCATTTTCAAAGCGATAATTTTATTTTCAAAATTTTATAAACATGCCTACCGTAGGCGTAGGCCAGGGCAATATCAGGGATTCTATTAAATTTGGGAAAGGAAAGTCCTATACTGACGTACGTAGCTAAATAGGTCCTGTTTGCATAAATTAAAAAAGGCAACAGCGCCATTTAATGAGGCTCACCGGATTGAAAGGAATTTATAGACTTGCATCAAGTCCGTCAGACACAAACAACGATGGTATGGTATGGTGTGAAAGTGAAGTGCGAAAATTAATTCAAATAGGCCTACCTAAAATAAATGATGAAACATGAAGTATCATATATTTCAGGCTTGTAAAAGCCGTCCAGTATGTACGTCTTATCATAACTTTCAAAACCGCACAATTTGGGGGCATTTTTCCAACAATTCCGTGTAAACTTCAATTAATTATAAGTCTATACAGAAAAGCAAAGCAGACAACACAAACATCGCCACCAACAATACGACACTCGCCAAAGTTAAACAAAAGTAGCTTCAGATCTGCAAGTTGAGTCACACACCCCTGTCCCCAGTGTCCGAATTAGAAAATAAAAGTTACCTGCACAACAGCAATATTTTCTAGAAAAATTGATTTTTCCCCTTAAAAATGGCTGAATATCACATTTTTACATGCACACAGGCAAATGTTTACATGCACAGAGCCAAAGTTACATGCATTTTCGATTTCGATCACTGTCTGTCCCCGTAAGTAACTCTTGTGCCACATTTTGTGCGCATGCTCAAGTATAAAGCCAAACCAATTAAATTGCGTAGTAGTTCACGGTTTATTCCATTCGGGACGTCTGGCAAGATATAGCCATAATAAGCACCTTTTTTAGTGTTAATCCAGGAGCCGTAGGGGAACTTGTATAGTCACTGTACCAATGTGTAATTTTAGTTTAATAAATATCATACATTAGAATTGGAATTTATTACATAATTTTAATATTTTGTCATCATAAAGTATGGGACTGGGAGACCTATATTTGAGTGTATTCCCCGATTGTTAATGCTCATTGAAATTGTAAAAATAATAGCTGTCTTATCAGTTCAGTGTCATTTTATTCCATATTGGAAACATAAATTTATTGAAAATAATAATAATGTCGCAGCCTTTAGCCTATGAGACTGGGATGTAGATTGTGTCAAAATATCAGTACTATGTACTTCAGTTTCAGTCAAGTTCATCTTGCTGTTGTGGGTATACATTTGGATCACTCTTATCATACAGTTAAAAAAGTCACACATACGCACTACATCATAATATTAATAATTAATATAGCCTTTGATTTAAAGCTATCAATATCATCTAAGCCAACAATTGTTTACCATTGAGGTCCTGATTATGTGTTCCTAAACACCTCAGCCACAGCCAATTTGGTGTCAGGTGTGGGATTTGAACCTACATGTACCTCCAGCCCTAGCCTCCATTTGGATGGATCCCCTTCTTTGTAATTACTAGCGGGATACCCTCACAATGCTCTGGTCTCCGCTAGATGAGCAAATGAGATTCATGATTTTTTTTTTTAACTTGAGTTCATGAGTTTTCAATTGCTGGAAAACTTCATGAGTTCATGAGTACTAAATAAACCCAGTGGAATATAATTTTTAAAACGCGGCAAAAATAATACTACAGAACCAAAATAAGAAATAAGAAAAATAACATTGGAATTTTGTTTCAATAGGAACCCTGAAGTTTAAAGGGGCACTAAGAGATGTGTTGGAGGCTGCGCCCTCAATTACATGTATTATTAAAACTGGGATTAGTTTATTTTTATAATTGTATTACATGTACAGTATGAACTTACACCTATAAGGTATAAGAAAAATCAGCCCTCTTTGTACAAGAAAATGTTGATTCAAAAATGCTCGTACAGCCGCGACGAGCATTTTACGTCCGGCAGTATCCCCCTGCAGTACGTGTGATACATAACGCAAACCATATTTGCATAGAGGGCGTTTTTCAATAAATAGTGATGATATTGTTTTAATCAAGTTTTGCTGTGTTTTTGTTAGTAGAAACAATAATAATGGCAATTTTTAATGTTCATCTTGAATTCTGAAGTAAATTTTTAAACATTTAAAATTGTCAACACCACTTAAAGGTAGATGACCCGATCACATTCCGATTTTCAACTTGAAGTTTTCTATTCTACATGAAAGGTCATCCTTAAAAAAGTTGTGTTCCAAAGTTTGAGTTGCATAGCTCTAATGGTTCTTATTTTAGACGCACAAGATGCTGTGAACTGTACCCATTGAGTAGTACACAAACTATATCGGTGGTTACCACCATTCGCGGTAATTCGACGTTATTTCATCGATTTCTCCGTAATTATACCGATTTAGGCCGTCAAATTTCAGTATGATGATGAGAAAAATACGAGCTATCATATGATATGAGCTATCATATGATATGAAAATCTCCGTATGTTTGAAATAATTCTGTGTTACGAAAATGTGATCGGGTCTACCTTTAATGTCCCTTTGACAATTTATGTGAAAACGGTTGAATTATGTCAATCTTGCATGCCCAATAGCACAAATGATGTAGGCCTAATGTAAAAGGTTTGTAAAAGATATTATGTGTGAGTGGGTGGGATGGGGTGTGTTTGTCTATGTGGTAGTTTATGAAAGGAACATGCCATAGATAGGTAATAGATAGGTAAAGGGTCTCAGATGGTACAGTCCAACCCCAGTTATCCGGACATGATGGGACCGAGCAACAGCCAGATAGTGGAAATCTGGAAGCGAATTATTTGTAATTCTGCATTGACTGTCCTGAAGCACTCAAATTTGGACAATAGAAGGGTTCTGAATGAGGGGTATTTACAGTGACAATAAAGTGATAAGACTGTAAAAACCTTATTTTCTTTGGGATTATTCATAAAAGGGGGTCGGATAACCGGGCCAGGACTGTAGTTAGTATGCCCACGTATTGCAAAAATTAAAAAAAAACCAGATTACCAGGCCCGTGCCACTACACACGCTTGCTGTCATTGCCGAGAATGAAGCTTCCAGTGTGCTAGTGCCACTCCTGGTTGCTATGCTAATAAGAGTCACATGGTTTAGTGAGTTTGCGGCGCACACACGAGCTGTCAATCATTGGCATTGCCAAGAATATCGCTACTCTGGTTGCTATGCTAAGAGTCACATCCCTTATTGGCATATCTCATATATATGGGAAACTCTTGTTTGGCGATTCAAATTTCCTCTTCTATTTTCATAGAATCCCTGACCATTAGTGCTGTGACACCGAACTACCACTACACGTGTAGAAAATTCACTACACGAATAAACAACCCACCTGTTTTTCAGCATTATAAATTGCTCAAATCAATATTTCACACAAAAATATGCGTCATCAGTCCTAAAATAAAGTTTAAATTCCAATGCTACTTCATTAAATTATCATTTTCATACACCTTTCATTGATCGTACCAATTGCGAACTTCGTCGGGGAAATACCTTTTACCGATGTCAACAATTTTTGGTTCCTGTATGTTATTTTTCCCATGTTACGTCGTGCGGTAAAATTGGTACCACCCATTTGAGATTGCACATGGTCTGACATATGGATGACGTAATGCATAATGCTGCCTGCCACCAGCGGTTGATGAATAAAGAAATGGACTAAGACTCTGCCGCCCTCTACATTTTGTCATCTCTGTTCCATATGGTAATGTTTAAGATCGACTGGGGGATGTAGTCGTAAAATTCGGCAGTCATGTATGCTGGTCTTACATGGCTGGTCTTACGTGGGTCTCCACCCACTCCCCTGGGAACAAAGATCCCATTGAGGCTAATGTTCATCTTTACACAGAAAATGTTATAACCTCTCTATTTATTTGTATTTATCTGACTGCCAACATTAACTATCTAACTATTCTTTAATTTAACCATTAATTGTAGTTGGCTCAGTTAGTAGACCACTAGTCTTTATATTCTGAAGGTGGCAAGTTCAATTCGTTAATATCATGCCTGTGAAGTACTCAAAATTTATCAGAATAAACGGAAGTTGTTAAATGGTTCCCTGCTGTCTCTTTTCAAATTACAGAACTATTGGCACGGCATCATTTGTTGGCATGGATACATCCAATTTTGCCATGGATACGTCCAATGTTATTAATATGGGCACACAAGCCTACTCTTGGAAGGAACAAGTTGAGCAGTTGATACCAGACACAGTAAGACATCTTGTTGTAAATATATCACCACAAAAACAGCCATCACAAGAAAAGAATCAATGTTTTCATGAATACACCGCGACATGGATAAATATTTTGGACCTGATAATAAACCACCACAATGCATCTTGCAAGAAGCAACACCAGAGTTTTAAAGATGTTAATGTAACGGTAACTGTTACTCTGCCAGACTCTGAGCCTGTCTCTGTTCCAGTCTCTGTTCCAGTCAATATTCAAAATGATGATAACAGTAGTAGTATGGCGGAACACATTGATATCCCTTTTGACAATACTGCTGAAAATGTGCCAATCTCAGAAAATGAAGATAGCGATTCTGACGATCAGGACAGTGATGAATCTGATAAAGATTGGGTAAACAGTCAGGTGGATGATGATAATGAGGAGGAGGACAATCATAGTGATCAAGGTGAGGAGGAGGAGGAGAGCGACAGTGGTAGTGACCATAAGAGCATAAATATTCAAGATGCTTCAGGACCAGTATTAAGGACACGTAACACTCGTCAACGAAATCCCACAAGGAGAGTGTATTGTGAATCGCAAAATACGGGCAAATCCAGAACTAATGATAATAAAGAAGATTCTGATGAGCCAAATAAAAAAGGGTACAAACATAAGTGTCCAGAATGCAATAGATCATTTAAACTGAAACAAACACTTAAAAGACATATGATCCATATTCATGACCCGACATTCACTGGAAGAAAGCAATGCGATGTTTGTGAAACTTGGTTTGATAGTCAGGAGAAACTTACAAGTCATCTTGAAGCACCAGGCGAGAACCATGGTAAACATCCATGCACCTATTGTGATGTGACTTGTAAGACAGAATACCGTCTTAGATTGCACATGAAATCTAACCACAAGCTTCCAAAACCTAGTGTCCAGTGTGACATTTGCCAAAAGATCTTTTCAAGACGAGCTTCTTTGAAAAAACACAAACGGTTACACATCAGACCAGACGAGTATCCATGTTCACAATGTGACAAAGTCTTTAAAGCTGAACAACATTTAAAAAGACATACCGTCATTCACAGCGAGATACTGTCACACAAATGTGATATTTGTGGAGAAGGCTTCAGACAGGCGTTTAAGCTGAAGACACACAAATCCAAGGCTCATGATGTCCATGAGAAACATCCATGTACACAGTGTGATGCTGTCTTCAAACAGAAATCCACCTTACTAGACCATATGATGACACACACTGGCCAAAAGTCATTTCTTTGTGATTTGTGTGGACAGTCATTTTCCCGTCCAGCAATTTATCGTCTTCACACACTTCGACACAAAGAGAAAGCAAATCCAAAAGCTTTCCCTTGCCCTCAGTGTGATCGAGCATATCCTAATCAGGGTCGGGTAAACAAACATATCCGGGAAATGCATTTGAAAGAAAAGAACTACAAATGTAAGTTTTGCCCCAAAACATTTTTCCATAGCTCTGGCGTTATCAAACATGAAAAAACACACACTGGAGAATATGATTACAAATGTACATATTGTGATCTAAAATTCATCGCAAGAACGCAGCAAATTATTCATGAAAGAGTACACACGGGTGAAAAACCATACTTTTGTGAAATCTGCAACAAGACATTTTCACGCAAAGATAAACTAAACGAACATAAAAAGAAGACTCATCCACCAGAGGGTTCAAAACCAGATGAAACCAGTTTTCAGTGCACAATATGTGGTGCTGTTTTCAAGAACCATGCAGGCTGCATAGCGCATGAGAAACGTCATGCAGCCATTAAGAGTAATATTTGTGACATATGCGGTGCGGCATTTGTAAGCAATAGTGACTTAATAAGGCACATCAAAATTCATACGGATGGAAAACCACATTTTTGCAAACAATGTGGTTTGTCCTTTACCAAAAAGTCTGAATTGAATCAGCATGTTGTAGTTCATGTCATGAACAATTAAATATTTTTGAGTTATCTCTTTGACCTTGGAGACATTTTCGCTGATACACCACGTTATTGTATGAATTGATTAAAATGAAGGCATACTAAATGACCCCCATATTGACCCTTGAGCCCATAATGTTGTTACAGGTATTCAAGCTAATATACATGAGTTATGAAATGAATACACTATATATGTGTATCATCACAGCAAAAGGGTGTCTCCCAAAGAAAATTTTGAGATTTCTTATTACCAACTAAAGGAGCTTTTTAAATATACTTCAAAATTATACCTTTGTAATATAAGTTAAAAGTTTAACGGGTTCGCCGTCAGACAAGTTTTAATCTGTCAAGCTTTCGCCAGAATTAGCTCTGACTTCTTCAGGACCAAATTATTTTAATATTAAACAAAACATAGAGATTGCCACTCCTCTTGTTATCATCATTTGGGCTGCCCCTTGCCCGATGATTTGAGATCATACCTTATACCTTTGTAGTTAAGATTGGACACAGCTTTCTGATTTTATGAAGAAGACACAGCTTTCTGATTTTATGAAGAAAAATGACAACTGTACACTTTTCCCGCGGTGGTACACATAATTAAGTAAAGGAATTGAAACATTTTTAGTCAAAAGGACCCTTTGACCCCAATTGACACATCATGTTCAAAGGTCATCTTAAGTCAAGTTGTAAAATAGGCTGTAAAGTAAAAGTTCAATTGGAACCAAACATGGGTTAAATATGTAACATGGGAACCTTTATGTGTCACCCATCACATCAAAACATACCTCTTGTCGATTTTTTTCTAGATACAGGCTGTCCAAAAATGATTAGTACCCATCGATGCCAACAGCCAACTGTTGGCATCGATGCCCAAAGTTCAATACATTTTTTCATCATCAAAACACTCCATTGTGTAAGACATGGTGATTTCACCTTTTTGGCAAAGTGCAAAAAAATGTGTTTTTAAACAGCTTATTTGAAAGAAACTAATACATTCTCTTAAAGGCATATTATGTGATCTTTTCTAGAGAGCGCCCTCTATTCATTATTTTTTTTAGAAAGTAGATTTTCTTGCAGATTTACATTTCTGATCATAAATCATACATACATTCCAAGTTACAGAGCGATACGATTCCTAATTACCTCAATATCATGGTTTTAGAGTGAATTTAGAGTGAAAATAATAAACTGTCGGATAATCCGACAGTTTATTTTCACTCTAAAATCATGATTTTGAAGTAATTAAGAATCGTATCGCCCTGTAACTTGGAATGTATGTACGATTTATGATCAGAAATGTAAATCTGCAAGAAAATCTTCTTTCAATTTTTTTTTCGATGTTGAGGGCGTTCCCTGGAAAGATCACATAATATACCTTTAATCTCTTTTCTGCTAATATCTTTGGTTCCTTTCTATTTTAAATTGCTGTTGTATCATATTGTTTTTCAAACCATAATACTTCTTCATATTGATTGAATTTGAAGAGTAAAAATGGATCATTACGCATAAGCTTTGTTTCTATAATGAGCTAGTTTTGAGGCTAAACTTGAGGGACATTTAAACAGGTAAAGACGTAGTCGTGGGTAATTATTAGCAGTGGCTAAGACTTCTTTTTCATATTGGGGATGCAATTTCCTACAAACGTGGTAAAATGATATAGTCCCTTAGTGTTTATCCTCACGAAATCCATTCTCCAATGTGAAAATGAAATCTAAGCCACTGGTGATTCACCAAATACCACTTCATTTAGAAGTCCCTAAACAATACTTGGGGTCACTCAAGTGTGACAAACTTCTTTTACCCGTTAAATTGAATTAAGGAGAAGAATTATTAATGATTTCAACACCCATAACTAATAACAGTTACAACAGAAAGACACACAATATATATATTGAGTAGACAAGAGATTATGAGAATACACAAGTTTCTTTCAAACAAGCTGTAATAGCACACACATTTTTAAGCAATTTGCCAAAAAGGTGAAATCACCATGTTTTACATAATGGGGTGTATCTTGAGTTTGATAAATCCAATATTCATGATCTAAAATTCTAATAAAATAGTACAGTATGACAAAGATGATATAAAAACAACGGACCTGATCCCATCGATTTTGATGATGACAACAATTATTGAACTTTGGGCATCGATGGGTACTAATCATTTTGGGACAGCCTGTAGGAAGCAAAATGTCTCAAAAAAATAAAGAAATTAAAAGGAATGCTATGATTCTATTCATCATATTTCCTGATTCTTGCAGCTAGATTTTGATTATGAGATAACAATTTAAACCTTGATTTTTGTATGTTTTGATGATGTTAAAATCAGATTTTGGATAAAAGACCCGGTAAGTTTTGATGTGACAGGTCACATATCATAAGGTCAGAGGTCACATACCAAGGTCAAATGTCATCTCAGGTGAAGTTGTAAAATAGGCTGAGCATACCAAATTGGCCGTGTTTTACCAGGTTGCACATAAACCGAGGACCATTACTTTCGACCTTATGACACCAACCCTAAACGAAGGTATTATGCATCATTGATGCTCTCATTTAGTCAAAAGGACCCTTTGACCCTAATTGACACCAGATTGACATTTCACCCCAAACATTTTGTAAAGGATGCATGCATGTGTCAAATAATCATACTATGTAATAGATAAGTTGAAACATATCTTTGATGAAAATGACCTTATGACCCCAGATTGACCTTTGACCCCGGAAACCTAATCCAAAAGCTTTCCCTTTCCCTTACTGTGATAGAGCAATCCTAATCAGGGTTGAGTCGACAAACATCAGAAAGGTCCGCTTCTTATGTAAATTTGTCGCAAAACATTTTTCAAAAGTTCAGGTTTGATGAGACATAAATATATTCACAAAGGTGAATATAGTTGTAGCTGTTCATATTGCGGCCTTAAATTCATTTCCAAATCACAGAAAATCATTCATGAGAGTGTACACACTCATAAAAAACCATACATTTTCATATAAGGTGCCAGCACCAGAAGTAACACAATTTGAATGTTCATCATGGGGAGGGGGGGGGGGGATTTTTCACTTCCTGCGGGGGTGTTTAGCCAATGAAAAGCGTCATTCCGCCATTGAGAAGAATTTGCACGTGACACATGAAAATCCACATCAATGCAAACTCTTTGATGATTCTTTTGCTAAATTAAATCTGCACATGGTTTCTTTGGTAGGGGGAGGTCCCCAAAATGTCATTTATCGTCGTCATTTTCATGACCCCCTTATAACGCCCCCCCCCCCCCCCCGCCCCCCAACACACACCCAAATCTTATACGTAAAAGGCCTATGGTTATTCGGAATATTGAGGAAACAGTTGATGAAGGGGGAAATGAGGGTATACAAATGTAGAAAATATGCACTCGAAGCGCGCAAAATTATAATCAGTTTTTTTGACTAACATTTCGTTTTGACCCCTTATTACAATAGTATTCATTTATGACAAACCCCTATTTTCTTTGTAAACAAAATATGACCCCCCGCCCCCAGGATATTTGGGACCCTACAAAAAAAATGACGGCCCCTTAAGTAGGCCTATTTAACAAGTATGTTTTGCTAGATGTATACCCTTTAGATCCTTTATTTGCAATACAAAATTTGTATGGAATAGGAATATAGGATCATGTATTTACCTCACATTTTTAAGCAAATGATTCCACTACTTTGCCAGACAATAGTTGAAACTTCTGAAATCAGCAGAATTGGTATTTGAATAAACATAATGTGCTACAACAAGTTAATATAACATAAAAAGTAAGAAAGAATTCTTTTGTTTGCTACATTACACTTTACGGATGTACACCCAAGTATTGGACATGCTTTTGTTTAATTTCAAATTCCATCCTTTCTCTAACCTCGTTCAGCCATGATAGCAAAATGGGAAATGTGACTTTATACAATTGCTTGGTATAGTGTGGGTTGCATACATACATGCCACAACAAAATTGAGTTCAATGCTACATAGAGATGACAGTGAAATGCATGATAGCCAAACTTTTACATAGTTTTGGACACTTATATCAGATTGAAGAAAATGGTAAGAACTTGGGCCATATATTTTGTAAATTTGTATAGTTAACTTGATAAGGAGAAGAAAAAAATTCAGATTTAATAAAATCGAAAGTGTATGAAATTTAAATACTAATATCTAAGTATCAAATCAGAAATCAAAACTAATGAATATGAATTGCAAACATTTTTGGTAATAAAACATATATGTTTCGTACAGATATTAAATAAACGACTCTGTTCTTTTCAGAATTATATGAATATTTAGGAAATATATCTTTTGATTCATTAATAGTTACTGTACATGTATTCTGTGATGTGTAGTGATATATGATGTTTCAATTTGTTGCCAAATAAAGTTACCCAATACCAATAATAAGTCTGGCAATAGTCTACTGATGTACTGATTTAAATTTGAATTGCAATTCACTCTTTGTTATTTAGACCATATCAAATTGAGTTCGGAAAAAACAGGTCACGTGGACTAGGTGCGTGTATGCTGCGTAATGGAGTGGTTGATCGCATTCATAGCATTGGTTGTCTGCTTAGTGATTCACTATATTTACAGTATACAAGTGTACACCCATGAGCAGTCAAACTAGTAGCAAAATTTATCAAGCTGAAGGTAAAATGTGAAGGTGTTACCCCAAATCTCTTTTATCTCACCGTTTTTGTTACTGAAACACCGCAAAATACAACTTTGCGAGAAAGACAATCTCTCACCAACACCAGCCCAATCCACACAGGATATTAAAGACACTGAATGAAAACACATTTTTTCTGTGCATGACTCATTATCAGAAACATTCGGAACCATTTGAATATTGTTTGATTTGAATTGGTCTATCAACCTAAGTGTCAGATTTATTCTTATAGTACTGTAAACGGGGTGAATAGGGACATGGGGGGTGAATAGGGACAAAAATGGGAATTATTTTTTAAATGTCACCCACTCAAGTTATTTGAACTGAATTTGCATTTGTCAAAATGATAATGACTATGCACAAAGCATCAGGGGTAGCATTAAGGCCCAAAAGCATGTCTTCATCCCTGTGCATGCAAAGAATCCAAATACAGTGAAAATATATTTTTCTGGGTGAAAAAATATGTTTGCATATAGCGACTATTATAGGCTACATGCCAAAAAGTTGAGGATCTGATTTAACTCCTGAGCTTTCAAAAAGTCTCAATATGAGGGTGAAAATTGAATTTGATGGATCTTTCACCCCCTTAATGCTACCCCTGCATAGCATATTGGTACAATGCAACAACCAACTTTAAGTTGTGAAATAAAAATGAATGAACAGATTTAACTACATACATGTTAAGGGAAGTGTCAACCCTAAATATATGAAATTTATCAAGCACTGTAACTTTTAAACTAATAATGTAATGTACATAAAAGTATACAATTTTTCAAATGAAATGAGTCGGAGAATCCATTTTTGGTATTAAATTTCGCCAAAAATAGTGATTTCTACATTTTTGCCCAATAATCACTTTTTTGGCGCCAAAAATTTACGGACAACCTAACAAAACCAGTTTTTTATTAAAAATTTCAAAATTTCACCAAAATCATCTAAAGTCAATTATCTAGGAAGCACTTTTTTTTTTTGGCTTAAAATTTTTTAGTTTTGAAAATATTGACAAAAAAGTGCCAAAAATGTGATTTTTGAGATAAAAAACATTTTTTTGGCACTTTTTGGTCAATATTTTCAAAACTAAAAAAATTTAAGCCAAAAAAAAAAAGTGCTTCCTAGATAATTGACTAAAGATGATTTTGGTGAAATTTTGAAATTTTTAATAAAAAACTGATTTTGTTAGGTTGTCCGTAAATTGTTGGCGCCAAAAAAGTGATTTTTGGGCAAAAATGTAGAAATCACTATTTTTGGCGAAATTTAATACCAAAAATGGATTCTCCGACTCATTTCATTTGAAAAATTGTATACTTTTATGTACATTACATTATTAGTTTAAAAGTTACAGTGCTTGATAAATTTCATATATTTAGGGTTGACACTTCCCTTAACACATATTCAACAAACAATAAAGATCTATCTCCCTGTATCCATGGCAACACAATAGATTCTAGCATTATTTGATGGATAAACACATGATTTTAAAACACATAATATGATTTGTTTATAAAGCGCTAAAATAAGTGTAACATGATAACGAAAGGGTCGATTTTTAAAATTCCTCTTTTGAATAAAAGCCAGTTTGTAGGCCGTATATGGTGCTCCCATTGGTTTTTATGCATGTCTAAGTTTTTTGTGACGCTATTGTGAAAAAAGTGCCCATTCTTTCCGACTCGCCCTGTATACTCAATAGTGATGTCACTCTGTGATTGACTTCATAACAACGCAATTAATAAACCAGTGATGACTAAACACTTTTGTAAGTTGCATCTTTTTTTTCTTCTTCAAATTACAGAGCTTTTGGAATCTCATCATCACTTGGTAAATTAACACCACTCCCTTGTTGCCATGGATACACCCAATTTAGTTGACAAGGGCACAGAAGCCTCTCCTTGGCAGGAACAAGTTCAGCAATTGGTACCAACCATAGTAAGGCATCTAAATGTTAACATATCACCACAAAAAGAGCCGTTGTCCCAACAAACTGATAAATGTTCTCATGAATATACTGTGACATGGACAAATATTTTGGACTTGATAATAAGCAACCACAATGCATCTTGCCCTAAGAAACATAGAAGTGCTGAAGATGTCACTGTTAGAGTGGCAGTTACTATGCCAGTAAATGACATGCCCTCTAAGCCAATCAAAGACCAAAATGAGAATAAAAGTGGTCCAACTCCAGATGAACGCATTGATATTAAGTGTGAAAGTATTGACAATAAGGAACCAATACCAGATGTAAGTGAGGCAGAAAATCAAGACAATGATGAAGACGCAAATGATTGTGAGGTTGATGATGATGAGGCGGAAAATTACGATATTGAGGAAGAGGATAATGATGACAATGATGATGGGGATGATGATGATAGTGATTATGAAGATGACACCAAGACAAGTTTAACACCAAAGTCAGATTCTGCTGTTGTAGAAAAGGAATATTTCACACGCCAACAGAAAAAACTAACAGCAGCTGTCAAATCCAATAATAAAAACTTGACCATAGTGATTGCTAAAAAGGGAGATGTTGCGATTAACAATGGAATTCATACGGCAGGAAACTTGGAATTTGATGATACAAATGTTGTCAGCATTGCTGTGGACGAGCTCATCTCGAAAGATGAACAAGGGACAAATATTCAAGATAATAATCCAAAAACAAAAAAGAAGAGGAAATGCAAATTAGATACCCTTCCCAAAAAGAGAAAGAAGCTTGCAGCACGCTCCCATAGGGTGAATCGTACAGATCGTAAACCTAGAAAACAATTCAACAAACAATACCCATGCACAATGTGCGACAAATCATACACTTTTATAACGGCGCTTAGGAAGCACATGATTTATGTTCATGATCCAACATTCTCTGGGAAAAAACAATGTGATGTTTGTGAAAGATGGTTTGATAGTCAAGAGAAACTTGGCCGTCATCTTGAAGCACCTGGGGAGGACCATGGTAAACTTCCTTGCACTCGCTGTAATGCCACCTGCAAAACAGAATACCGACTTAGAATGCATATGAAGTCTGAACATAATATTCTTAAACCTAGCACACAATGTGACATTTGTCAAAAGAAGTTTAGCAGACCTCAGTCTTTAAGAGAGCACCAACTGATCCATCTCAGACCCACAGAGTTTCCCTGTTTAAAATGTGATAAAGTGTTTAAACAGAAAGGTCGTCTGGAGTATCATGTTAACAGTGAATGTGGAGTTCTGTCATATAAGTGTGAGGTCTGTGGAGAAGGGTTTAAATTGAAGAACGATGTGAGAAGTCATAAAGCTAAGATACATGGCTTATTTGAACAGCATCCGTGCACCCAGTGTGATGCTGTATTCAGAAAGAAAATAACTCTACAAGATCATATGTTGACTCACACTGGCCATGGCCAAAAATCATCTTTATGCGATTTATGCGGAAAGTCATTTCCCAGTCGATCTATGTACCGTCGTCATATGCAAGGCCATAGATTTAGGGCTAATCCAAAGGCTTTCCCATGTCCCCAGTGCGATAAAGCATATCCTGATCAGCACAGGGTTAACGTTCATGTCAGGACAATGCATTTAAATGAGAGGAAATTCTCGTGTAAATATTGCCCAAAAAGATTTGCCAGCAGTTCAAGTTTGAGCAATCATGAGAAAACTCACACAGGCGCGTATAGCTTTAGCTGTTCATATTGTGACCAGAAATGCATCACCAAATGGCAGAAAATTGTCCATGAAAGGGTGCATACAGGGGAAAAGCCATACAAATGTGACATTTGCCCCCAGGCATGTTCTCGGGCAGATAAATTAAACGAGCATAAAAAGAAGCACCATTCCTCCGAAGGCACAACACCCGAAGTATCACATTTTCAATGTTCGACATGTGGGGCTGTTTTAACTACACGCGCAGGAGTTATAAACCATGAAAAGCGTCATTCCGCTATCAAGAAGAATATTTGTGTTCATTGCGGAGCAGCATTTGTGAGCTTTGGTGATTTTATGCGGCACATGAAAATCCACACAAATGGAAAACCATATCAATGCAAGGAGTGTGATGATTCGTTTACTAAAAAGTCTGAATTGAATCTGCATATGGTTTTGCATGCTCAGAGTATGTTTATTTGAGTCTGCTCATAATGAATAAGCATTAATAACACATGAGTCTGTACCCTTGTATCTATGGCAATAAGTTTGAGTGTGGTATACACTTTATAGAAGCTTGAAAATAAATGTTACAATTGTGTTTGTGGTTTATCAAAATAATAGCCGACAAATTCTAAAACATTCCAAAGGAGTGAGACATTTTGCGATAATGTGACATTCGTCTCAGAGTAGGAGTTGGGCACTTGTATTTAAAGGTGTATGAATGGACTTTATGAAAGGGATCTTTTTCATGCTATTTGAGCAAATACTGTAAAAGTGATAATATCCGCGCGATTACATTTTCGCGCTTTGCCGACTTTCAGCCATTTCCCTTGTTTTTAAATTTGCGTTTTGAAAGTTCATTACATAGACTTATACACAAAATAAATATGTTTGTGTGTTTTTATTTTCGCGCTAGCTGCTTGGAATGCGAAAAGCGTGAAAATTAATGTAGCGCGAAAATGTCCACGTTTACAGTATGGAGGCTGATCGGTTTGTCACGGACGGACGTTTGTGCAAAACATGAGCGAAAAACAGTTTGCAAAAAGTAACTACTGACATTTATTCAACTTTTTATGTTTAATGTTATAGAGAATCATCAACTTTATTGAAATACACACAAAAAAATAAGGTGTGGTTTGTTACTAAAAATAGAACGACGGAAATGTTTGTGTCACGGACGGACTAGATAGAAATAGGGTTCTCTACCTTTTAGTGCTTCTTTTTAATTTCTATCTAGTCAACTCCATATTCCCCAATGCTTTCCAGGTCAAATAGTCAGTAAGATACATGGTTTGTATATCTGATACACGGCATTTGAAAATATTTCTTATTTTTTACAGGGGTAGGGTAACAAACTTTGTCACGGACGGACATTTTTGAGCGTCACGGACGGACACAAATGTTAACTACATAAAAAACTTTGAAATTGCCACATATTTACACTTTAGTATGAAAAAATGGTATTAAATACTTACAAAATAGTAAGAAAAATGTCAAGTCATGAATTTTCAGTCTTAGTAATAAAAAGCAGTCAAGATATTAGTCTTTTCCCAACACTACAGACAAGATAGAAATAGGTTTCTCCGGACCTTTAGTACTTCATCTTAATTTCTATTTAAACAATTCCATATTCCTCAAGCTCTCCAGGTCAAATAGTAAGTGAGATACATGGTTTGATACACAGCATTTGAAAACAGATACATTTTTTACAGGAGAAGGGTAGACCCGTAACAAACTGTGTCACAGACGGAAATTTGTTAGCGTCACGGACGGACACAGATGTTGAAGAACTTTGAAATTGCCACTTATTTACATGACAAAATGGTATCAAATACTTACAAAATAGTAAGAAAAATTGTATGTCATCATTTTTCAGTCTTAGTAAATAAAAAGGATCACAAGATACCAAAACCAGTGTGATGGTTATATTCAAAGGTTGCAGAATTTGGCACTTTGATAGCAGAGGGTGATCGGTTCAATGTTCACATTGGTGTGATTTTTTTTTAAATATTGATATTGAAATGTACCTCACAATATTGGACAACATCTTGGCTAACTGAAACTGCATTCGAAAAGAAGAAAAAATGCGGTAAAGTTTTCGGAACAGTCCATTATTGCCCAAGGGGTAGAAACAAGATGCGTCATGGACGGACATTCTTAGTAGAAGTTGACCTTGCCATATTTTATGTTAATGAAACATTTTCAATTTTTTAATTAAAAATTGATAGATGGCACATTTATCCATTAAATAAAAATATATATTTTAGAAAAAAAGTTCTGGGAAGTAATTACCCTGCCCTTGTGATAACTTTTTGATGCAGAGCTGTCCGTCCGTGACGCAAAAAAAGGTTTTAAAGTTTTACAACTTTTTTCAAGAAAAGAGAAAAAATTAAAAACATAGTGAGCTATCTCCCCTATATACCCCTTTCTCATGTAGAAATGAAACTTAACAATGGCATCAATAAATAAGTTAAATCAGTGATTAAAAGTTGTCACGGACGGACATTATTCAGTTCTGAGTACAAATTCCAAACTGAATCCCGCCTCTCTTACCATAAATGGCAAGAGATAGACCTGCTGCATCATATACACTGTATGCTGTGATACAAGTTTGTAACACAATTTTGACCCTTCTTTGATAAATTTTGTTCGATTAATTGTGTAAAAGACTGTATGCTGTGATACAACTTTTTAAAACAATTTTGACCCTTCTTTGGTAAGTTTTTGTTCAATTAATTGTGTAATTAAAGGTTAGTGATAATGGATACATGTAGGCATCTAACCGTGTTTTGAGTTTTTCAAAGTTTCATGAAGAAAAAGCCTGCAACTTTTGATAGTGCAAAGCTTAAAATTAAATTTGTGCTAACATCTCCAATGATACTTTCTGATTTCAATGCTGTTACTTGCTTTTATTTTACATACACTTATTATATGGGGCAATTTTAAACAGTGTCTTTAAACTGATCTCATGCTACCCCTTTTATTTGCAAGCATTATTTCATCATGTACAGGCAGTAAGGTTAACAAGCGCAAGCTATACTACAGATTCACCAAAGATCTGCTGAGGGTTCACAAATGTGCAAATAAGCAAATGACTTCATTTGACTTAAGTAATTTTACAGTGCACCTGGTGAGCATCATAACATGTGCTCACTGCTGTAGCAAACCTACTCATTTGCATAAAGGGCATACCTGTATGGACTAGTTCATTTAATGATAAGAGGGGTGGTAGTCAGCTTTGCTTGTGTGCTCAGAACTGAACAGTAGCTAACAGTGTCCGTCCGTGACAAAATTTGTGTCCGTCCGTGACAACTTTTAATTAAAGATTTAACTAATTTATGCCTGCCCTAATTAATTAATACTCCTGCATGGGAAAGAATACATATAAGGGAGATACTTCACTATGTTTTTATTTTTTTACTTTGTCCTTGAAATTAGTTAAAACACTTTTAAACTTTTTTTGTGTCACGGACGGACAGCAAAACATCAAAATGTTAACGCAAGTCTAGCGATATAACATCCCCAGAACTTTTTTCCCAAATATTTATCTTATTTGATGGAAAAGTGTGTCAGCTATCAACATTACATCACAAAACTCTGAAAATGTTACATTAACATAAAAATATAGCATGATGAACTTGAACTAAAATGTCCATCCGTGACGCATCTTGTTTTCACCCCTTGGACAATAATGGACTGTTCCGCGAACGTACCGCATTTTAATTTTTTTTAAATGCAGTTTCAGATAGCCTAGATATTGTCCAACATTGTGAGGTACCTATCAATATCAAAATCAGAAATTTATTTTTTCATAACCATGTTAACCTTTAACCGATCAGCCTCTAATGACACCATGCGGAATGTACATCGCCCTTCCATGAAATATACCTTTACTGTGCACCGTTTTAACGGGATGGTCCAACTTTAAATACAAGTGCCACAAAGTTATTTGTGTTTATTTCTTGAGCACATGTACCTATATATTTTTTTCAAAATGTATGTATGTTTATTATGTGTTGGACTATAATAGTCTTCTTTGCTTTCTCAAGACTGATGTTACTAAACTGCTCAAAAAAAAATTGGAATATTTATTTTTTAAGCACAAGATTTTCAAATATTGCGGGATATGTTCATTAAGTGTAATATATCATTTAAAAGCTAATGTGTTCATCTGTACAATGATATCCAATTTAAAGCAATCCCTTGTTCCAGTGCTCAGCCACATGCTTGAGAACATGGGGAGGTCGCACTCTGAAAGTGCCAAAATCAGCACTATGTTGTGCTTAAAAATCAGTAGATCATCTTTTGAGCACGAAATAGTGTTGATTTTGGCACATTCAGATTGTGACCTCCCCATGTTCTCAAGCATGTGGCTGAGCACTGGAACAAGGGATTGCTTTAAATTTGGTATCATTATAAAGATGAACACATCAGCTTTTACATGGATATCCAACACTTATTGAACATATCCTGCGATATTTGAAAATCTTGTACTTGAAAATATATTCCAAACTTTTTTTGAGCAGTTTAGTACTAAACTGCTCACAAAAAGTATCGTAACACTTAAACATGATCGAATTAAAGAACGGTCCGAAAGGGTATGGATTAAACAAAGCTAAAAACCCAGTGCATAATTTTGTTGTGCGTATTTTGACACCTCGATTGTTGAGATACGATATTGCGGAGCGGAGTTATTGTCATTTCAATGGTCGTAGGTCCAGTTTCCAAGGTGACACTCATCCCTATAGGAAGAGGTTTGCATTATTGTTTTGAATGATCAGGATTATGCTTTACACACGTGTACAAAAATGCAACAGACACTCAGAAAATGAAGATAATGTGTTCCTTACACAACACAGATTTATTGTTTTCATTCAACTTCAACTTTTCCTTGACCTTATCTTTATCTTCAGTACTTTGTGTGTCCACCATCATTATCCACAACAGCGGCTATATGTCGTCGCATGCTTCTTATGAGATGTCTGATCTCCCGCTGGTCAATTTGTTGCCACTTCCTAACGATGATACGCCGTAGCCCTTCCAAAGTTGTGTCAGCTTTGATGGAGTTATTTACCTTCTTCTTTAAACTGTCCCACAAGTGTTCCAGAGGATTTAGATCTGGACTTTTGGAAGGCCAGTCAAGGGTCTCGATCCCCTCACCCTCCAAGAATTGAGTGGTGACAGCCAATAATTCGACCTCTTTGACATTTAGTCAATTCCGCCATTGCTGCACTTGGGTGTTCCCTTTTCCTAACCTAGTGTCTTTTGTTCCTAATGCATAGCGATAACCACCCCCTATTTTGTCATTGAATGGTGATGCTTATCTTAATCGATCCAACATGCAACAAACAAGCGATTTGAATTCAAAAGAAAAGGCGGGTAAATGTAGAGATGATCTTATTGGCTGATCAATTAACATCAACCAGATCAATACAAACCTGCTTCTATAGGGATGATTGTCACCTTGGAAACTGGACCTACGACCATTGAAATGACAATAACTCCGCTTCGCAATATCGTATCTCAACAATCGAGGTGTCAAAATACGCACAACAAAATTATGCACTGGGTTTTTAGCTTTGTTTAATCCATACCCTTTCGGACCGTTCTTTAATTCGATCATGTTTAAGTGTTACGATACTTTTTGTGAGCAGTTTACATCGCTATCCTGTGAAGGTGGAGTGATTATGTCAATTTAGATCAAAATTCAAATTTATGATTTTAAAAGCGCTATGATTTATGTAGTCAATTTCAGAAAAGACAATGGTACACATTTTGAACTAAAGTATCACTGTATCTTTTATTTTTTCAAATTACAGAACTTTTGGAATGCCACCACAGGGTGAGCTAACACCACTCCCTTGTTGCCATGGATACAACCAATTTAATTGACAAAGGCACCCAAGCCCACTCCTGGAAAGAACAGGTTGAGGAGTTGATACCAAAGATAGTAAGACATCTTGTCATTAACTTATCACCACAAAAAGAGCCGTTCTCCCAAGAAACTGATAAATGTTCTCATGAATATACCATGACATGGACAAATATTTTGGATCTGATAATAAATGACCACAATGCATCTTGCACTAAGCAACATCGGAGTGTTAATGATGTTAATGTAACAGTGACAGTTACTATGCCAGTTGACTCTGGTCCAATCAGTATACCAAACGATGATAGAATTGGTACTGGTCGAAACGCAGAATATGCCAATATCAGTTTTGTTGGCAATGGTAATGCTGCAGATGACACCACATTAGATGAAGGAAGTGATTCAAATAATCAAGAAAACGATCAAGATAATGGAGATGAAGGGGATAGTGATGAAGATGATAGTAACCAAGGTGATGAAGACTATGATAAACACAAAAGAATAAAGATTAATGATGAACCATACACAGTGAAACACAGGACCAGAAGCACTGTGCGTTCACATGATAAACCCAATACAGAAGGCTATAAACATGCGTGTCCAGAATGCAACAGATCATTTAGACTCAAACAAACCCTTAAACAGCATATGTTTCAAATACATAACCCAACCTTTACGGGAAGAAAACAATGTGCTGTCTGTGAAACTTGGTTTGATAGTAAGGAGAAACTTACAAGTCATCTTGAAGCACCAGGAGAGAACCATGGTAAACATCCATGCACCTATTGTGATGTTACTTGCAAGACTACATACCGCCTGAGACGACATATGAAAGCTAATCATGTCATCCCTAAACCTGTTATCCAATGTGAAATTTGTAAGAAAATATTTGCAAGACCTAAAAATCTAAGAGGGCATATGAAAATTCACTTGAGACCCGAAGAAGGGGATGAACACCCATGTCCACAGTGTGATAAAGTCTTCAAAAGCGGAAAAGCTCTAAAGTGTCATGTGGTTTGCCACAAGGGGCCTGTACGACACAAGTGTGATATTTGCGGAGAAGGGTTTGGACAGGCGGGCAAATTGAGACAGCACAAGGGACAGATCCATGGTGTACACGAGCAACATCCATGTAGTGTGTGTGGCGTCATCTTTAGACAGAAAGTCACCTTAGATGACCACATGTTATCACACACTGGACAAAAGTCTCTTCTTTGTGATTTATGTGGCAAGTCATTTCCTCGACTATTTACTTACCAACGACATATGACAAGACATAAGCAAAAGGCTAATCCAACAGCATTCCCTTGCCCTCAATGTCATAGAGCATATCCTGATCAGGGCCGGGTCAACAAACATATTCGTGAAATGCATCTAAAAGAGAAGAACTACAAGTGTAGGTTTTGCCCAAAGAGATATTTTTCACGTTTTAACGTTACCAGCCATGAGATGACCCACACTGGTGAATATAACTATAAATGCACTTATTGTGACCTCAAGTTTATTCAAAGAACACAGCTGGTCTATCATGAACGAGTACATACAGGTGAACGCCCCCACATGTGTGAAATCTGTCACAAGACATTTACACGCAAAGATAAGCTAAACGAACATAAAAAGAAAGCTCACCCACTTGATGGTGTGAGTCCAGACAAGTCCGCTCAGTGTAAAATATGTGGTGCTGTGTTCTCATCCCGTCAAGGATGTCTTGTGCATGAAAAGCGCCACGCCAGCGTCAAGAATAACATTTGTGAGATTTGCGGTGCTGCGTTTGTAAACAGGGGTGACCTGATGAGACACATTAAAATTCACACAGATGGAAAACCCTATAAATGCAAACAATGTGGTTTATCTTTTGCTAAAAAGTCACAATTGAATCAACATGTTGTTATCCATGTCAATGAACAAGTAGAACAGATGTCAACAAATATCACTTCTACCCCAGAGAAATTGATATATTTGCAAATGTAATAAGCAAATTGCTACTCAATGCATGCATTAAACATCAACTTTTGTATTGCATCAAGACACTTTTTTTAATCTTTGCCAAATTTGCCAAAACACAGCCAAAAGTGCTTAAATGTATAAGCGTCTGCTCTGCCAATTAATAAATATTTATTCTGAATATATGGGCATTGATACAGGAAGAAGGTATGGTTATCCATACTGAGTGAATGGACAATCATTCTAAATGGATAGGCATACTGAATGGATGGACAATCATTCTATATGGATGGGCATTCATTCTGAATGGATGGACAATCATTCTGAATGGATGGACAATCATTCTGAATGGATGAGCAATCATTCTGAATGGATGGACAATCATTCTGAATGGATGTGCAATCATTCTGAATGGATTGACAATCATTCTGAATGGACGGACAATCATTCTGAATGGACGGACAATCACACTGAATGCATGGCCAATCATTCTGAATGGATGGCCAATCATTCTGAATGGATGGACAATCATTCTGAATGGATGGACAATCATTCTGAATGGATGGACAATCATTCTGAATGGATGGACAATCATTCTGAATGGATGGACAATCATTCTGAATGGATGAGCAATCATAATGAATGGATGGACAATCATTCTGAATAGATGGACAAGCATTCTGAATGGATGGCCAATCATACTGAATGGATGGACGATCATTCTGAATGGATGAACAATCATACTGAATGGATGGACAATCATTCTAAAGGGATGGGAATTCATAATTCTGAATGGATGGACACTCATTCTGAATGGATGGACAATCATTCTGAATGGATGGACAATCATTCTGAATGGATGGACAATCATTCTGAATGGATGGGCATTCATACCGAATGAATGGGTATTCATACCGAATGGATGGGCATTCATACCGAATGGATAGACAATCATTCTGAATGGATGGGCAATCATTCTGAATGGATGGGCAATCATTCTGAATGGATGGACAATCATTCTGAATAGATGGACAATCATTCTGAATAGATGGGCAATCATTCTGAATGGATGGGCAATCATTCTGAATGGATGGGCAATCATTCTGAATGGATAGACAATCATTCTGAATGGATGTGCAATCATTCTGAATGGATGGACAATCATTGGGCATTCATATAGAATGGATGGGCATTCATATAGAATGAATGGGCATTCATATATAATGGATGGGCGTTCATATAAAACGGATGGGCGTTCATATAGAATGGATGGGCATTCATATAGAATGGATGGGCATTCATATAGAATGGATGGGCATTCATTTAGAATGGATGGGCATTCATTTAGAATGGATGGGCATTCATATAGAATGGATGGGCATTCATATAGAATGAATGGGCATTCATATATAATGGATGGGCGTTCATATAAAACGGATGGGCGTTCATATAGAATGGATGGGCATTCATATAGAATGGATGGGCATTCATATAGAATGGATGGGCGTTCATATAGAATGGATGGGCATTCATATAGAATGGATGGGCATTCATTTAGAATGGCATGGCTCATGGGGGGAAATGGAGATACACCCCAGATACCAAGATGACCATATAATATGTGTAAAATGCTAACCATGTTTATTCTTATATAGGGTGGGCTCAAAGTAACATATATTGTATATCATAACATTGCTAACATTTATCAAATTTACAATTTGTATTTTAGTTTAAGTGCTTCCATTAATGTTTTTCTTACGAGCAGTTAGCTATAGGGTGTCAAAACAGAAAAATTGTTGATGTTTAGGGCTTGGGGAGTGGGGGAAATGTATAGTGGTCTTGGGTGGAAGAAAAAAGTGTGAAATTAAATAAATCTGTTATAACAGGCACATAGCGTATCTCAGCTTCTGTAGTCCTGTCCAAAAGACATGGGGTTTTCACTAAACTGTACAGTACACACCTAGGTCTATATATAAGCTATGCTAAACCAAAATTCCAAACAAACACATGTTTTAGTTGTTTTGCACCTTCCAAAAATGCTGATGTCATAAAATTGATCAGTTGAAAGCAATTGATTCTTCCAATGTTTTGATCAACATAGCTATTACATTTTGCAGTTTCTGTAAAATTAAACCACAACCCCTAAGCAAAACAATAAATGACCCGTTTATTTGAGCCCCCTCCTATTTTTATACAATTGTTTTGACTAATTTGAGCTGAGACGAATATACCTGAGACGAATATACCTGATATTCGTCTCAGATTTGAGGTTGCTGTGAGTGGTAGAGATAGATATTGTGTATTACAATTTACATTTGATACAGTAGTTTTGTATAAGTCTTAGCCTTGATAGGTACCATGAAGATCAAAATAAATTGTCAATTGAAACTAGTAATTTTGTCATTTGTTTATCATCTGCCTGTGAATTATATTATCTAAAGGATGAAACTCGAAGACTGATGAATTCCCATAAATATCATTGCTTCAATTTAAAGGCATATTATGTGATCTTTTCCAGAGAGCGCCCTCTATTCATTATTTTTTTTAGAAAGTAGATTTTCTTGCAGATTTACATTTCTGATCATAAATCATACATACTTTTCAAGTTACAGAGCGATACGATTCCTAATTACCTCAAAATCATGGTTTTAGAGTGAATTTAGAGTGAAAATATAAACTGTCGGTGTTATCCGACAGTTTATTTTCACTCTAAAATCATGATTTTGAAGTAATTAAGAATCGTATCTCCCTGTGACTTGGAATGTATGTACGATTTATGATCAGAAATGTAAATCTGCAAGAAAATCTTCTTTCAATTTTTTGTTCGATGTTGAGGGCGTTCCCTGGAAAGATCACATAATATACCTTTAAGGATGGCACACCCTTCATTCCTGCCAGATAACAAAAACTGTATACCTGATCCCAAGGCATTTGATGGAAGGTAGTTCAATTTTCACTACTTTCCCGAAATAAACCATGTATTTGTCGCACAAATTGTCACTGTTCTGCCTAAACCTTGTATGTTTTTCTGGCCCCTCAGCATGTATATTAAAGTAAAACGGGGACTACTCGTTATTCCGAAGGGTCGTTATTCCGAAGGGTCATTATTCCGAAGGGTCGTTATTCCGAAGGGTCATTATTCCGAAATAACTGTTAGGGTCATTATTCCGAAGGGTCGTAATTCCGAATTGGCAATAAGGGTCGTTATTCCGAAAATACAATGAGGGTCGTTATTCCGAATATAAAATAAGGATCATAATTCCGAATATAAAATAAGGGTCGTTATTCCGAAATAAGCAGGAGGATCGTTATTCCGAAGGGTCGTTATTCCGAAAATACAATAAGGGTCGTTATTCCGAAGGGTCATTATTCCGAAATAACTGTAAGGGTCATTATTCCGAAGGGTCATAATTCCGAATTGGCAATAAGGGTCGTTATTCCGAAAATACAATGAGGGTCGTTATTCCGAAGGGTCATTATTCCGAATTAACTGCAAGGGTCGTTATTCCGAAATAAGCAAGAGGGTCGTTATTCCGAAGGGTCGTTATTCCGAAAATACAATAAGGGTCGTTATTCCGAAAATACAATAAGGGTCGTTATTCCGAAGGGTCGTTATTCCGAAAATACAATAAGGGTCGTTATTCCGAAGGGTCGTTATTCCGAAAATACAATAAGGGTCGTTATTCCGAAGGGTCGTTATTCCGAAAATACAATAAGGGTCGTTATTCCGAAGGGTCGTTATTCCGAAAATACAATAAGGGTCGTTATTCCGAAGGGTCGTTATTCCGAAAATACAATAAGGGTCGTTATTCCGAAGGGTCGTTATTCCGAAAATACAATAAGGGTCGTTATTCCGAAGGGTCGTTATTCCGAATATAAAATAAGGTTCATTATTCCGAATATAAAATAAGGGTCGTTATTCCGAATATAAAATAAGGGTCGTAATTCCGAATATAAAATAAGGGTCGTTATTCCGAATATAAAATAAGGGTCGTAATTCCGAAATATGAGGGTCATTCAATAAGTTCTACCTCCTACCTTATAACTTTGTTATCATATAAGCCAGTTTTATGAAATATTACACAATTGTATCTTGGAATCTCAGCTACAGATTTATTGTAAATTGATCCGAGTAATGGTTGTACTATTCTGGAGATGCATTGAAAACCGAACATCATTTATTGTGACGGAAACGTATGAAAAAAGCAAAATATCGCCGAAGTATTATTGATTTGGCCTATGTTAAGAGATGAAACGTACCTATTGGTCAATCAGTTTATGGTGGGGGGGGGATTTGAGACTCGTATGTTAATATTACCTACCCCCCCTACGGCTGAAACTGAAAAGTACATGACCCCCTGCTAACCAGTAGCCTTTTTCTCATACTAAGTGGCTGTCTTTACCTTTGGAATTTTGTTCATGGATACGTTGGAAAATGTTGTTTGTGCCCTATCTGAACGAACGGCCAATATTGTTATGATGCTCCTTCATATTTATACATTTTGGATGGTTTTGTGAGTCTTTATAACCCGAACAAGTTAGAACATTCTGAGCAGAAACATATAATCCAGTGAAACGTTCTACTTTTGTGAGCAATTGGGGCAAAGCAGAGATGAGGTGAAAAGTATGCAATAAATAACATTTTTAAATCATGATATTGGATTTTGTAACATTATACACCCTGTGGTTCCAATGTCTCGACCGTTGATGATTATATAGATGTTTTTTCCACCATATCGTCGATTTGCTGTCCAGAAGTCGTCTCAAAGTAAAAGTTTCTTAAGTCGATAGGTTTTTCGAAAATATGCGCGAAGCGCAGAAAAAAATGCCATTTACACTCCAAAATAGTCTCTAAAATCAATCCAATCACCACCATCTTTTCTTTTAAACAAATGTACACGTGTTTAAACGAAAAGATGGTGGTGATTGGATTGATTTTAGCCCGCGTGCTGCAGGGGGACACTATCTACGGTAAAATGCTGGTTACGGCTCTATCAAAATAAAATAAAACAAATCGACGTTTTGCTGTTCAAAGAGGGCTGATTTTTCTGATTCCTTATATACACCTAGCACATAAAGTCCCTGACCAAGGGCTTTGAGGTTCGCTAATTCAAAATATATAATCGGTACAAAAAATCTGAGATATACATTAAATGAGCAAATTTCTTTTTCTGTTTGATACCTCATTCAACAAAATCGAATGGATACTTTTAAAGTTATGGCGATTTCAATGACCGCGCATGCAACAGAAAAGTTGCACTAGGTATAGGAATCATTGATTTGTGTGTGATTACTGTCATAACTGTTATGTGTGCTATCTGAACGAGACAGATGAATGGGTCTGGAGTGATAACCGCAATGTGCGGGACAAAGGGTGTATCTGGCTGTGAAGAATACAAGTCTTAGCTGATTAGCTGTGAGTTTTTTCAGTGCGTATTCACATTGTGTTCCCTTAACAACCTGCTAATGCAGAATGAATCATTTTTCTTTAGGTATGGGCCATTGAAGCAATACTCACATAATTATCCTATGTGACAATATCCTGGGTGTGACTGATAACCTCTTTCACCCCTGTTAAGTTCCTCTTAATTCAAATTTACACCTTCTGAGCACTGTTTGTCTTTTTTAAGACTCTTCTTGTTTATTTTTCTACCACATGGATCCGTCACTGACCGGTCACGCACGTTAGTTTAGTTAAAGAAAGTCTCTCCGAGAATGTTCTTTTCTCCAATACACTCACACTCTCACGAGTGTTATTAGACCATTTGGATGTTAGCTCACTTGGATGTTTAATGGGTATTATAGACAAAATGGGTCAGACTATATATTTCAACCAATTTTGGATAGAACAACTGGACCTAGGCCAAGTGGTTTAGGCCAACTGGCAATAGACCTAAATGCAATGAGACGATTAAAACAATTGTTTGTCAACAGCTAATTGGTTTTTTATTGAATATAAACATATTTCTTTTTCAGCGACCATAATCATGATACTTAGTGGTTCATGCACGTACCTGTACGTTCAGTGTAAATAGAAAACTCAACATAGAGTACATAACTCTCAATCAATAAATAACTGTTCAAATATATGGGCTGATCCTAACCCACCTTAAAGGTAAAATAATTGTGTGACTTTTTCATGTTTCAATACCACAATTTATAACCTTACAACCATTGCAACGAGGTTTCTGTATATAAAAATACGCTTGCTTGTTGCTTGTTGTAGGCCTATATCAGATCCTTGGGCTCCAAGGAAAAATGAATTGAAGGAAATACCCTTCCCACTCCCATCAAATCACGAAATAGGGCTTCCAGACTCCTATCTCTATCGATCGCGTGCTTTCCGACTTACAGGCTAGATAGACATTTGGATCTTTAAAAAATGGCACATTTCGTAACCATTTTGCTACCAACAAATAACATCAGCCCATTATTAGCGCCCTTTAATGATAATCCGTGACATTACAAAATCCACATTTTCGTCAAAATCTGCGGTAAATCACAGAGTAACTGCGTTGATCTTTTCTTCAATCGTAGTTTATAGAAACATGAGAATTTGGAACTGCACAGATTGTCCGTACTACTATCATGGCTTATTATTTGTTTTGAGGGCAGATTTGGTTCCCAAATCGTATCATACAGATTTAACCAAATGTTTAACCTTTTTGGTTCAGCATTAAAAAGCACAGGGTAAAATTAAAGTGTTCGACTTTCTTTTGTTGAACACTTTACAATTAAGATGAGAAAAGGCTTTGTCTCAAACTGTAATAAGTTTGTCGTTTGATGTTCGTAGTTTCATCAATTGCATTTGGCTTTTTCGACCCATTTCTTATGACATTACAAACATGCGAAATGATCAAAGGCACGTGTTTTCCGGTAAACACGCTTTTATTATATGCTTGCACAGAAACATATCAGACCTATGATTGACCGATTAGTGTTCACTGGATGGACTGGAAGGAAGATAATCCCATGGTCGCCGCTTAGTGTTATATCATGCTAGGCTTGATTTCAACCATGTTATAGTTTTTATTATATACCGCATACATATAATTCCTGTTGTTTGATTGGTTAAAAGTGGGGGATTGTTCCCGGTCAAACTATGTCTTCAATTTCAAGATGACGCCATGAAAACAACTATGCCCGAGCTTAGTCGCGACTATGCGCGTTTCGTGTTGTTTTACCGTTTTAAGAAATGACTAAAAGCAAATAGCTCTGCGCTTGTTGACGAAGAAGGTATCGAAGATATCATGGATTCAGTTAGCCTAAATGCAAAGTGTTCAGTGAAATACGCCTAGAATCGCTACCTCTAGCAGTTTAGCAGTAATAATATACAATTACAAACCTTCCACATTCAGAAATCAATATTTTTGTCCGATTCTGCTTTTTTCTTAGGCGACAGAACAATTAATTTGGTCTAGTGTATATTAATTTCATGGAACTTTGGTTGGCCTAAGGTGAATAAGTCTATAGGAAATGTTCTTTGAACCAATCAAAGACAACAATCTATATAATTGTTGGTATATAAATCAAATATTGATTGCTTTCATTCGGTACAAATGATAGGCCCGCGGTGATCTCCAGACCAGATCACCTTGGGAATATAATTTGTACCATGCCACTCATTGCAGTCAATATCCTTATGGCTGGAAAAGTATGATGTGGTATCATGATATAAAACAAATACTGAACGTTTTTTTTGTAATAGTAAAACTGTATCAGTTCCATTACACTCGGTCGCGCCTCATGCAATGTAAAATCCAACGGTCATTGGTTCGTAGATCCATTATTTTTGGTTGAAATGTATAAATTGGTAGCCTATAACCACTACAAATACTTTGCCATACATTAGCACGGGATTAAGGATATTACTTTCACTCAGGCAACCTGAACGGGAAATCGGCCCGGACTGTTCAATATGAATAGACTGGGTGTATGTGAATAAATTATATTATTCCTCAACACTCTTAGAAAAAATGGTTCGTTTAAGAACCCTTTTTTGTCCCGCGGGGAGCACCTTTTGGCCTAAAAGGTTCTAAAAAGAACCTTAGAATGGTTCTTTGAAGAACTTTCAAATTTTAAATAAGACCTAAAGGTATATTTACTTTTTTGTTTTTATGTAATATGCAAATTCAAGAGAAATGTAAACAAATTTAATCCTTTTCAACTGTTAAAAATCATTTCTTCTTGGCTAAAAACATTTTTTACCGTTTTACCAAGAACCATTGAGGGTTCTCCATAATTTTTTCCCAAAAGGTTCTTGAAGCTTGAGGAACCATTTTCTTGGCTAAAGAACCCTTTTAGAACCTTTTTTGGTTCTAAAAGGAACCCTATAGAAATTTCATTGGGTTCCTTTTAGAACCAAAAAAGGTTTACGTATACAGTCATCACAATAAGTAACTGACCAGGTAATACATATGCTGATAACTCTAAAAGTATAACTCTAATACATAAACATATTTAAATATAAGGTTGTTAACAAATGTATCTTCTTGAATTTGAGATAGTACACGCTAAGAATGGTTGATTAATGAGGTAGTTACAATCCCAAACGTGAGGTTAAGTCTGATTTTCAATTTAAAATTTTTCTTTTCAACACGGGGAGAGTACGACAGGTAAAGCGTTGGTGCCGTATTGATCAACCGTAACAATGCCACCGGCCGACTATCCAACAACCAGGGCATCGACGGCTGAATTGGAAGCTACCACTACCAGTAATCAATAATTTGCGGGTCTGAGTTCCCGTGTTGAAATTGTAAAATGTGAAAATGAAAATCAGACTTGACAGTACTTGGGATTGTAACATCTTTAATAATCAGCTATTCTTAGCGTGTAATATCTCAAATTCAAGAGGAGAAATTGCTCAACATGTTTATAATTTAATGTGTTTATGTAGGAGTTATACTATTAGAGTTATCAGCACATTTATTACCTGGTCAGTTATTTATTTGTGATGACTGTACATGTATAGTTCGCCTTCCTCAGAAGAAAATGATTGGTCATGCAGTGAGTTTGTGAGTTGCATCACGCCAATCTGATTCCAGTTCGGCTTTTCTCGCAATTGGCGAATCCATGCAACGAGCGAATATCAACACAAATCATGCATGTCATGCACAACGTGGTTGAAGGAATAACATAAATATATCCCTTAATGACTGAAAAAGTGCAAAACTATTTTAAAACCTAACAATATAAACATGGCATACAACATATAAATAAATATGGTTACTCACGTCGCTAATTAAAAGGAAAAAGTGAGATGCTGTTTATTTCCATAAGTTTCTAAGATGTTTCCTGTTAAGAAACTGTGTCAAGGAAACTATATGATTATGGAACTGCAAGATGATGAAAAAAGTTTAAACTATTGTCAAATCACGCAGTCATTGCATGCCATACAATGTCAATTACATTTACTCATAGATCCTCTCAAGGATCTATGCTTACTCAAATTCAAATACAAGAAAGGAGTCAATGCGAGGGAGTATCAACAGGTTGTATAAATAATCCAGAAATGAAGGAGCCACAATTTTTTATTTTGATGTGATCCATCAGACATCTTTACAAAGTCCACAGACCGCCATTGGGCCATATGAAATAATATGATACCAAGTTTCCCGTTTCATATTTTTAAAGGAGTGGGTAGGTGTCTATTTCATTATTCATTATTCTTTATTTCACTCAATTTATTATTGCATCTGTATTAAGGGGTGTTAACTAATAACTATTGATTCGTATATTATATACACCTTAATTAACACTTTAACACTTTGAAAAACAATTAAGGAACCATTTGTAGATGTGTTATTGAAAATGTTAACAAATCTGTCTGAAATCTGAGTAGGTAATGCAAACAATATCATTATTATTATTAATAACCATATATGCCATGACACCACTGCCATTAAAATCCTTTAAACAGGAAGATATGTCTGGTATTTTGAGCATCTAAAAGTTTTGATTTTTATTCAAGTTTGTCAGAAAATAATGAAAGTTTTGGTACAACTGAACGGTTAAGTCGGTAGAGAAACGGGAAACTGGAACTTTCATTATATTAGCCTATAGAGATCCTCAGATTGACCGCCATTGATTGCAGATTTCCTCAGATTGCGTTATTTCCAAAACAGCAATAAATTAAAGTTTTGACAAAGGGGTTAAAGGTCATGTAGGGGTCATTTATTAGAGGTCAATATGTGTACACCCGATGTTACCCATAAGATGATTGTCACCAAGCTTGTTTATAAATTATAATGACCTTTGACCCCCTTTTTATAAAAAAACAACTTAACTGTTTATTGCTGTTTTGGTAATATCGCAATCTGAGGCAATCTGAGCCTCAATCAATGACGGTCAACCTGAGGATCTCTACAATGGCGGTCTGAGCTGTGGACAGGTAATAGTGAAAGGCATGTGTGATTTTGCACAGTGACTTTGTAAAGATGTCTGAAGGATCACATATCACAGTTTTCTGGCTCCTTTAGCGATAAAGGTTTCAATTTATTTTCCAGGATTAAAGGTTTATTATGTGATCTTTTCCAGGGGATGCCCTCAATCCTCGAAAATAAATTGGAAGCATATTGTATTGCCATGATTGCATATTTAAAAATGTCATCATCATTGAATTGACAGTCCCCGCAGAGGAAAACCTTGCAAATGAATTCGCCAGGAAGAAATGTACATATAAATACCAAGACCTTGTAGCAGAATGTGAAAATAACGGATGGTCTGTAAACTTCCCGGGAAGCAGGGGGATTTATAATACCACGATCAGTAAATGCCTGACCTAGGAAAAAACCAATATTAGACACAGCAGCCAAAACCCGCTACATGGCTTTGCAGAAGCACCAAGGCTTTCAGACAAGCGGAGTTAATTCCACTTCCAACAATATGCCATGAGGGAAGGGGACGGCTTAGCGCTCACAAAACCGGTTTAACCCGCCAGAGTCTGGTCCGCAGCCCAGAGACCTCAGAGCATAGAAATTATATATACAGATGAAGATGATAAAGAAAAGTTATAGGAGGGGGTATCAAAAAGTGTTTGAAATCACCCAGAAGTGAAGGAGCTATATCGATGAAATTTTGTCAGTGTAATCACTGGTCCTTAAAACATTATGGTGCAATAATGGTATCATAAGTAGGCCTATGTTCACTTTTTATACAGGTGGCGCTAGATGCCAAAGCCATGTAAATCAATGACGTCTTCCAACGGTGATGTGTACATGGACAATTATAATGGTCCAATAACTGATTCTTGTGGGACGCCTTCCAGACGAATATTAGGCTCAGATTTGTTTTTAAATGTTGTCATTTGTCACTCGTAGGTCTCAATTTATTTCTGTAAATGACAATTTTAAGCCTCGTACTCCTCTGGAAGGCTACCCACAAGGATCAGTTTTTGGACCATTATCATTTACCATGTACACAGCATCGTTGGGAGACGTCATTGATTCACATGGCCTTGGCATCTAGCGCCACCTGTATAAAAAGTAAACACACTTGTGAGACCATTTTTGCACCATAATGTTTGTAAGGACCAGTGATTACACTGGCAAGATTTCATCGATATAGCTCCTTCACTTCTGGATGGGTGATTTCAAAAACCCTTTTGATACCCCCTCGTATTAGCAACGCGGTGATTTTTTGGTTCAGCATGGTTCAGAGTGAATTTAGAGTAAAAATAAGTTGTCGACGCAGACTCCGACAGTTTATTTTCACTCTAAAACATGATTTTGAAAGAATCGTGTCGTCCTGTATCTTGGAATGTATGTATGCCTACGATTCATGATCAGAAATGTGAATCTGCAAGAACATCTGTTTTCAAATTATTTTTCGAGGATTGAGGGCGTCAGATAATATACCGTAAGTCACATAAATGATCAATACACATACCATTTAGAAATGTCTCAAAACGCCTTACACTGAAATATCGTATAGGCGCTAGGCAGATGAAAAACTTCTATATACAATCAAAGTTACAGAATTCTCTTAAATGGAAACATGTTTATATGTGAACCATAATCATATTTCGTTGTAATCTTTACATTAACAATCGTAAAACATATTTACAGTGAAAAACGCTAGTAACAAAAGTTGTACCGGAATGCCTTTTATCATTAGTATTAAACGATGTTAACAACAGGGTGATTGAAAACAAGTGTACTTAAAGTAAATTAAGGTTTTGGTAAAGTTACTGCGTTTTGAAACGTAACACAATATTGAATATTTTATTCAATAGTACTTGTTATTAATGAACAAGTGGATCATGTATTTATAAGGTACATAAGACCTAACTAATACAGACAAAGACAATATTCTCAGTGGTATTTTCGCACATTAAATACGAAATAATGAAAGTAATCATTAAAAAGAAATTGTTACACGGTTTCAGCAACAGAAGTAAACAATATGGATTTGTGGTATTCTGACTAAGCTCGTACTGGACTGTTTTAAATAGTAGAATTCAATACATCTTATAGAGAAAATATTTGCAAAGAGTGTTCGGTGTACCAAATCAGCTAAAATTCTTTAAATTTCTTTAAGTTCAGTACACTTTTTTAATCACCCTTAAAGGCGTATTTTATTGAAAAGAAGCCCATCTAAATTGTACTATTGCAAAAACAAAATTATATGTTTTTGGCGGCACCTGTGACCGTTCGTGTCATGTGTTTGAACCCCAAAATCCAAGTTCTTTCAAATAAAATAAAAATAGAATTGTCGTAACCACACGAACCAAAGGATGACCCTGACAACATCTAAGGTAATGAGATATCTATACTCCTCTTAAAATTGTAAGTATCAAGAAACATTGTCTTCCTCCTTAATTGACTACAATATGCCATCCTGACATTCATAGTGTATGCATATGCAATTTTTTTTTAAGTAAAAAAAATCAAGGGCCACCACTAGTATTCAAATGAGATTGCATTTGACTGTTTTCTTCTTTTCGTCTTCAATTCTCTTATGTGTTCATAAACGTCAACATATCTAAATATCAACTTTTTAGGACTACAAATTAAAATAACAACAAATATGAAAGAAATCATTTTAACTGTTAAATTAACATAAATTCACGTAAATGGCGAGTTATGAACGCTATCCACGAAACAAACATGATGTATACATGTAAAAAATACAGCGGATAAGGCGTAGTCTGCAATAACACCTTTAGTGTTTCAGCATTAATAAATATTTCTATTGACGTAATTCTCACTTTTAGCGCATTTACGTTACGCCGAATAGGAATTTAAGTGAGCTATCATGCTGTTGGCTATTATATGGAGAATTTTGCCGTACTAAATATTAAAAAAAATATCTTCATACTTCTAAACTGTTCATTATTTGACTTTACTATATATTCTTGAAATTAACTTGAACAAACTATTTACAAGTTCACAGTTCAGAAAAAGAAGAATATTGTAATGTTTTTGACGAGAAATAATTGCTCTGAGCCTGCGCCGATTTAGAATAAGTCAAAATAACGTGGATAGTGAATTCTTTGTTTCATGTTTCTTTTTATAGTAAATGATACACACATCACAATAAAGTCTACCGTCGTTAGAGACGTCATGGTTTTGAGCGTATTGTTATCAATCCGACGGCTAGTTTGAAGCCATGTTCATTTAAATCAGGGACCATTTCAGAATTTAAGCTCTGTATTGTAACGTATTTGAGGAATAAATGTGACCTCTGACCTATCCTGCCATTAGACGAAAACTTATTATCTGGTGCTTTAACTGTTTAGATGTTTGCTGCTTTAACTGTTAAATTGTTTGCTGCTTTTAAGCAGATCTAGGAACAATCTGATATGTACAGCGCAGTATCTGAGTATTTTTGCAATTTGAACTCTATTTGCCTACATTAAAAAATAAACGTTGATTAACGATACAAATTTGTAATAACCTTTTTGTTCGAAACACTTAGTCCAACAACATGATACTCTTTGGGTCAATAACCTTTTTTAAGATTCATTTTTAAGGTCCCGTTGAAACACATGTGACCTTTGACGTTGAATGCGAATAACTCCAGTTTTATCGGACCGGGACCGAACTATCGGCATTTTGTGTGCTTTCAAGCCTCGCCTCCAGCCTCATGGATATCGAGTAAGCACAAATCGGCACATCCTTCTGCGCACCAATCACATAGTTGCGCGTATTTATCAAAACGAGCATAGGATAGGCCTATATGAAACGTTGTCAAACGTTTGAAGCAAAAAGGGTATCATCATAAGTACCTATAAGAAATGGTTTCTTATGTCTATGTTTAAAATAAAATAGCCTACGATTAAAAGATTCAAAAATTTCTCGATGGTAAGTGCTTTATTTCATAACCTATGTCAATATGTTTTTTCTTCCAGAATGTCCTTTATATTCATTTTGGCACAGCGTGCCGTATAGATGAATGTACTTGATTTGATAAATTTCGCAAAATCGACATTTAAAACATGTAAAGCGTTTCAGGATTATTTTTCGGATCTTTAAAAGAATTTTAATATACAGCGTGTCCCCAAAACTGTGTTCAAACACTTGAGAGCGTATAACTTAAGATATACATGATAAAAAGCCAAATCAATCTGACCTTAACTGGTGAAATAGTGCGATCCATCTGATGTCAAATGTGTAAATAGAGCGTGTTCAGAACCCACTTTTTCCAATTTAGGAATAAAGCACCCATGTGTATAGACACCGTTGCGACGACCACCACTTATGTGGGAACAAGTGGGTCTTGGTCCGGACTAGTCCAGATCGGGACAACTTCTACTTATGTGGGAACACGGCCTAAGTTCATCTAAAATCTCTGTCTTAGGCCTACATTTGGATTTTCTTTCTTCACTTATTTCTACAATAATTACATCTTTGCAAAGAACGCTGTTTTAATCTGTATTGTAAATAATAAACTTATTTGATTGCAACAACTATTTTCAATTATGCTCGAAATCGGAGAAATTGTCGCAGATTCTAAAATATTTGATATTTATATACACATGGAAAAAAGTATCGCACCACTTTTTTGTTGTTGAAAAGTGCAAATGTGGCCTCGAATTTTGCCACCATGGTGTGATATTAAGGATCATTTGTTTGCGTAAGCTGTCCAACAAAATACTATGCAATAAAAGGGCTACATTTTAGTTTGTGACGTAATCGATGTGATGTTTTTCAAGGCCAAGGGGAAATGCATGCTTTTGTCCAAAAAACATGCATGAAACAAGTTTGGGTATAACTCGATATTGAATAGACTTCAACAACTTAAAATAGTTATTATATTAGTTCTGTATTTGGCGCAAGAAATGTTTCATTTAGACGTTATAGGCTACAATACAGTGAATGAGTCCAAACATGCCAAAACATACGATGATGTCACCGTTGATTTTTTTAAATTTATTTGACCTAGGTCAACACTTCCGCAATATTGCTTTTGTCATTTGAACTTATTTAAAATTTGACCTATTTTGACCTTCGACCCCATAACCATTGGGCGTACGAAAAAGGGAGTTTTTTCACGTTTGAGAACAATCGGGCAACTTTTGAAATTTGACCCCAGATGACCTTTGACCTTGGAAGACTTGAATGTGTTACCAAGGATTGCAACTATAGAGATTAATCATTGGGCCTCTCAATATCGCGTTTTACCCAAACTTGTTTTATGCATTTTCACTTTGGCCTTGAAAATCATTACATCGATTACATCACAAACTAAAATGTGGCCCTTTTATTGCATAACATTTTGTTGGACAGCTTACGCAAACAAATGATCCTTAATATCACACCATGGTGGCAAAATTCGAGGCCACATTTGCACTTTTCAACAAGTGGTGCGATACTTTTTTCCATGTGTATATATAAAGCAATAAATTAAACCCCTTTCTTCTTGTTTTTCTGAAGTAATAAAATGAATACATAATTGCCCTTTTCGTTAAATGTGTTGTCTTTGAATAGGCCCTCACCGTATTTCCCAATTTGAAAAGGTTAAATTGCAGGTTTCTTAATGGTACGTGAGTGTTTAGGAAATGAATGGCAAACTCTATAGTGACTTCTGCTGGACATCTCGTTTCATGATATTTTAAGACCTTGAACACCCTTTTCTAATGGAAATCGAGGCCTCACCCAGCCATATGGACTTCTGTCTTGTTTTGAAAATGTAAGCCCAATAAACATTTTGTGAAACCTCGTCAAAAGGACTGGTTCGAATCATGTAACAAACATCTTTATATTCAGTTCTGCTTGGATACACAGGCACTCATTATATTATTTAAACCTATTCAATCTCAATACAAAATGTTATTTTGCATAACACTGGTGAAGGGCAAAGAGTTGTATCTTATTCTTAGGATTAAACCTTTGAAACTGTAAAGTGGCACAACGTAGATTTTAGGTAGCTTTAATAAACTGGTATATCTCTAGATTGACAAATCCAAATGAAATAAAATAAACGGCATCTGAAAGTTGAGTGTTTTTCCTTTCCGGGTGTATAAATATATTGCACTAAACTGTAGGACTTCATGGTCAACAGGTTGCGCAAACATGTGCACACTTTTTTAGGGACACCCGGTAATTTGCTAAATTAAATACCCCCTCCCCGCCTCATTAAGTTCGAACATCCATTGTCAATTTCTTACAAAATCAAACACTACTCTGTGAAGACGAAATGCCCGGAAGCAATGTGTGTTAACTTTTGATGACAAGGAAAGATAAAGACAATGATGATAGTGAATTGATACTATTGAGTGAATTTTGACTTGACTTTTAAGCAACCCAATAGCACAGCTTTATTTATTTATTGGTATTATAAATGAAAGGCAGTTTGAATCATTGCATTTCAATAATGAAAAATTGAAAACTCATCCAAGCGCTTTACAAACAGTAGCAGTAAACATGCCCCGAATATAAAATGATGTGCCATGTAAATTCATGCTTATAAACATTAAGGGGGAAGTATGGGTTCAGAGCACATTTTACTAAAACTAATTTTTCTGTTAATGTTAAGGTACTGTTATTGTTATATAATTGGGTATGTGTTGTAGGTTCAAAAAATATCGCTACTTGGTCGGTTATGTGACCCGTTGTCATTGAACCGCCATCTTGGATCATCCTTTACTACACCTTGCGCGCAAGTTATCTAAAAACTATTTATCGTAGAGTATTGGGACAAAAATCAAATGACAACTGATTGATAAGGCTGTAATGAACTAGGATCTAAGCAATTGGACACTATTAACTAGGGAAAGTATTTGAATTTAAAAATGAAGTTTTCACTTATTTTTTAGGCAACTTAGAACACTAAATGCATCACTTATTGGGTCAATCAAATAAAATATGACATTTTTGACCAGAAATGAGATACTTAAAACATTAGAATACATAAGAACTAAATACATGCGTTAATAAACGAAATTTTCGACTTCGCGACAGACTTGGACGCGCAAAATGTATCATAACGTTGCAGAGGAATATCCGATTGTGTTCATTTTTGAAGCAAAAGAAATCTAATTCTCTGGGCTGCAATTGCAAACCACAGAAAATCCATATTATAAAACCTCTTAACCCCTACTTCCCCTTAAACATGCATAGGGCAATGCACGCCTAAACACGCCTAGTAACTATTTACAATAGATTTGTAAGCGGGCAATTTATGTCATGTGTCAGTATTGAGCGATACTGGAACATGTTTATGTTCCAATACCGGGCGATACTGTGATAAGGTAATGCCAATAACGAATTGATACTATTCAGTGAATTTAACTTGACTTAACAACCCAATAGCACAGCTTTATTCCGCTTGGAAACTTGGTATTATAATTGAAAGCAGTTTGAATCATTGCATTTCAATAATGCAAAATTGAAAACTCATCCATGCGCTTTACAACAGTAAACATTGCCCGAATTTAAAATTATGTGCCATATATTAGTTCATGCTTATATTTAACATGTTTAAAGCATGCATAGAGCAATGCACGCCTAAACACGCCTAGTATACAGGTTGTCCCAAAATGATTAGTACCCATCGATGCCCAAAGTTCAATAAATTTGTTCATCATCAAAATCAATGAAATTAGATTCGTTAATTTTCTATCATATTTGCTATACTCCACCCTTTTATTAGAATTTTAGATTATGAATATCGGACTTATTTTATTGAAGTTACACTCCATTGTGTAAGACATGGTTATTTCACCTTTTTGGCAAAGTGCAAAAAAATGTGATTTAAACAGCCTGTTTGAAAGAAACTAATACATTCTCTCAATCGCTTGTCTGCTAATAGCTTTGGTTCCTTTCTATTTTAAACTGCTGTTGTATCATATTGTTGTTCAAACCATTAATACTTCTTCATTTTGATTCAATTTGAAGAGTAAAATTGGATCGTCACGCATGAGCGACCCCAAGCTTTGTTTCTATAATGAGCAAGTTCTGAGGCTAAACTTGAGGGACATTTAAACAGGTAAATATATACGTGGTCATGGGTAATTAGCAGTGGCTTAGACTTCTTTTTCATATTGGGGATGCAATTTCCTACAAACTTGCTGAAAATGATAATAGTCCCTTAGTGTTTAATCTCACGAAATCCATTATACAACGTTAAAATGATATCTGGTGATTCACCAAATACCACTTCATTTAGAAGTCGCTAAACACTTGTCAAATAAAACAATGCACGGGGTCACTCACGTGTGACAAACTTCTTTTACCCGTTAAATTGAATTAAGGAATATAATTATTAATGATTTGAACACCCATAACTAATAACAGTTACAACAGAAAGACACACAAGATTATATCGAGTAACAAGAGATTATGAGAATACACAAGTTTCTTTCAAACAAGCTGTAATAGCACACACATTTTTTTAGCACTTTGTCAAAAAGGTAAAATCACCATGTTTTACATAATCGAGTGTATCTTGAGTTTGATAAATCCGATATTCATGATCTAAAATTCTAATAAAATAGTACAGTATGACAAAGATGATGTAAAAAAGCGAACCTAATCCTATTGATTTTGATGATGACAAAAATGATTGAACTTTGGGCATCGATGGGTACTAATCATTTTGGGACAGCCTGTATAACCACTTACAATAGATTCACCAGATTAATAGCATTTATAGGGCAACTTATGTCATGTCCCAGTTACCATGACAACATCTACGTTAGGTGAAGTCAACTTGGGAGGATACTCTATCTCGCCATGATGACATCTACTTTTTGTGAAGTCAACTTGGCAAGATGATCTATTTCACCATGATGACATCTACTTTTTGTGAAGTAAACTTGGTAAGATAATTTATCTCCGCATGATAACCTAAACACCTTATTAAGTCAAGAAAGCGAGACAAAATATATGACCACGTCGACATAATGTTGATAATATGTCGACTTGGCAAGATACCTATGTTGCCATCTGAAATATCTAATTCCATGCAGTTAATTTCATGCAATTTTGACATTAGAACATTTCGGCTTTAAAAAGCCGAAATGTTCTGCTCCCAAAAATGTTCGAATGAAAAAGAATGCTGGTTCCGCCGTTGATGGTTATATATCCATCTGACTCTTCCACAACGAACAACGAAGAAGAAACAATACATGCTGAGACTACCCGACTTCCCACAGTTACCAACACCGGGACGAAAATTGTATTCTCCCCCCCCCCCCCCCCCCCCCCCCCCCCCCCCCCCCCCCCCCCCCCCCATCTCCTGACCGGGAAAGCTGGCTACGCTTTAAAAAGCTTTTTAACTCTAATCTGTTCCCCGTGGAATAATTCAGCCTGATTTGTTACCAAATTATTGTGTATGTATATTGGTCTTTTAGTGGTTTACATTTTGTATCACTCTATAAATCCATTTTTATTGTTATAGTATTGTTGGTGTATATGCAATGTTATACATGTCTGCAGGTAAATGATTATTTAAAATTGTCTCTTTTGAGTTTTTTACGGGGTTTGTTTTTGGTTTGTTTGTTCATGGGTATTGTGAGTGCTGATAGACGGCTCTATCTGGGGTTAACGCCAGTAGCGTATCGTCCGGGGGGTCATGGGGGCAGAGTGCCCCAGAAGGCTTTGACCGGAAAGGCCAGCTCAAACCACCGGGCTAAAAAAATCGAAGGAAAGGGAAAGAAAGGAAAGGAAAGGGAGAAGAGGAGATAAAAGGGAAAGGAAAGAGAAAATCTAAGGGATTTAGTATAAAAATGGCACATTTTTGTTTTGTCCAGGAATATCATTATAGAAGCCCGTTTGAAAGAAAAATTTCGCGCTATACGCGAGCATCAACTTTAGAATGCAACGTCATTCGCTGGAATAAACGACCCAGCTGCGCAATTTTTTTTACTTAATAGGGTCGAACGGGTGTTCCCCGGGGAAAAACCCTTCCCCCTTGAAAAATACCCCAGATACGCTACTGGTTAACACTCCTTATCTGGGTTTAAGGCGCCTTATCCCTAGTTAACGCTCCTGGGATTAAGGCGCGTTTACAACAGATAAGGGACGTAAACCCCGAATAACGCGCCTTATCTATGGATAAGGGGCCATATCCCTAGTTAGTGCAAGTTTTTCTTGCAACATACAAGGGGTTAGTGCAACAAAGGGCTATCTGCATTTCGGTCATTTTGAGAGAAAAAGTTAATTAAAGATTTGTACCCATCATTGTCACCTATTGGTTTCGACAAATTAAAAGAAATTATATTCAAACCTTTTTAATTAAGTAAATTTACTATTGTCTTATGATTAGGTTCCCGATCTTGTGCGGATAATTTTATTACCAAAATCTCATGTTGGCTAAAAATGCAGATAGCCTTTTGTTGCATTAAACCCTCGATAAACATTTGCTATGAGACGACTCCCCCGGAGAACAAATCTCTTCTGGGCGGGCCAAAACACTTGGGGTCCCCAAACACTTAGCCTATATTAACAAATTCAATGTTGTGATTAAAAATTGTAATTTGCTTTTGATTCACCTCGTGTCAGCTTTGCACCAATGCTCACAAAAGTAGGATGTTTCATCACTATAACACACGTTTCTGCCCAGGATGTTCTAACTTGTTCGGGTTATAAATATAAAGACTAAATATAAAGACAAAAAATCACCCAAAATGTATAAATATGACAATTATTTTGCAATTATTCACACATAAAATTGGCTGTTCAGACATGGCATAAACACAATTTGCCAACAAAATTCAAAAGGAAAAAAACAACTTGTCAAATAATGGTAATTTGATTTTTTTTTCGGAAGTGGGGGGGGGGGGGGGGGGGGGGGGGTGTAAAAAGATACTGGTTAGCAGGGGGAGGGTCATGTAATTTTCAGTTTCAGGGGAATAACGACCGTTATTTTATTTTCGGAATTACGACCCTTATTATATTTTCGGAATTACGACCCTTATTTTATATTTCCATGACTTATTTAATATTATTTTATTATACAAATAAGCATCGTCAAATGGACGGTCAGATCAATCTAACTATACATTGTATGTATGTATGATAAATGTATGATACATTTACTATCCAATGTATTATTAAGGTACTACTATAGGCCTATGTAGTGACATATCGTGAATAAATTAAAACTATGTTTAAATTTAATTCTACAAATGAATGATGTAATTGAAATTACCAGTATAAATTATAGTGATTCCACATAGTTGAAAATGAATAAGAGTGCCATTTTTGGTGCTCAGCAAAGGTTTAATAAATCGTTGTAGCCGATGAGCAATACCTCCATTTTTGTTTCTCCTGTGTCTGTTATCTGTAAATAACGACCCTTATTTTATTTTCGGAATAAAGACCCTTATTTTATATTCGGAATAACGACCCTTATTTTATATTCGGAATAACGACCCTTATTTTATATTCGGAATAACGACCCTTCGGAATAACGACCCTTATTTTATTTTCGGAATAACGACCCTTCGGAATAACGACCCTTATTGTATTTTCGGAATAACGACCCTTCGGAATAACGACCCTTATTGTATTTTCGGAATAACGACCCTTCGGAATAACGACCCTTATTGTATTTTCGGAATAACGACCCTTCGGAATAACGACCCTTATTGTATTTTCGGAATAACGACCCTTCGGAATAACGACCCTTATTGTATTTTCGGAATAACGACCCTTCGGAATAACGACCCTCTTGCTTATTTCGGAATAACGACCCTTCGGAATAACGACCCTCTTGCTTATTTCGGAATAACGACCCTTGCAATTATTTCGGAATAATGACCCTTCGGAATAACGACCCTCATTGTATCTTCGGAATTACGACCCTTATGTTATTTTCGGAATTACGACCCTTCGGAATAACGACCCTTACAGTTATTTCGGAATAATGACCCTTCGGAATAACGACCCTTATTGTATTTTCGGAATAACGACCCTTCGGAATAATGACCCTTACAGTTATTTCGGAATAATGACCCTTCGGAATAACGACCCTTATTGTATATTCGGAATAACGACCCCTATTACATTTTCGGAATAATGACCCTTCGGAATAGTGACCCTTATAGTTATTTCGGAATAACGACCCTTCGGAATAATGACCCTTCGGAATAACGACCCTTCGGAATAACGACCCTTCGGAATAACGAACCCACCCCAGTAAAACTGTCCAACAGTTACCATAGGAAAGGTTTGCTTTATATTCATGTTCAGGGGCAAGAGTATTTGTAAACAAGGTGTTGATAGATCTGTTTTTGCCCCTTGGTACAAGTATGTAGCGAGCCCCACACAGCAACATTATAAAAAGGAGTGAGTCTGGCCCTATCGCTTTAAAGGTATATTATGCGATCTTTTCCAGGGGACGCCCTGAATACTCAAACAAAAATTAGAAGATAATTTTCTTGCAGATTTACTTTTCTGATCATAAATCATAAATATATTCGAAGTTACAGAGTGATACAATTCCAAATTACCTCAAAATCATGGCTTTAGTGTAAATTAAGAGTAACATTTGAAAAATAGATTGTACGGCCGTACAATCTATTTTCAAATCATGATTTTGAAGTAATTAGGAATCGTATCAATCTGTAACTTGGAAGATCTTTATGATTTATGATAAAAAATGCAAATCTGCAAGAAAATCTGCTTTCATAGTAAAACTCTATGATAGAGGGCACTACTTGGAAAAGATCACATATATGCCTTTAAAAGGGAGATGGGCACTCCGCTCCTGGTATTACAGGATCGACCGCCTTTACCTTTACCTTTACCTTACAAGTATGACTTGATCATGCTGAGGGCCGGATGGAGATACAAGGTGTTGACAGAACAGCAACAACTTACATGCCCTGGATACTTTATTTTATATGGATCAGGCCTGGCAATAGCACCCGCCCGCATCACCATAGCGGGTAACTTTTGCGTCGGGCGAAGATACAAAATTACCTGCCACTGGCAGGTAAAAAAGATTCTAACTCGCAGTGTAAGAGTGTTACACTGGCTGGTGGAATTTCTACCGGGCAGGTATTTTTGTGAGTTACCTGCTCAACTTGCTGGTTATGGATGGATAACTGCATCAATAAGGCGATAAATGATAGTGTCAATGCATAGCTTCCAAATAGCTTACTCTCTACAACACTGCAACAAAATGTTGTTTAACAGTTTGAAAGTGTAGCTGTCAATATAACACTTGATTGAACAGATAAATAGACTTCTTTTGGGCACGAAATAGTAGTGAATTAGGCACATTTTGAATGAGATCTCCCCATATTCACAAGCAGGAGGCTAAGTACTGAAACAAGTGATTGCTACAAATGAGGATCGTTTGAAAGAGGAACATATCAGCTTTTCATAATATGAATATATCACAAAATATTTTTTTGAGCAATTTATATCAGATATACATGATACGGCATACTCTGTTCGAAAACACAATGATATAACAGTACAGACGTTGGATTTCTTAAAAGGTGTATGTTTTTCGATCACTTTAGATTTTGATTTTCACATCAACATATTTTTATATAAAAAGAAAACCCATATTTTTCTCATTACTTCTGTAAAGTCTTAGGCGCAAGATATGTTCCATTAAGACGTTATAGGCCAAAATGCAGTGAATTACCGTCAAAGGTGGTTAACCAACCACCCTGCCAGTCACCTGGTGCTTCTAGAATAAGAACCATTGGAGTTATATGCAACTCAAACTTTAAAATATGACTATTTTAATGATGACCCTTCATGTAGAATAGAAAACATCAAGTTGAAAATCGGGCCGGAAATCGGAACACCTACCTTTAACTGCACAGTGCATGTTATTGTGATCACGTGGTGTAGAACATGCATATGCCTATTACCCTAAGGGGCGAGTCAGAAAGAATGGGCACTTTTTTCACAAAACCGCCATGAACATTTCATGCCTGTAAATATGAGGGTCATTCAATAAGTTCTACCTCCTACCGCAAAACTTTGTTATTATATAAGCCAGTCTTATGAAATGTTACACAATTGTAGTGTTGAACCTCAGCTACAAATTCATTATAAATTGATCCGAGTAATGTTTGTACTTTGCTAGATATGCATTGAAAACTGAACTTCAATTTAGTGTGATGGAAACAGATGAAAAACAGCAAAATATCGCCTAAAATGCTAGTCATTCGGCCAATTCTAGAAGAAAAAAACGTACCTATTGGTCAATTATAACCGTTCTAAATGTCAGATATCTCTTTAACAGACTATAAATAATAAAACTGACTGATTTCTTAGGAAAAAACACACCCTCTGATTAGCAAGAACTAGATCAGGACAACCATTTAGTTTACCCCTCTAATAGAACCCAGTATAAGAGAACCCAGTATAAGTCATATTTGATTTTCATAAGAACTAAGAGATCTTCAATATACAGGACTAAATGGAGGATTTCAAGTCTCTCGAAGAGATAATTTTCTACCTTTGACTACCTGATTGACTATTCTGAAGGGTGCACACAAGAAAAACTTATAAAGTAACTATCATGTTAAAGATTTAACATACGAGGCATCACTGTGGCTTGACTTGTAACAATGAAAATTTGACTGATTATCAGTATTCCAGTATAATACCAAAGGCATATCAATACAACCGAGTTGATATTACACTATTTGCAAGCCTACAATCTCATTTATACATTATAATACTGTAATAATATTCAGATATCATTCGTTTGTTTTGCATTTTCAGTATTTAAATCGTGCTCTTAAAGTTAACCATACAATACACAACCCCCCAGCCACCCCCCCCCCCCCCCCCCCCCCTGAAAAACATGTATTTATTTTTAAGGTCATTTTTCCGTTGTCCAAAATCGCTCTCTGGCTTTGACCGCATCATAACAAAAGTAAAACAGATATAATTTATGATTTACTATAAATGTGTAGCTATGATTCGGAGCTATGATCATGTCAAAATATATGAGCCTGGCATTCATATTAGCGAAGTTATGTGTGAGGAGGTAGAATTTATTGAATGACCCTCGTATATCCAAAACCAATGATGGCGCTACAAAGACCACATTTGGCTTTTATACACACACAAAAAACAATTATTTGACCATTGCGTTTTAATGTTACATTAGCTTTAGTAGAGTCTGGTATTTTGAGGCCAATCCAAATTATAATCCATATTTTTGTCATGCTGATTCAGAGATGCCACTGGAATCAATGAAACATGTTGAAAACCAGTAAAAGCACATGTATTTACTACTACTACTACTTATGTCGTTCTCGAACGGTCTTCGTGATGGCTCGCCAAACTACTCTGTCCCTCATGCATGCTTTCATCTCCTCATCATTCCTCAGTCCTGTGTCTTTCGCCAAGTTGTCCAAGTATGTTAAGGCTGGGCGGCCGACAGATGTGTGTCCGTGTTTGGGTCTCCATAGCAGCAGGTCGGATACAATCTCATTTTCTCTTCTCATGCAATGTCCTGCAAATCTCATCCTTCGATCTGTGATGTTTTCTGATACCTTTTGTAAGTTTCCATACAGGTCTTTGTTTGGTACCTTATCTTTCCAACTAATGTTGAGTGCAGTTCTCAGCATTCTAGTGTAGCATCCATCTAGAGATTTATTCAGTCTGTTGGTGATGGTCCATGTCTCAGCTCCATACAGTAGAACACTTTGAACAGTAGCTTGGAAAAGTCTGATTTTGATTTTTCGACAGAGGCTGGATTTCCACACTTTGTTCAGAGCATTGCAGGCCTTCCAAGCAAGTGCTTTACGTACTTTTATGTCATGCTGGCTACTACCAACCCAAGCTCCCAGGTACTTGAAGTCCTCTACGTTGTCTAGGTTACTTCCATCAGAGGTTTTTAGCTGTACCGCTTGTGCTTGGTGGAATACCATGCATTTGGTTTTCTTGGCATTCATGTGGAGCCCAGTTTTGAGTGCTGCTTCCTCAACATATTTTAGCAACTTCTGTGCCTGCTCCTTAGTGTCAGAAAGTAACGCTATGTCATCTGCAAAGTCAAGATCAGTGACGTTCTTTGGCCCTATTCTTCGACTTTGTCTAGGCTTGAGGGTGAATCCTAGTTCCTCTTCTCTCCCACTTGTATTTATGTGGGATAAAAAAATGACTTAAAATAAATAGAAATGGAATTTTGAGTAATTAAAAACCTGAAATCAGGAAAAAGCAAATCCCCACAAAAAACAAACATCTGAGCTGATTTAAGAAAGCACGCTTCATTAAAATATATTGAAGAATGGTGTGATGATTCAACCGTTCCATTGATTGGCTATCAAAAAGAGGGCCTCATTAAGATAGTGTAACACGATAACGCAATGGTCAATTTAAAATAAAAAGCATTTATAAATGAAGCCAAATTATTGTTGTTTTCAGCAGTACTTTTGGTTTTGAAAATGTGTGCCTAAAGTATTTTATGATGCCTTTGAGAACAAAGTACCCATTCTTTCTAAGTACTTGCTCGGTTTGAATAGACCTAAAAAAATAGGTATAAATCGTCAGCCTGCTTCGATAATTGCCTAACTCACTTTTCAGCGAAATTTAGTTTTTTGCATTAATCATGACTTCATTACATTATGCACATGCTGTTATAATACCTAAGTCATTGACCAATCAAAAGTGTTGATAAATGCATAATTGCAATTCTGCCTAAGTCAGTATTGTGAGTTAGGCAGATTGAACTAATTATAAAAATTGTTAAAAATGGGTCATATTAACTTGTATTAGGCATATTACAGGCCATATTCCCAACCTAATTCTATCCAACAGTTACTGCTATTGTTGGAATTCACCTGCACTATTCATGTTGCTATTCAACATATCGTCAGCCAGCTTCGATAATTGCCTAACTCACTCTTCATACTTTTGTTGTTTTCTAAGAACTAGAAAAAATGAGTTAGGCAATTATCGAAGCAGGCTGACGAAATGTGTCTATATCAACAACAAAAGAACATTTTTGCAGAGGAGGATTTCTCAAAATTGGGAATACATAAAATTACATTTTCTATACAAAAACATCTTGGTCATATTGTAGTGATTAAGGAGTTGAAAATAAAGCTCATGGAGAAAAGACAATGTTTTGTCAACAAAGAGATAATTTTGGTGATTTTGACATCTCATTTCATTTGTTAATTACATATGAATAAAAAAATAAAGCTCATAGAGAAAAGACAATGTTTTGTCAACAATGAGATGATTTTGACATCTCAACTTATTTGTTACATATGAATAAAAGTCAATGTTCCTGTGTATTTTTAAAGGTTAAAGTGAGAGCATTTTGATATTTTGGTTTAAATTATGTGTATGTTTGATGTTTAATTATGACTGTTAATGTGAGAACAACTTTTGATATATAACTGTTTTATTTTGTAACACAGCACTAATGAATTAGTAAGTAAGAAACCCCAAGCGTTGGATCTAGTAGATCTGTATGGGAATATGGTTTGCATTGAAGCATCAAATAAGACTGTGATTTGGCCCACAATAAATAAGTCCTTTATTGAATAAAATGAGGTTTAACAGGAAGAGATTGATGCACTCTTAAATCAATTGTGTATTTTTCGTTGACAAATGTAAAAACACAGAAATTAAGTAATTGAATAATTCTCAAAATGCCTTGTTTCCTTATTTTCTGATTTCAGAATCTCACAGATTGGTAAGCAAGCACCACTATTGTTGCCATGGATACACCCAATTTAATTGACAAGGGCACCCAAGCCAACTCTTTCCAGGAACAAGTTCAGCAGTCGATACCAACCATAGTAAGGCATCTCGCTGTAAATATATCACCACACAAACAGCTGTTGTCCAAAGAAACCAATAAATGTTCTCATGTATATACCGTGACATGGACAAATATTTTGGACCTGATAATTAGCAACCATAATACATCTTGCCCTAAGCAACATAGAAGTGCTGAAGATGTCACTGTTAGAGTGGCAGTTACTATGCCAGTAAATGACACACCCTCTAAGCCAATAAATGGCCAAAATGAGAATAAAAGTGGTCCAACTCCAGATGAACGCATTGATATCAAGTGTGAAAGTATTGACAATAAGGAACCAATACCAGATGTAAGTGAGGCAGAAAATCAAGACAATGATGAAGACGCAAATGATTGTGAGGTTGATGATGATTGTGAGGCGGAGGATTATGATATTGAGGAAGAGGATAATGATGACAAAGATGATTGTGATAGTGATTATGAAGATAACATAAAGACAATTACCGAACCAGTGGTAGAACCTGATGAATCTGTAAAGAAACCACCATTACAGAAGACAAATAAAAAGCCTGTTGTAGCGGTGGGCAAGACACTTTACACACGCCAACAAGGCAAGGCAAATGGCCAGCCTGTAGTCAAGAAACATATGAGTGAACAGAAGGCAATTGATGAGCCTGATATAGCGTTGAAGAGAAGTTACACACCTGACCAGAAAGCAGAAACAGCATCAGCCAAATCCATTGCTACCAATGTAACTATAATGATAGCCAGCAAAGGTGATGTGGTAAATGAAAGTCTTCTAAGTGATAGTGTTACAAAGGTCATATATTATGAAGACATGCCTAAGAAATCCTTTCGTCCTGTTGACAGCTGTCCAATATGCAAACTGTCATTTCAACCATCGCAACGTCTCATCAAGCATATGAGAATACATAACCCAAACTATAACGGTAAACTACTATGTGACATATGTGATATGGTATTCGCTAATAGAGACAAATATGCAAGCCATCTGAAAGCGCCGGGAGACAATCATGGAAAACACCTGTGTGTTCATTGTGAGGGGACTTGTAAGACATTGTATGGTCTTAGAAAACACATGCAGATTGATCACCCAGACAAATCGGCCCGACCTTATCTTTATCAGTGTGAAGTTTGTCAGGAAACATTTGTAACTCCGGAAACTTTGAAAAGACATAAACGTTCCCATTTGAGACCAGACAAGTTTAAATGTGGAAAGTGTGATAGTTTTTTTGAGACCAAGGTGTCTCTGAAATCTCATAGAATCTGTGTACATGCACCCATTAAGTCTGCAGGTAAAAGATCTATACCTTGGCGTAAAATCCCGCGTCAATGCATGATGCACAAATGTGATATTTGCGGAGTAGAGTTCTCAACGAAGACCGAAATGAAACGGCACAATGCAAAGATACACAACATTCATGAACAGCATCTGTGCAGTTACTGTGGTAGAGTCTTCAAATGCAAACTTAGTTTGCAAGACCATATGACACAGCACATCACTCCAACTCCAGTTCTTTGTGATTGGTGTGGAAAGTCATTTGTAAAACGCTCTCTTTTTATGAGACACATAAGTCAACACAAAGCCGGCCCAAATGCATTCCCTTGCTCACAATGTAACAAGAAGTTTCATGATAACTGGCAACGTCAGCTACATGTACGTGCCGTTCATCTGAAGGAAAAGAACTACAAATGTAAATTTTGCCCACGAAGATTTTTCCGATGTTCCAACTGGAAAATCCATGAGAAAACCCACACGGGACAAAAAGATTATGAATGTACATACTGTGACTTTCAGTTCAAAACAAACTATGAACGAACCCGTCACGAAAAAGTGCATACAAATGAGCGATCACATGTGTGTGACATTTGTAAACGGGGATATACACGCAAAGATAAATTAAAAGAGCATAAAATAAGAATACATCAAGTAGATGATATGCCAGCTGATATGAAAGCAAAGAAATCCCCAGTGCAGTGCAAGACTTGTGGTTCAGTATTTAAGACCAAGTGCTCATTGGTTGTGCATCAAAAGCGTCATACTGGTGTCAAGGATAAAATATGCAATATCTGTGGCACAGCTTTTATAAACGTTGGGGATCTCTCACGACATAAAAAAATTCATTTGGATGGAAAAATCTATCCGTGCAAACAGTGCAAAGTTTCTTTTGCTAAAAAGGCTGAATTGAATCATCATATGTTGGTGCATGCTAAAGTGAGTGTGTAGAACATGTGTTTACCAACTAACAATAGGTCTATGTACAATTTGTATATGCCTTCATATAGTGACATAACTTTGGGTCAGGTGCCTGGGTGAAAGTGGTTCGGGTGTCCCAGCAATGTTTGGTGATAGTTTAACCAGAGTCCAGCATCCACCAAGAGTTGCCCTTTGGGATGACTTGCATATTTTGAAATCATTGATATTTTTTCTTTGGCATTAGGGGCTGTGACTTAAAGTACTCACTAAATATTATATCACATAGTTTGCAAGCCAAGAACTTTACTCTTTAAATGTTGAGATTAAAAGGTGGAAATGTTTGTTTAGTTGCTCTAGTATGTTGTGTTAATCAATGGGCAAGTCATGAAAACATCTATTTATTGCCACAACATATCCTGACCATCAATCAAAGATTATTTTTAAAACTCATTTCAAACTTTGTACGGGTTTTTCATGTATAATTATGTAAATGAAATCTAGAACATAACATGAAAACAGAAATCTTCTCATTCATAAAATAAACAGACAAGCAAGTTGTTTAAATCTCTTTAAGCACAATATGCTGCTTGTATGCAATGTGCCGTGCCAAAGAGGCCTGCGGAGTGCTTTGTCAAGCAAAGGCAGAACACCATGATTGCACATGATGTCATTTCCATCCACCATGCCTGGTAAAAGTCAGCAACGATTTGTTTGCAGTGTCCAATGATCCAATCAATAGCCATCTCTCCTGTAATCTGGAAAAACCTAGTAAGTCAAATTTGGGTGAAAATTGAGTTAGACCCATATTTGGACTTAATAGGTTTTTCCCCTTCAGTTTATCAAGATTCCAGATGAAAAACTGCTGACAGGGAAGAGTTTCACACACTTTTACTTGATAAACTGAAGGGGATAAACCTAGTAGTAAGTCCTGGGCAATATCATGTTTGGCTTACCCGTTTGTGACGTCATGCGGAATCAACGCGATAACATTTCACAGATTATTCCGTTGGCGTACATAACAAACAAAAAATGTTCGCAAAATGTGTTCAATTTTTTCGGCGTATAAATGCAAATGCATTTCGCCATGCAATCCTTAAAGTTAGCAAACAGCTTTATATATACCAAAATGTAGCTATATCCCTGAGGAAACTATTTTTGGTGAAGGCCATATATCACGGCTCCCTCCTAAAGCCACAATTTTAGATCGAACGATCGCTACCCAGCACAAGAGAATCGTCATTTTGCATCATCGCACGGTAAAATGACATCCCTTAGATCTAATGGATCGTACCACTATTGAAATGGAGGGGTGTGTTTTGATTTGATACAAATATTCATGTATCAAAATGTGTTATGTAAATTAAACGCATTCTTGATTTAATTTTTCTCTGAATGTTAAAGATGGTGTGTGAATAAAATGCTATTTACAAAATATTTTAAATTTCACAATTATTTGCAAAATAATTTGTCTTCTATGTTTACCTTTTGTAACCTAGCCCATTCAGAAATTTCCTCGCCCATTTACAGGGAACGGACAATGTCCAAATAAGGGCCTAATTATAAAAAAACGTTAAACATTTTTTCCCGTATTTTAAAGAGCAGCTATTTTTATGAAAACATGGTTTTTTACTTGTTTTCATCAATTATCCAAAACACTATTCACATATGAATGATGTAAATATGTTTGGTCGTTGTTGAACGGGGTTCAACAAGGTCTTCGTCCTTGTTTATCTTGAATCGACAACGGTAAGACAGGTTTATTTTGCTCGGGCAGCTAAAGTTGCCCTCGCAAAATAAACCCGTCTTACCGTTGTCGATTCAAGATAAACAAGGACGAAACCTTACTGAACCCCTAAATATTCACTCGACCACACATGTTTTTTCCATTAGTAAGAAGCCATTCATAAACTTATGTGACTTTTGAGAAGGGCAGGTTTTGTCTTCCATTTTCATTTTATTTTTGGTGTTGTGTTTAGTATAGGTCAATACATGGGTAATTGTACATGTTGTTTCGACAAATCAATGCACGGTGCTGATGTGTGAATAATGGCACAACCCTGTAACTTTAATATAATTTAAAAAAATTGTGACCCATCGTATCAAAACATACCTATTGGGGTCTTTTATCCCAAGTCTGATTTTAAAATCATCAAAACATGCAAAAATCAAGCTTTAAAGTCCAATGGCGAACCCGTTAAACTCTTTAACTTATATATTTAGAATTAGATTAATACCTCATTATTGAAATTTAGCTTTAAGAATCAAGAATAACGATGAGTAGAGGTTTAGCATTTCCTTTTAATTTCTTTATATTTTTCTAAGACATTTTACTTCATATCTAGAAACTAGAAAGTCTGTCAAGAGGTTTGTTGGATGTGATAGGTCACAATTAACAAGTTTGATACCACTCGCAGAAAAATCGATGAAACGCTGCTGCGCGAACAACAAATCAAAACGCTGCACTCCGTGTGTTTTAGTTTCCAGCTTTCCGATTGGTTGGGAACTGGGTTGGGGGAGGAGGTGGGGTGTTTTCAACAAGGTCCTCAAAAGTGTAACAACCGGGGTTATTCTTTGATTGTAGTGATAACAAAGTACATATAAAAATAGCCAGTAATGGACACTTCATATGTAGAAGGATAACTAATTTTAGATTATACAACATGCTGAGATGGAGATAAAGAATAAAAAGTACATGTAATGAATTTATAGAGACAAGTTGTAAATAAACAAACTATACACATTTGAGTGAATTATGAGGCACTTTATGGATATTTTATTTCATCCTTATAAACCACCTAGTGATTAACTGTACCATGATCTCTTACAACGCATTATGCCTATCATCAGCATACATTGCTAATAAACAAATAAAACGGTCTCTCTCTCTTATATACAACATTTACAATTTCATATATACTTTTTTCATTCACAAACAAATTCAAAGAGGAAAACATAATTAAGTGTACAGTCTGCTATATTGCTTTGATGAGCTGGTATAATTAACACACAAGGCAATGATGACAGAATTATGTTCACTTATGTTCTCTTCATTTTGCATCCTTAATTTCAAGGATTTTATGCAAGAACATTCCATACAGATTGGTGTATCCTCTACAGTGATATAAAAGGAAACTATGCAGGCACTTGACTGCGAGGGGCTAATGTGATTTAACTTTGCCACTAAAACATTTCCAATTTCAAGAAATCTGCATCTAAATTAGGTGTTTTATCACCATGTACATGTTGTTTGGCTATGTTGGGCCATCGGTAGATGTTGTCAACCAGTACAATGCTGCTAATTTAAGAGAGTTTGATTCAATCAGGGGGAATTAGAACCCGAAAATAAACAATAATCAAAATCATGAAATACTTGTAATAACTGCCAATATAACCCAATCATTTATATCAGACAATAAAAATATATATTAATAACAGCTGTAGCCACCCTTGGAAAGGCAGACGGGCTGCCTGTATAGAGCTTTTCTATCACCAATCAAACAGAGGGACAATTCTTGCATGAAAACCTTGGATTTTTGGGATTAAATCAATTTTATATACATCCGATTGCGCTATACAATAAGTTGATAAATAAATACATGGGATTACATAGCAAACATGTCTATGCTTTATAAAAAAAGTGGTCACAATATGTGAGAAACGGTAATCAATGAACAAAACATACAAATTCAATACTGTCATAGTGGACATTTTCGTGTATGTAATTTTTCGCGCTTTGCACATTTTTGCTTGTTTTTATTTGTGCGATTTTGATCTCCCTTACGTAACCATACATACAAAATGCTTATATTTGCGCCTTTCTATTTTGTGCTTGCTGATTTTAGCGTGAAAAGCGCGAAAATAAATGTAGCCCGAAAATGTCCACTTTTATTCCGTAAAGTTTGCAGGTAATTTGCTATTTTAAAAACAAAGCACCACTATTCAAGAAACAACCTACTACTCAATAATCAATCAAATACTCATTCCACTCTAGCCAAGTACTGTCTGAGTTTTTAAGAAATGTTATCACATCTGGGTAATGTGATAAATGCAACTATCTACTTAGGATACAAAGGTTCCAATGTCATCTTTGGTCTACAAATTCATAATCTTTTCCAAATCTAAATTTAGATTCCTATTTTCCAATTACCTTCCGTTGGGCAGGTCAGTGCACATGGAGAAAGGTTAATGTGAATACTGAGAGTAAGTCACTGAAATTATCAGTGCAAAGTGTTGGGATACTAACTGATTCAATATGACACTGAAATAATAACTGATACACCGGAGTATTGTTGGCACAAATCATTTGTTATATAATCCCACTGAAATTAAATTCTCAGTGAATATCAGAGGGCACTTTTTAATGATTATTTCAGTCATTTACTCTCATAGTGAAAATATTAATGTCTGACATATTTCAACCATGGACACATCTGAGTATCTTGAAGTATGCTACTGTAATACAAGAACACTTGATTTACAAATAAAATAGCAAGTAAAAGGTCATGGTCATCGCTTCAATTAGAAATCAAACTCTAAAAAAGAAACTGGCACATTAACCCTAACCTTTCTGGACCTTACAAAACCCTACAGTGCTACAATCAATCTCGTGCCATGCTCAGCGTGTGGTTCAACTAAAGTTTTTTGAACATCCTCTGTGTAGCTCAGTCGGTAGAGCATCAGACTTGCATGCACACGGCTCGGGTTCGATCTGGGGCTTGTGCGGAGACTGATTTTCCCCTCAAATTTTTCTCCTGAGCGGGGAGTTAGGGTTAAGGAGTGCATGATAAAGACCTACACACATACACTCTGACTGATAATGCATTGACTGCCAAGCTAAGCATGTCTATATGAGTGCTAACTATGTGTTACAATTGCATTAATATTGACTTATCAAGTCTTTTTACAAATTAACATACAGTCTTTTTTTAGATAATCATGAACGTTATTACAAATCGTGATCCATGATTTGCGATTTAACAGGTCTGAGTGAAGCTCACCAAACATGACTATTAGGATGCTCCAATCAATATGGGCTTACCCATAACATCCCACAGATGTTGACTCCTGACTTATAATATATTAAACAAAAATCGTATCTGTAACAAACCAAAATAATATGAAGTGAATTCACACCTACAGCATAAAACATAATATTAATATTCTCATTGATAAGAACAAAAAGGTTTCAGAGGGGGGTTATCTTGACTGAATCCCCTAAAATTGCTTTGTTTAACAAATGCTACCATACTCTACATTACACACATTAACTAAATTTAGCCAGGCTTTATAATCATAGTATACAAAACACAGTACTGTAACATGTGGTACAAAACAAGAGCAACTCAATAGTAACAAATTAAATATCTGTTCTCTTCCTGTTTTGCTCTCTAATTAATGGTGCCATTCTAAACTTTTACCTGAGTTTGCATGTATTTGTCGTATAATATTATTCCTTGTATTTACAACAAAATAAAGGTTAACATCACAAACACGTTAAAATAAAAAATATAAAGAATAATACAAATAAAAAAATCTTACCCAATTCAAATGGATAAACATGATTAGCGAGTCTTCATCTTATAAATATTCATATGTATCACTTAATTATCTATTCTGGTATTTCAGCTACTTAACTGCAGATGTATATTACGAATAAACATAGACATAAACAAACAAAATGTTTACCATTCCTCTACTCCTTCTACCCTATCACCTCAATTTAAGGTCAAGGTAACATGAGCACCTACTCTATAGTTTGATCAACTCCAAATTGGCGAAGCCTCCTTACAGCGTTGAATGAATAAAGGACGCGGGCGCACATAAAGGCAACAAGCGTACTGTGCATCATCTGTGGGACGCGTGCGGGCCATCAAAACTGCGTGTGTGTGACCATAATCTCGCGCGTACGCTTGGATTACTATTGCGCATGGAGAGATAAAAATTGAACATTTCTCGCAATTTGGAACTTATTGAACTATAGCGATCACATCAAGTCCAATGTCCCCGCTAACTTGAGCAGGTGACATAAAGTATACACAATTTGTCTTTGTAACCTTACAACCATCATGAATTACATTAGCATTTGAACTTATATGAGATTATATTGTGTTGATAAGTAAATTATAGAATTATTGTAGTTTAAAAAATGTAGATGTCGTAAACGCGCATTATGATGAAGAGGTCACAATCGCCCAGTAATCTGCATCTTGCACTATAAACTATTCCACAAAGACATCTTCTCTCATGCGTTAAATTTTCAAAATTGTCCAAATGGGATCTAAAGGAATGTTGCATTTTGGGACTGATTGTTCAAGGCACAGTATAATATGCAGACAGAATTCAACATATAAGATACAACAATGTAACTAAATAGACATGATAATGTGAACATCTAAAAGTGCACCCTTAATGCCTGCCCACATGAGAGCTGCTGTTATTGATGTCTTGTTATGAAGCTTCTCCATTATTTAGATTACCAGATACAGGGTTCAAAAGAAGCCCCCCCCCCCCTAAAATCAGAGCATGCTTGTTTGCATAACTCCACACACAATTACACGTTTTGAGATTAAAACATGTATAAATGTTTGGCTACACATAGAAAGTTTTCCCTTTTCAATATCACGTTTGCTTTTCCCAAAATAGTCACATTTCTCCAAAATGATGTTTTCAGAAAAAGTGACACTTTTCATAAGCGTTTCAAATTCTCAAAATGTCTAATCGTGTGTAGAGTTATGCAAACAAACATGATCTCATTTTAAGGTGGGGGGGGGGGGGGGGGGGGGGCTTACTTCTTTTGAACCCTTTAAGACCTCTGTGCAGTGACAACAGTGTATTCCAGTGATTGATGCAGCATTCACATGCTAATGCCAGGATGCATACAGTATAAGCTGTGGTCAACAGAATACACTCTGGCATCATTACGCAGAGGAAGATCAACTTCATAATATTATAATAACAATATGCGAATGACGTTTTTAAAGATAGTTTAACTTGATACTTAATTAGTAGTAATCAGCAGCTTGACTATAGAATAGTTACTGACATCAATGCTGGATATAAGTTATCACATTTTGCTTTGTTTTGCACCAACAGCCTTTGATCTGTATAATGCATTGCAGCTAGTCATTAGATCGCTTGAGCCAAAATGAAGCAAGATAAATGTACTGTGCTTGTACATCCATGTTAAATAAATGGTATTACAATGGGGTGCCAATGTCTTTAACTAACAACAAATTCTGTCCTGAACAAGTGTATTGTATGCAAAATGCAAATTTGTTGATGACATAAACATTTATTAAATGGGTGCATTAAAGAGCCTGGCTATGCATGTCAATCACGGACTCGTATCAGTTCATATACTCATCAATAAATGCAATAAACAATATAATATTAACATAAAGTGTCACATAGTATGTCACACTTACAGTGGCGGCATCAACATTTTGGAGGGAAGCAAAACAAAACCTGGGGGAGCAAGAAACAAATTTGGGGACAAAAATTGAGGCTTTTACTGTAAAAATGGCCTGAAATTAGCTTAATTTGTTCCATATTAGACATTTCAGACCAATTTTATACTAATTTTAAGTAACTTTGTCATAAAAAAGTCACATTTTTGATTATTTGGGGACAAAATGGGATGGGGCTAGTGCTGACTGGTGTGGGGGAGGGGGCGGGGCAAATATTGTGACTTTTCCCCCTGTAGTGCCGCCACTGCACACTTATATATCAACATGTTCATTCAATCTAACAATATATAAAGAATAAAACATAACACTTTTTACAGAGGTGTTTTTTTCCTGATAAGAATTGAGCACAGTATAGGGCACACGTGTATTGATTGACTCATTACTTTCCAATTCTAAATATTAATCATGGGTTAAGGTTAATTAGTGTTTAGGTTAATTTATAAAGCCACCTGACTCATGTAATCAGTTGGCAGTTGCTTGATCAAGGAATTTTGCAACAAAAATACGCTGTTTTTAAAACAAAACTTAATTACTTTCAAAAGAATTGAGGGTATAAAAAGTGAGCAAAGAAAGTAAATTACAGAGGCACAATAACAATAAATATATCAAAATCTTAACCAAGGTACACTGTCATATCAAAAAAGAGATTCTTAATTATGGCACTATATCAACTATTAATAAACTATGAATTCAAATGAGTTGAACACAATGTGAGGTGGAACACAAGACCTATTGATAAACACACAATGTTCCTCCTTACCTAACGCATCAGTTTAATTGATGGAGCAGGTCTGATAACCCATAGGTTCCAGGTTCAATTCCTGGAAGTTCAGTGATTTTTTTCAAAGGCTGTCATTGTGAAGCTTAGTAAGATTCCATGTACTTACTAGTTCAACATCATACAACATGTGTTACACTGATTTAATACAAAACCATGCTCTTCACAGAAAAGCCATTTGGCAATTGGTCCAGGATTTTCTTTGGTGTAATGTCTATCATCATCATCTAAAGTGGTCAGGATCAGATCATATTTGAAAAACAGTTGGAGGTTAGTTCTTGAACCACACATTTGATGTTACAACAGCGTTCATCCAAAATTGCTGACTTATGATGTTGACCTATAGTACATTTTCTTACTCGGAACAGTGATCTTACACACAGGCACATACATATGCCATCTTTGCAAGTGTATGTACATACAGTGTAAATATGCAAGAGATATTACATACAGAGTGAATATGTAAGAGATATTACAAGTAGTTGGTCAATGACAGATTTGATTGTGTCACAACATGAAAAAAATATTAAGTATAAATCGCCCGACTAGATTAAAATTTAAACCATATTTGTCATGATTAACAACATCATATTGGTCACCATTGATCTGCAACTCATTATCACAAACATTTCTCAAAGATCTTATAAATTGACATTAACTGAAATCTATGAATAAAATGTGATAAGCCCGAATCACGCAATAATCTCTGACATGAAACGCTAAGAGATTGTTATAAGTAACAATGTCAATGTCAATTGACAATTATACTTCATTTAATTTCTGTTGAATCTAAGTTATAAGTTATATAAAACAACTAATGAATGTTTTCATGTGTGCAAAAGTAAAGCATTATATAATAACAGGCCTGATTTTGACCTAGAGTAACGACTAAAAAAAACAAATATTACACGCCAATTGTTTTCGCAATAGTGAAACTATATCACTCGGTCCACTTTAGAATGTTCCTTTGGCCTTATGCTATATTTTTACAACCAGATTCCCAGCATGAGATAATTGTACATACGTTCCTTCAGTGAAAGGTTCCATTCAATAAAAAACTGAATTGGTGAATGGACCATCTCTTACCGCATTAAGATAAAATGGAATTCCACAATTTTACATCATGAATGATCTACACAATATGGTGACATACCATACACTTAGACAGCCCACTTAAATCCAAAACCCAATGAGAACTGAAGTGCTGTCAAAATAACCAAACATTTTGATCTGGTTTTGATCAGTGAAATAGTAACTGAACTGAAGTTTCCCAAAATACATGATTTTAACACTTTTACAAAAACTCTTACAATTACAAATATGGTCACTTACATTTTGTCTATGATGATTTGTTTATTTCATGCTTCTAATTTATACTGAATAAATTGCATATCATCCAATCAAAGATAAGTAATCATTATTAATCTGTCTGTTTGTTTAAATTGTTTAATTTCAACTATGATGATCTAAATAACTGAATGCATATATCTATTACAACCATCCAAAACTATTTCATGGGGTTTTGTTGACATGAAACAAGCTATTTCTATGGGTGCCAAATGGAATTCTATATACTTTATGCAGATTATGGAAGACCATATAATTAGAAAGGCTTTCACAATGAGAATCCATAACAAGTCGAACAGGTTTAAATGAGTATGCCATCTGGTAATGTAATTGCTCAAGCTTTTATCTCAAGTGACTCTGATTTGTACAAGATTGAAGTAAAGAAAGAGATGCATATGGTTTGGGGAAACAGAAAACCTACGCATAATTATCCATGACCATGCCTAAATTATCCAGTCAGCCAATCAGGGAACAGATCAGTCAGCCAATCATGCAGCAGTAATGCCTACTGAGCAGGGCACATAAGCTCCTCCTTTCTTACTTCAGACCTGATTAAGTCAGAGTCACATTGACGAAAGCTTAACCAACTAAGTCATAGCTGACGGCATACTTTTAAACCCGTTTACTTGTTATGAAAGACCATGTTGAACATTATCTTATGTAAAAATAAATAAATTTCATGTTTCGACTTTCTGCTTCGATTTGGTCGTTAAAAGTGTACTAACCCTAAAGGTACTGCTTTCTTCGTTTTGTTCTATACATGTCGTGAACAATAAATGGTAATCTGTAATATGGTTAAGTTGATGTAAACAGAAACATTTTTGTATTAGTAGTGTCAACTCTTGAATGACATGCACATATTCCAACAACGAATACTTGAAATGTGTATAAAAACATCTCAAAAAGCTTTCTTCACTCATTACATAGGTAAAATGCTACAAAGCTGACACTCATGTAGTTAATATATATATCAATGGAATCATCATTGCATCTTTCAATATTCATGTTGACGTAAACACAGTCTAGAACTTTGGGAGATTATGATACCAATATGATATCAAATATTTTGAATGCTACAACACTTAACAAACAGAACCTGAAAAACCTCATTGGGCATGCGTATATTGACCTTTGACACAAAGATCATTTGGCAACAAGTTTTGTATTCAGCAGGGAATTCATTATGAAGTTTTGTCATATATTTGATATCAACATTTTCTCTGAATCTACAATCGTGGTCATAATAATTAGTTGGGACACCCTGGTAATAATTACACTTTAATGTGTTCCTGTCTCCGCAAAATGTGCACTACTGAAACATTGCTGTCTTTGTCGGAAAGCTTGAAGCCTTTCCTCAACATGAATAACTCCCCCCACCCCACTGGGCAATGTTGACCCCTTCCAGTATCCTGTAACCCAAAAATCATGTTTCAACATTGATCCAGGGGGAGTGGGGGAGTTTTTAAACACATGTATAAAAGTGTTCCAACAATATTGGTCAATATTGTAGCTTCATACAACCTAATGATTCTATTTGGATATGCCTACATTGAGCTTTGACATAATATGAAAACCTTGCCGTACAACACAGATTTTGCACCAAGTATAACAACAATAAGTACATCCATTATATAGATACCCCTTAAACATGACACAATTAGCCTTCATCATACCTCAGCACCAAGATCCATTACACCTAATTCATTGATGGGCACAAATTTGTTTTCTATTTGTACCAGTAATATTGTCTTATCAATATGTGATCTTCTAATCTGCTCCCTATGACAAGGTATCCAGGAGTGTGTGACGGTTCCCTCCATGCCTTCCTCCGGTTCCCATCCTTTCCAACCGCTTCGTCCTCCGTTTTGCTTGGTGTTATCATCTGGCCACATGACAAACTTGCTTGCATTTAAGGTGCAGTAGACAAGTCCTGGGTCTATAATCTGTCAAATGCAATAAGTAGACAACAATAAAATGTTTTATGAACCTGATTATACCATGTGTTTTGGTTTCAACCTTGCGGCGGATACAGGCGCTTTATAAATTTCCACTATTATTATTATTATTTATTATTATAAACAAATATGTAGACAAAGTCATATTAAATCAACACATTAAGGGCATTTACGTCCAAAAATCTTGGGGTGTTCAAATCTACGGGGGAGACGAACATAAGGCAATCACTCCCTAAAGCACTCCCTTCCTTATAATGATCAGGACCATTTTTGATATATATTTCAAGTTGCATTCCACAAGGTACAATTTGTTGATAAAAAAGCTTTGATGTGAACAAGGAAAGTAAATTGTAATGATAATATGATAATAAAATAACTGTTCTTCAAATCACCATATATATATATTCTAATTTCATAACATTGGTATTATCTTAAAGCTGAAAAATATGATAGTCAAATGGGACAAGTTATTTGCTATGAGTTTTGAGACACGATCACATCCCCATGATAATATCTCCAACAACAATGTTATAATGCAGATGAATTAAAAAAATATAAACAAATATGTTAAAGGTTTTGCATACCCTGACACGATGTGCAATACAGATATCTTTGGTAATTCCAGTGTCCCCTAGTAGACCAAGACTTGCCAATGGCACTCTTCCCATAGACACTTTGCCAACAGATCCTGATCCAGCACTAGATGTCAGACTATGTCTATTGTGTCCTGGTGTCTGTAGCATAGATGGGTTATCTGCTGGATGGGTCCCATGCTGATGATGCGGTGGAGGATAAAATGGTGGATGATTGGGATCACTACCTGGTGGAACTGTAACAAGAAACACAAATTGGGGTTAGGTTAAAGCAAAGTAAATTCTTCTTCAGAAATACATAGTTTCTTCACTTACAATTATAACTAATTATTCAATCTTTGCACCATACATTCATTGCGTGTGACATACTGTAAAATAATTGGTTTGGTTTGGTTTGTTTTGAAAAAATCACACTATCATGAGATTTTGAGTTCAATTTGAAGAAAAAAAGATCATGTCACAAAAATGAAAATTGGTCCAGATTTGGAGGCCCAAAAGTTCACTCACTATGAATCTAGATATGAAGAGCTTTGTTGCAAAAGGGCTATGGTGCATTTTTTTTCAAAAATGAGTTAGATATAGAAATGTATAGGGAAAAATGATATGTTTCAAGGAAACAAAGTCATTTTTTTCAAAAAGACCTACATCTCATTGTAAACAGCCATTGAAATTGTTGTTTTGTTGCAAAAAGGTCTGTATCCAGAATTAAATCGGGATACAGGCCCTTTTGCAACAAAACAACAACTTCAATGGCTGTTTACAATGAGATGTAGGTCTTTTTGTACAAAATGACTATTTCCTTGAAACATATGATTTTGACCTATACATTTCTATATCAAACTTATTTTTTTTAAATGATTAAAATAAATGATTTTTTTTGTGTGGTATTTTTTCTCTATGTACAAACAGATGGAGTTTTGTTGCAAAAGGGCCTACATCCAAATTTTCACAAAATGTAAACATGATTTTTAAAAAAATTGAAAACTAGCACATTTTAAATTTATTTCAATTTCAATTAGTATGTAGTGTACCTCTTTCATAATCCATTCAGTTTTTCAATTGCTCAACTTGAATATTTAGAAACAGTTTTTTGACTTTTTCTCAATAAGAGCCAAAGTGGATAAAGGCCCTTTTGCAAAAAACCTCTTCATATATGCATACTGGCCATATAAGTAATGACAGGAGTCAGTGGGAGTCAGAGTAACAAACCCTGTCCAACAAAATTCTAGTTACTCTTGCCCCATTGCTAGTATTTAAACTGCTCTATCAATGAAGTGTTGTCTATTTATTTCTTCCTCCCTACCTTGTGGTGTAGTAGGTTCCCTATTGATACTGCCTCCTCCTACAGTTACATTATCTCCATCCTCTTTGTCCCCAGCATCCGTCCCTGTCCCACCGCTGCTACATCCTGTTATACATCTCACTTTAGTCCTAGTCCATGTCTGTATCACCCAATCCCTGATGTTATGGAAGGTTAATGGTCCGCCTATGATGCTTGCAGAGCCCAACTGTTCACTACTGTCTGAATAAGATGTTGTCAAAGGGGAAACATAGATGGGATAGCCAATAGGCTGGTCACACGATGAGTTGATCATGTTACGTAGAGCTTGCTTAGCATTCTGGATGCTGCCCCGTTCTGGATTTCTATTGCGTAGAAAGACTAGCTCCTGCTGTTGTCCTGCCCATAACCCTCTCACACACTCACGGTTCACCTGGTTACAAATATAATAATTGGCATCTTTTATGATGATACATTACTTTAGAAGATGTTAGTATAAGAATGTATTAAATGACCAGCAGTTGATTAGTAAAATATGTTATATAATTTTCTGTAGTCCACTCAAAACTGCTTCTTTCATAACTAGATATTATTTATCTCGCGTAATGATGATGTGCAAGTTCAATTAGCAACTGCAATTCTACAGAGGGAGTGATAAATTAGAGATAACAGCAATAACATAGTAGGACAAAATCGGGTGACATTATTTTGTCTGTGTGAAATAACTGCGTTTCTACAACGTACACTAAGAAATACAACTCGGAAATTATAGATTTTTATGATGTTTCTGAACAAGTTGTGGAATTTTAAAAGGAATAATTGACCAATCTTCACAACTAAATGAACATTCGTATGTAGTTTTTAAGCGTCCTTAATTTCTGATGTTTTTTATTGGTTACTTTCCGCTGGCCTTTTTTTGTCAATCTGGTGCATTTTTTCGCCCTGGCCAATTCGTTTTCGGTGGACATTTATGAGCATTCGGGGGGAAATCGCTGTCGCCCCTTTATTTTGAGAGCTGCCTCTATCAGAAGCCTTATGCTGCATAGTTGCAAACAAACTAACAGGTTAATTAAGTAGATGTTTAGCAACAAGTTGGTACTGCTGATTTTGCCCCTAAACATGATAATAGATACTCGCCTGGTCAAGGGACAAATGTTGACCATACTGCATGTTCAAGGATATATGACAAATCGACAATGCCTAGCATCATGTACATAAGGTACCTGTTCTTACCTTAATCACTCTGAAGCTGAGGAATTTCTTGTTGAGCATGATGATCTTGTAGTCATCTGTACCTTCATCTAACACATGCCTAAATCAAAATGCACAGAATAAGAATTAAACATATACTACAATGTTAGAAAAAAGTGTTTGAACACTTAGTAGGCCTAATGTAAAGTCATCCCCCTTTCCCCCCTGATCAATGTTGAGTCGCCCAACTTGCCAAACATCAGCCCGTGGCCTAGCAACATTGATTGGTGGGGGAGGGGAGGGGTATATTGAAGGGGAGCTTTCAGGCTAGCAGATGCAAATTGGTATTTTCACATGACTCTAAAAATGCGTACTATATGGTAATTAAAATGTGCAAACAAGGGTCAGTGTTCATACACCTTTTTTCTATGATTGTAGCTGATTGTCAACTTAAACACAATGTAAAAGATTCTGGTAAAGTGGTAGGCCATAAAAGCTTGCCGCACTCTGGTGGTGTGTATTGTAGAATTATGTGGCATTTATTTATGTTAGGTTTAACGGAACCAATGGGGTCTTGCTGGGATAGTGCAAGACCAATTTGACAATATAATGCCCTATTTTGGCTATTGGATGATTGCCTTTGACCAGGATCCAGCTTTTAACGATTTCTCACGCGGATTAGCTCTTGAACTTGTAAATATATTGCCAATAGAGTTCATGATTTGCATAGTAAAGCTGTAGCCAACAAATGACTTACGGAGCCAACAAATGACTTACGGAGCCAACAAATGACTTACGGGCTAGTCATTGTTTTATTTTATTTGAATATTATCACTTACCTGAGAGCTAGTAGAGATGGTGTATTTGACAAGACAGCATTCCGCCATGTTGGGTCTCCTTCATGTGCTATTACAAGATTCTCTTCATGAGCTGTTATTGCATCATACAATGCACTATGATCCTCATACTCATCAGGGGATGTGAAGTGATCCTGGTGTAATTTAAGTGACATCCTAACTCCTGGGGCGACACATCGTCTTAGCATCTCAACATCGTTGAAAACCCATTCATCTTTTGGTGAGGTGATGCGAAAGTCACCCTTGAACAGTGCATGTAATCCATACAGGAAGGATTCAAGAATGCTAAAATATAAAATATTTAGTAGTAAAATATCAGTGCATTTCCAAGTTATGTGTGTTATGCCAGCAAAGAAATGCTTACAGGCTGACTGACCCATTATTTGCTAATGAACGGTTTTCTTTGAAAATTAAAATTAAAAACAATCGAACGTTTTGAAAATATTTTTGAACAAAATATAGTTTTTTAAAAGTCAACAGACTGGCACCCTACTTGAATGGTCCATCTGCCTGTTGAATACTTTTTTCTTTGCCTGTCTTATAGAGGTTTAAAAAGAAACATAGAAGAAACTAATAGTGATAATGATTACAAATATGTTCTGACAGTCTTAAAGTACCTACCTAGTTGACAAATGATGTGATGCAGTTCCTAGGGCTCTCCTTCCAAGCACACACATAGCAAAACACAAGGTGACCAAATCGGATTCCTTACTACACTCTATCTCCTGAAAAAAATATAATTATAGCATCGTTTTAATAATCACAAATATATACAATCATATTTGTATGGAGCTCATAGATAATGATTCAAAAAGTTGAAATCTTTCCGCATTACTTCGCTGTTCTGTCAAAACCTTGTATGTTTTCCCGGCCATTCAGCATATATAAAGTAAAACTGCCCGACAGTTATGCATAGCAAGTGTTGCTTTATACTGTTCAGGGACTAGCTCACTTACAAAGTTTGACAGATATGTTTTGGCCCTTGAACATGTTTAAAGCAGACTGCCCAAAGATAATAAATAGTAAGTATTACTTTATACATGCTGAAGAGTCGGATGGAAATACAAGGTTTTGACAGAACAGCAATGATAAGTTACTGATGCCTACTAGAACCTATGACAAATATCAACATATCACCAATCAATCATAGGGGGAAATCACACTGCACCTGTTACTCATAAGGAGATAAGGAAATATTTGTCATACCTTTAAGCTAGAGATCTTTACCTGTTCTCTGCGGCCAGCACAGTGCTGAATCCAACCCAGATAGCAGGTACAGAAACTCTCACGTGAGATTCCACTAAGACAGATGTCATAATCCTCATCAATCTTGTGTGTAAATGTTGGATCACAGTCTGAGTAGTTCTCTGTATTACATAGTTCTAGAGATGACTTGATAGCTGCATCACACAACCATTGCTGTAACTTGGGACAGCGTACTACATAGTAGATGATGCTCTGTGGACAAAATAATAAAAGCATTGTTTAATTATTGTATCTTACTTTGGAATATTGGCTTTACTGCGAGTCTTTATAACGGTTTACTGCTGATCAATTGCGACGCGATCAAGCGGAATGAGTTGGATGTCGAGGATATTAATTTTGAGTTATAGGGGTAAAAAGAAGCGACAAATTTGTATTTTTTACCTTGTTTTCTCAGTTGGTAAATTGTTTGTAACTTAAAAACTAGCAATTTGTTTTTATAAGGGTTTGGACCCTACTGTAGCATTTTCCACCTGCTTTCAAATGATGGATAAATATCAAAATTGAAAACAGCCGACATGCGACTATTTCGCTTGATCACGTCACAATTATTACCATATCAACTTTTGTATTTTTGAACGTAAGCACCAACCTATACAAATATATATAACATACAAGTATTAATCCTAACTCCCTTAGTGCAATTTTAGGAAGAAAACTCCCAGGGGGATGAAACGAGTCAAATTTAGATGGTTAGAGGGGTGGAAAACCTGGCTGTGCCTGCACCATGCATTAAACCTGGGCTGCCGGCATGGTAGTCCAAACCACGTGTCACATTTCTCGTAACTAATAACTCAGTTTTCATAGGCATATATAGTCTGTAATAAATGGGAATTTATTGATTTAGGGACAACCAAAATAGAATTGTTAAAGTATGCATTTAGGGGATATGGGTTAATATGGTCTGATTAACAACAATTGCAAATGCATCATTGCTTTGCATGCTCTGGTCAAGTTGTTTTGATTTTAAAGTAAGTACCAACTTATTGATTTAGTCAAAATAGAAAGACATCATCAATTACAAATAAAAAAGTTTCCCTTAAAAACTCTTACACAATCGCAATACAGTCTCTGTGCTTACCTTGACGTAATAAGTAATGAGTATCTTGCGTAGATCAAACACCTGTAGCATAGAAGCAGCACAATTATCTGAGATACTATATCCTTGTAAGACATATTTGCTTGCTGTTACTTCCCATGCTAACCAACGTTGACTGAATGCAGCATTAGCTGATAGGAAATGGATTAGATGTCCAGGCTCACAACAACAACAACCTGAGAAATGAATACAACATAATGATAAGGATTAGTAATAATGATTAGAATTTGTAACCTTGAAATGCATATTTGCAAAAAAATGAAGGAGAAAATCGAAGTCACAAGTGTTGATCCAGATGTTGATAGGCTAAGATAGTCTTCAGTGATATCTCATAATTGCTCCCAAATTCTTTTCTTGTATGGTTAATAATCGAACCAATTTGGTAATACTCAAATGATAGTAGTTCATAAATATATTTAGAGAGAAAAGGTACTTATAGACCATACCCATTTTTGTCAGACATAAATACAGGCAGTGATATTATAAGTAGAACAACAACAACACCATACTCTTCAATAAATTGATTAGGCTGTGTCCATTTTCAAAGGATAAATGTGTAACTTTTATGTTGTCCAATATCAACATTTGCCATTTAACTGTACCTGGTTTTTTTTTATTAAACACATCTTTTTTCCCTCCATTTTCTGTATGTGGTGATTCAAACTTTCTATTATGTTTAAAGAATGTAACATGAAAGTACTTACCATCATCTTCATCTACACCTTCTGTAATTGCTTCTACTTCTCTCTGTTGACAATAGGTACCTGTGCAAAAGTTTTACAAAAAGACACTAATTGGATTGTCATATTCTACAATATAACATAGTATCATTACGATCCATTAGACAAAACTTATACAAACTTGTTTCAGTTGTCAAACTTCTATAGCAATGGCCACAAGAAGTAATGGGCCATTAAAAATGTGAGATATATCTGATAGCGTTTTCAAGTAATTCAAGTAACACAAGTACTAAGAAAGCAGTGCTCTCCTAGTTTAACATGTCTATAGGTGTACACAAAAACACCTTTTTGGCTATGTGCTGGTCAAAGCAACTTTATATTTTGTATGTTCTTTAAATAAATAGACATTTCCCCAAATATATCCTCATGGGTAAAAACGAAATGGTGCTAGTTATATATTCAAAAAATAGACTTCTCCATCAAATTAAGAGGATATTAATCCTAATTATCTTTCAGGAGCCAATTGTCCAAGAGTCCAAGAGTGAAGAAAATTACATTTTTGAACCAATCTCTGTATGTGTATTTAGAGAGTTTATAATAACTTACCCCTGAATTCCAGCCCTCTGAGTTGAAACGTGAGCAGTCCATTTCCCATTTCTACTATATGCACCAATGCATTGAGATAATCCGATGCTAATATGAAACAATCTCCAGACATGACAGTTCCCCATCGGCCCATGGTTAGATCACCACATAGACTCTCCTGAAGGGAACGGGTCAGATGCTCATAGAAAATAGAGTTGAGATTATTGTCATCCGCTCCTAAAAATGATGGATACATGAAGAAATGGTTGAAATATGTTTCAAATATTGAAAAGAACTTTTTGGTAATTTATGAATAGACTGGTATGATTTGAATCAATTTATTTCTGTCATAGTAATACTGTATGATCATTTTACTTACTAAGTAAAACCTTACATAATTTCTATAAAGGGTACACTTACAAACAATTATGATTTGCAAAATAATGGTGAATCTTGACCATCCAACAATTATGTACATTTTGTTGTGTAAATTGGGCCAAAGGAATTATGTACATTGTATAACACTTCTAACAGCAGAAGTGAAGATAGTAGACGTGGACTCCACTCCTCTTCCGATGCCACCAGGCTTGCTGTGCCTCGATTGAAGCATCAAGCTGGCGACAATTCCTTCCATGTGTGCAGCCCCCGACTTTGGAATCAGCTTCTGGTGAGCATCAGAGAGGCGCCATCTGTCTCCAAACGCCAGTTGAAGACTCATTTGTTTCCCAAGTACTGATTTTCTCTTTGTATGTTTTTGTATAAATTTTGTATATATTTTTCCTTGCATATAATGTAATGTTGTTTTGATTTTGTTATGCGCTGTGTTCTCTAAATGTAAATGTAAATGTTAGTTAATGTAGATAATGTATTTCAGTCATGGACATATCATATCCATACCAATCCATTAGTGATATTCCTATTTGACTGAATGGTATGGCGTTGAAATAATGACAGCGATGTAAGACTACTACAATTGCTTAAATATGCTGCATTGAAGTCACCTCCCAGAATTCAGGGAGTAGATCATTCGTAACATGCTAAGAGTATAACTTGTTCAAGATTTACCTGGATTTTTATCGAGTTGTGTAGATAGTCTGGTATTCGAGTGGTCAACTCTTTTGGTACTGGAGAGAAAGAAACACAAAACATGTTCATGTTGTTATTGCAATGCTTATATTTTACTGAAGATACAAACTTTGATATGATAACCTCATGAAGGTGCAAGTTTCGGTCAAATTATATCAAACTTATTACAACAGTGAATAAAGCCTGAAGAACCAGATTAAATTTATAATCCTTGAAGTTAAAAGAACAGCCCAAGCCAGCAAAACTATAAGATGTTCACATTTTTAGGGCATATCAACAATCAGCCAACTGATATAATTATTACCAACTGTTATTATTTATGTTGATAAATTCAATGTGTGTATGTTTTTTGTGGTCTCTGTCTCGGATGTGCATGGGTCTAGTATTAGATGAAATAATAATTACAATATAATGGAAACTTACTTGTAGTCTCTCTCCCAGAATTTCATGGGTCTAACATAAGATGTGATAAATATTGCACTGCCTAGGACTGGGTTGAGAGGAGTAGAAAAGAACGCTGAGATAAGGGTTTGCAGGAATAACATACCGGAATCTGAATGATGAGGAGTTAAGGAACTTGCCGTCATACATTTAATGGTGGATTTCCATCATTTGAACAATCTTCACACTTTTTTTTGATCATTATTAAGAAGCCAACCAAATTTGATTTGCCCACTGTGCCAAAGAAAACTAACCATTATTTCAACGACCAAATTTTGTTCAACTTTTCTGCTTGGAATTTTAATTGAAACAAAAAGTAAGGTTTTATGTAAACTTTTTAACAAGGATAAGTGATGTTAACATAGCTATTTTTCCTCTTTTCTTCTTTTGTTGATTGTGGTCTTAAATGATTTTGCCACATGTTTAATTCATTCATGATTAAATAATGTTACCACATAATTATGTTCATTTGTAAACTAATTAAAAAACGGTTTTGTCTAGATGGTAAGAACAATGATGATTGAAGTCTGTCACCAAACATGTTCAATTGTCAGCTACTTGGGTAATGTTGTCTTTGCACATTACCAGTCACAGGGGGAAAACATATGGCAAATAATTCCATGTGCCATTTCTTATAACAGAGTTCAATACTTTGTACATATTCATACTGTAAAGGATACGAGGCACACTAAAAGGCTGTGCAAACGCATGGAATGCAGAGCCCCATGTGATTTGCCATGGGGCTATGTAGGTAAACACAAACTTGAGCTTCAACAACCATTCATATAACTGTAAAAGAAACACAAACAAAAAGGGACATTAGTATAACCCGACATAACCCCATCAAGTCAGCAATATTAGAGACAAAGCCAGTGCCCACATTTTGTATTCAGGCATATCAGTTGTTTTAAAGGATACTGTGACAATGTTGACTATTTGACGTATGTACTACGGAATTTACCGAGTAGTGCAGAACCATTAATAATTGTATGGTATTAAATAAAATATCTTGCAGAACCAGAGAAATCAACTGATCAAAGTTTGACGATATAAAAATGCAAAATATATTTGTGCAGAATTAGTTGTGTATCAAATTAGGCTATATTAAAAAAATCTTTTGTCTCAAAGCTCTTCAGTTTTTCAAAACCTAATGCGGAATGCAGGTTTTTTTAAGATTTTTTTGTTTTTTTAAATATAAAATATTGAAATCCTTTTAAAAGTGACCTTTTGTATTAAAAATGATGTGATCAATGAAAATCTGACAAATCTGTGAAACTTTAGGATAAAAAAAAAAAAAAATGCTAACACGCATCAATTAACTAACGTGAGCGGGAGCTTTGAGACAAAAGATTTTTTTAATATAGCCTTACCTTTTGCAGGTAAATAAACAACCTTCTATTATTTTTTAAAAAATCCCCCTGCCAAATGGTGTTTTTTTATATCATGGGATGTTTTGTGGCCTTGAAATTAATCGCAATTACAACTTAGCTTACACATGATCATTGCATGATAATTTATTATTGTATTAAATTTAGCAAACTTACCTTTGTGAGAAATATAGACATAATGAAATAGTAGACAATAAAATAGTTGAGTAGATTGGGCACTTCTCCTTCTTGTAACTCCTCCGTTTGGAAATCAAAAAGGAAGAACAGAACTGTAAACACCAATATGGGGAACTGACGACACGTCTCAGAAAAGGCACTTCTTAGGAGTTTTAGTCCACATGTGGCAATGATCACGGAACCACCACTGTAATATGAGGAAGAAATAAAGAAATAAGTTTACATACATTTATATTAATGTTATCAATTGGTAATCATTGTTTGTATTTATTTCATTTTGAGCTGTTTTAGGATACGCAAAAAAGAAAATAAGTTGTTTACAGCCTAATCTAATCACTTTATTATCATACTCTGATGCATTTACAGGCCATTATTGACATTGGTTGTACTGTTTAGTGCTTAGATAATTTGTCACTGTTATAACCCATCATTCAGTAATATTCTGTTATCCCAATTTTAGCGCTTCAGACAGTCAATGCAGAATTACACATAATTCCCTCATCCAGATTTTTCACATATTCAGCCATTGCTGGGTCCCATCATGTCCGGATAATAGAGGTTGGACTGTATTATGATCAGTCCACGACCCCATATCCCGAGGAAATTTTGTAAGTACCGCCCTACAATTTCAGTTTTTCATTGGATTGCAAAGTTTGATTTCAATGTTCTTTCATGTTCTGTGAGGTTTATGATGCATTCTTCCGCCTATCAACCCACAACTCGGATACGTTTAGGTTACAAGATCCCTGACAGTGTCAGGTAATTTCCCAGCAAATTCCCAGAGTATAATATATCCCTGCACTTTAACCCGACATTTATATTCCTGCCAAACTTTTTATAATTTCCTATCCAACACAGAACAGCATGAACCGTTGGAAAACATGATGAAATTACACTAAAGATGGCAACTTGGGGGGGGGGGGGGTCTATACGTTTCTGTATCTAAATTGCATTGGCTGATAATGGTTAATCATTTTCTAAATTCAAAACTAAGTTTATAGTAAAAGGTGAAAACAGTGAATTTTAAATGCGGGGAGGAAAACGCAATGCAGGCGGGAAACGGGAACCTAGACATCGCCTTTCATTAGCGTAACTATGATTGCCTACTGTAACCCAAGGTTAATTTATACTCTATGTCATACTATTTCACAGCAGAATATACTATACTTACAGCGCTCCTAAGTCCTGAGCTATGACTGGAGCTGAGGTAGTTAACCCACTAATAAACACCAGCGGGTAGAGGATGTTTCTCTCTACAGAACCCACTCGCACGTACAGCTTTTCAAACCACATTATTCGAGCAGCATCTAAAAGTGGTGGTATAAAAGGATTCATTACATTTAAATTAACACACACAAAATAATGTTACACCTTTGTTACTTTGACAAATGATGTTTCATGATATACTATAATTGCTTTCGTTTGCATTCTGTGATCCATATTGTTTTCTACTTCTAAATCATCCTAAGGTTTTATTCAAACAAACATATATCTAATTCCTAGAAGTCTTCAGGCTCTTTGTGGTGACGCTGATGTGAATATTATGTATCAAAAAGTGGGTTCTTAGCAAATGCTGTGGTAAATCAGCTCAAAGGCATTTGGGTTTGGGGTGTGGCATGGCGTCCCGCAATCCAGCGTGAAAAAATCCTCTTGTCAAATGAACTGAAAGTGCCAATCATAACCAACACGACTCAAATACTGGGGGGGGCAATCGCCTCCTCACCCCCACCCCACCTGGTTACGCCATTGCCTGATGTACCGACAACCTCAAGGGAACCAACGGCATAGGCCCTCCTGGCCCCCTTAAGCTATGGCACTGTACATGAATGACCTTTGATAAAGGAATTTCCAAAAATACAGGCATACATCCAAAACACCCTCCCCTTCCCCTCCCACTGGAATCACACCTCAAACCAATGCCCCCTTCATCACATACAGATATACCTACAACACTTACCCCTGACTTCAAACTGGTGATATATTTTTTGACTTTGAGTATTAAAGGGATGTGAAAAAATACATGCAGAAATACACAACATAACCCTGTAATCGCATCGTTACCATTCGCTCCCCATCGCTCCACATACACACTACTTTAACTCTTACCCCTGACTTCAAACTGGTGATATTCTTGAGCTTTGAGTAAGGGATGTGAGAAACAGAGCCATGGAAGCTCCTTCCTGAGCTGGGGCAACACATAATGAAGAAGAATACCCAACACGGCAGTGAGAGCATACAATGCATAATTTAGTTGAGGCTGTGGTGAAGAAAGCAAAGCAAAAACACCAATCAATATCAATCATGAAAATGTTTTCAGAGTAAGCAATCTAAATTGATGTACAGCAGGCTTTTATCTGTAACTCAAAAATATCCTTCTATTGCTAGTATGTGTGTATTACAACCAAAAACTTAATATACTTTAGTCTATTTGTATAGCGACATATTTAACATAAAATCACGGAGTAATCCGTCTTTTATTGGTAAGCCAATGATATTATAGGTTTATAATCATACAATAAGGCAAACACATGTTATCAGGCTCTTTATTTATGTTTCTATATTGAGGCCCACCATTGCTCTATTTGAGAGCCACCTTTTGGGGTCCTGTAGCAGTGTCCAATAGCTGGTCCGCCTAGATATGTAGTACTTACTGTACAAGCTGTCCTTGGCAGTCATTATTGTAACAATTGAGTCATTTCTAAAACACAAGTCACAGGCTTTACAGTAATAAAAGGAGAAGGTCCAATCATTTTCCTTTCCAGAGCTAGCTTTTTAAAATTAGTAGTTTGCATACACATGAAATTATTTCCGAGTTCAACCAGCATATGAACACATAATCTAAATTATGTTCAAATGAATTTGACAGCAACTTTAATAAACTTACCTCTAGTACTGAAACAGAAAATAGGGTACTGCTATGAACACCAAACACAAGCACAGCTATGATGGGACACACTATAAGATCAGACTGTAATCTCTCAGTCTGTAGGAAGAAAGAGAAAATATGTGACCAGTCATATCAAAAGGGGGCAAAATGCATTTGAAGAAATTGAAACAATTTAAGCATGAAAAAGCAAATAAAATAAAAATAAATGTCTACCGATTTTCCGCCACAAAATCTGATTGCAATGACCATTTCTCATAAGAGGTGTCATTTGAAGAGGTACATTCATCTGAAAATAAAATCTCAATTTTCATTTCAGATGACATAAACCCCCTTATGATGTGATTAGTCACATATGAACCATAACCCAGACCTGAGGAAGCAGGACATCATTTATCAAATAACCTTTTTTCACAAATATATCATCACTTTTTTAGACCACCATATTGTTGCATGCCAATACAAATCTCTCTGTATATAAACATGACATATTTCCTGGGATTATCTGTTAGCATATTCTACCACTTTGTAGCTCTCTGTGTATTTGTGTCCAGTCTTCCCTGCCTGTATGTTGGTCAGTCAGTGCTGGTCATTGAAGGGTTTTATGTACCTTCTCTTGATCAATTTGATGTATTTTTAATGATTGAATAAAGAATGATGAAATATAATGCGTATGGGACATCTTTAAAACGTTGACGATGAAAATATATAGTGGTAAAGTATACTAAAGGAAACCTAAACCATGCATTTGGAAATTTTCTGTTGTACTGTATCAGTATCAACGAATGCGACAAAAATGTGATGCTTACTTTGCACAATGTAATCAATTGTTTCATACAGTATCATCTATGAGAATTATACATGAACAAGTCTATTTGGTGAACTAAACTGAAATGATAGAAAACAATATATCAGTCACTTACCACAGCCTTTTCCAATTTTTCTGGTAGTGGATCTTTGATCTCCCCTTCGGCTCCTTCAGGAGCATTGGTTGGCTCAGGCATTATATGCCGCTTGATTAGACACCTGAAAGATAAATGTCATAGAAAATAAGTAACAAATAGTTGCCGCTGTCCCTGAATCAGCCATCAAATGTTAACATGTATTATACTATGCACATTTCTTGTTGAAAACAAAACTAGCAATATGTAGAGCTGATGCTATCATTCTCTTGGTCGGTCATCCGGGTTTACTGTCCCCTTTGCTGATAATTTACCCATAATTTACTAGCCTGTTGCTATGTGTGACGCTTTTGGCACATGCGTACACTTATTTGTTAATGTGAATTCCCTATGCGATTTTGTGTGACGTCAGTTAGCCAGACTGTGAGAATAGTTTTAAAGATGGAGACGATTCTTCATTTCAATTTATCGTATCAGTTTTACCTTTCACATTTTCTATGATACTCTATTTGAAGGTACATATCATTAACTCTATTCTAATGCATTTTTTCACTCTTCACACTCCACAAGCAACAACAAGAATCCAATTCAACCAACTTATAGTTCGAATGACACTGCATTGGACACTACAGACGTAACCTGTATGCCCGACAAAATAAAATGTAACCGAATAATAAAGACACAGTGCGCGTTGGGTTTTACCCGTGTGTCACGTTTTGTCCAAGGGATTCTAAATCAAAGTGTAATGTTCTCAATCAGAGTGTAATGTTCTTATCTCTATACATTCCTCCTTACCATAGTACACTAGGATCACAGGCACTTCTACTAAGATGATAGCTTACAGCTACCAGCAGGCCACAAAACACTGAGAACAGCATATGTTGAGCAGTAGGCTCTGGTGAAGAAACTTGGTCCTGAAAAACACGATCAAAATCAATTCCATGTAAGCCTCATTCAATGTAAGCCTCATTCAAATTATCCAAATTAAACGTGTCATTTAAGGAATATGCGCAAGTTACCAAATGTAGGTTTTTATATTTTTAACTTTTTGGGTCAGACAAGTAGCAAGTCACCCCAATAAGACATGAGATATTTTCATAAAATAATATGGGATAATTCTAATACTAATCATCAATATGTACTCACCTTTAGAGCTCCATATACAAAACCCATCAGAATCAGTACTGTTATAACACTTCTACATACAGCATACGTAGCTGCCCCTAGACCAGTGGTAGCTGCAAAACAAACAGTCATATTGTCATTACTAGTTAAATTAAAAATATCATCGTCGTATATGCCTATTATTTCTATGTATTTCTAGTTAATATCAATTTTGGTTTAAAAAATTCTAAATTAAATTGATGCCCAGTGAAGCTACATATCTGTCGATGATATGTAGGCAAGACTCCTTAATATACTATTTCTATATAGACTTTCATTCTTCTCATGCAGCAAGTCTGTTTACCAAGTCCATACAAAGAATACAGTTGATTCAAATGTTGACTATAATTCCATTACTGTTGCTAATTTTACTTTAGATTTTAACCCAGAATATACAATCTTAATGTAACAGAATGCTGATTCCTGTATCCAATTCAAATACTATGTCATCAGTTGTTTTCAATTCATACACTTTTAGTAGTGTCGAACCAATCATAAAGCAAGAAACACAAGTACGCGGAGTGCCTTGAAACTGTCTTCTGCACTCAGCGTTTGCACTGTTCAAAGCGCGGACCACACGCTTTGTTTTGATTAGTTGTTTAGGCATCACAGGTTCGCATCACAAACTTGTTAACATGTTTTTATTGGTTATTTCAAAATTATGCTCAAATTGTGAATTTTGATTTGTGGCCATGCGTTTTGAACTCGCCACCCAAAAATGGTGGTGTTGTTACATATTTTCAAATTGTGATCTGTTTAATTCATCATAAATCAGCAAAACAAAAAGCTATAGCCATGGTTTTGGTCTCATTTAAAAGCTAAGTAATACCACTAACAAACCTGTAAATATGAACCATATAGCTTCTCAATTAGCGAAGTTATGGTTGATTGAATTGCGAACGGTCAAGGTGGAGGAGGGGGGATGCGGAGGGGGGGATGCGGTACACATAAACTCTATGGGAATGGGGCATTTTCGCGTGTGTAAACTTGATTAAATTCACTACTAATAAAGTACCACAGGGGCTACAAACTTGGTTTTGGTCTTAATTTACAGCTAAACAATTCTGCTTATATTGTTTTTAAACATTTTGAACTCTTTATGATTGGTTTAGTCTATAAAATACGGACTTTTAAGTTTTATTTACGAAACTACCCGTTTTCATATTAAACACAGTATTAAGTAATGCGGATTTCTTCAAAATCTAAAAGTTGCCGTAACTTTTTAATTACTTATCATATCATAGTCAAAGAATACATTTTCTGAAAGGAAATTTTATGAGGAATCCAAATATGGACTTACTTTTTCAATTAGGGTTAGGGCTAAAATGTTTCAGTTAAAAATATGTGGAATTGTAAAAATAACATAACATAATTTGGAACACCCTGTATTCTGAGATTAACAAGCAACTGTGATTTTTCTTTTTCCAAAGTCAGTAGGGTTCACCCATCCTCTAACCAAATAAATAGTGTTTACTTTCAGTTTATTACTGTAAGTTAGTAATAAGCAATGCATTAAGTGACCCACTTTTTATCCGGAATTTATTTTTTCCACCCTGTATAATTTCAAGGTCACCCTGTATAATGAGTTGATGAAATGTGTATATTTAGATTGCTTATGTCTTTAGCTTTCCAAAAACGTATAACATTGCTAGTTTAGGGTTGGTAATTGTGGAGATATTCCAATTTTAAACTCAATTGGTGTAAACATTCATAATATTTGTGATGTAATGCTAAGGGTGGCGAGTTCATAACACTTGTAGAGTATCGTGTATGAATCAGGTCAATACATGCGTATGTTTTGTTTCTCGAAAATTAGACAAATCAATGCACTTATGCAAATGTGATATGTTCACAATATGGGGTCGTGCTATTATTCACACATCAACATCAGCGCGTGTGCATTGATTTGTCTAATTTCTCTCGAAACAACATATACACATGTATTGACCTATAATTAATATTACTGTCTACTCACAATTTCCACCAAATATATGTACATCTGTGACTTCTAGTAGATATGTAGCAAAGGTATTGCACTGGGGAAGCAGGCCCACCAGGAATATAATAGGAAAACATAGTACAAAAACTATAAAACAAGAGAGAAAACAAATGGGTTAGTACATATCAAATGGTTTGTGTGTGTTTAGATTATGATATATATTTATAGTGTCCTTACACATATGGAAATGGTACCACAGCACTTGTTTACAAAAAGCTTACAAATACAATCACTCCTGAATTTAAAGTCACAATACATGTTTAATTTAAATTGTTTTCTTGTGTGGCAAGCCATTCTTGTAATACCCCTCATAATGAATATAATATAATAATAAACAGGCATTTAAAAGACGCATTTCAGACTGCAAGGAAACTCAATGCGCCGCACAAAGATAAAATCAATCAATTAAAAATTTGAATTAAAAACTAAAAATTAAGAAAATGCACAACCTGTACAATCAAAAAATACCTTAACAAATAACAAAATATATACATGAGTAAAGATCAGTCATCATGTCCAACCAGACACCAACCAGTAACCTCAGATCTGCTACCCAATTTCTCTAGTCAGCACCCAGAACGTGCATGCACATCCTACATCGACTGCACTTTGTTCATAGCTGGTTTTTTAAGCTATTAGCTCTTAATCATTGTTCTATTTACCCTTTAACGCTTGAATATTTGTCACTTCTCATTTTTATCTCTCCTATTTTAGCCCTGTTGTATCAATACCATTATACAAAATGTGTTGCATTTCTCTCTTGTATTGATCAGTTGTTTACATAGTGTTTTGTTAGTTATCCTTTCTTACTTTAACTGTCACACCATCTGACATACATAACTTCCTCTCTACGATACTCACCTAACAAGAGATTTCTTGAAAAAATAAGCGCCATTATTGTAAATGAAGACATGTCCAAACTGGACTGAGTACTACAAAAATCTAGGAGTAATATGAGGCTACAGCACAGTGAGAAATATATGGGTCGGCTATACGCTATCACTTGGTTGTGACCCTGTCAAGGAATAAACAGAGATGAGATACAACATAATAATGAATACTATAGATTACTACTATGAACAGGCAGGGGAAATATTATATGCAATCCTCTTACTTGTGTGTAAATAACATTTCCAGGGTCCACACAAAAACTTCTTTCCTGAAAAATGTCTCCCCTTGTGATATGAACTGAACATATATCAATCATTAGTGTCTTAACACTTTCCATGTGGCAGGCGTCTGCAGACGACATTCCAAAATTTCACAAAACGTTTCAAAAATGTCAAAATTGTTGAATTTAATTACCATATTTGGAATCACCATGCATTGAAATAAAGGGGTCAAAAAAAGTAATTCCCACCTAAAATTTGATCACGTTTGTTTGCATAATTCTACACACAATAAAACTTTTTGAGAGATTGAAACACTTATGAAAAGATTAAAAAAACTTTTTTTGAAAACATCATTTTGGGGAAATGTGACTATTTTGGGAAAAATAATAATGATATTGAAATGGAGAAACTTTCTATGGGTAGCCAAGTGTTTTTGCTTTTCACAAGTGTTTCAATCTCTCAAAACGTCTTATTGTGTGTAGAGTTATGAAAACAAACGTGATCAAATGTTAAGGGGGGAGGGGACTTACTTTTTATAGCCCCTTCTTGTACAAACGTGCATATTATTGTATGGTAAAGCCAACAACCGCATGGAAAGTGTTAACTACCACCCACTACATCCCACCCTAAACCCTTGGTTTTTGAATGTATACTGTAAAAGCCAATATTTTCGCGTAAAGATATTTTCGCGCATTTTGATATCATAGACATTTCGCGAATTGTTTTTTTCGCGGGTGACCTTCTGGATGCATTGCATGAATGTTGAAAACAATATTTACGCATGTTATAATTTTTGCGGAAAAATATTTTGCGCGAAAAGCGCGAAAATAAAACCACCGCGAAAATTTCAGCTTTTACAGTATGTAGTCTGTTTCAATGGGGAAAATTGATGTCTTTGACAACTAAAAAATCTATTAAAAAGGTATTGAAACTTAATCTATTTTAATAGCATGAAATAAGACGGTTTCATTTAAAAATGGAAACTTCCTTATTGCATGATATTCCAATGCATACGATAGCTCTCGCATTGGTAGACAACTGTTACATTATTATTATGTCTCTCGTTTACACATTTTCGATGATCAGTTTTTGTCATTATCTTCTTTTGTAAGTCATGAAATCACATAACATTTATGGAATAAAGCCAAGTGCTGTATAAAGGTTGTGAAGTAAGTTTACGCTTATTCCTAACCCCTAACCAGGTTTTTAACCTTGAAAGAAAAAGTCACAAATAAATCACCGCAACACAACCGGGGCTCGAACCAGGGACCCTCCGGGGAACAAACCAGGGCCCTCCAGAGCTGAAACCCTGCCCCCCCATAGGCAAGCCACGGCTATCAGCTACTTGTTCGCACGGTATAATGCACTCACTATATAGGCTCGAATGATTACGTCATCGAAAACCGTCCGCACATGTGCTTGGAGATAGGTTTGGGCCTAGTAATTTGCAGTACTCAGTTGGGTATGGGATAGAGTAGACATTGCCCAGTTTTCTCAAATAACAAAAGGTTTCAAGCTATGAGCCTGCCACTGATACTTACTTGGATTAGCTTTGCAATAAATAAGATAACATCTGTATCTCTATAAATATACATCTACTCAGATTTTTATAGCACTATTTTAGTTTTGACTGCTTCCACTACTTACATGCATAGGTGAAGCTGCATCGGGTTGTACACTCTGAAATAAAATAACAGACAAATAGTTGGTCTAGTCCTTTTTTCCTCTTATAAATTACATGAAACAATGATTTTAATCACTTATAAGATGTTTAATCTACTCAATAACTATACACCTATACTATAGTTTGATCAGTTCCAAATTGGCGAAGCCTTCTTACAGCAGCAAAAGGAATACAGAAGGACATGGGCGCACATGACGGCAACAGACACACTGTGCATCATATCAGTGACTCGTACGTACAACCAAAAACGCATGCGTGTGGCCATAATCTCGCAAGTACATCTTGCCAATTTGGAACTGATTAAACTATAGTGATACTAATGCTCCCCCTGTTAGCCTGTCAAATAATCTTGCAGATAAAACATACTGAGAAGCAGTCAGTTTAAATTGATATTGTGCATTCCTACCATTCCCAAGGAATTGTTCAATTTAAATATGCCATTTTTAAAATGTTAGGATGTGACGCTTTGCAGTTTGGGTTTTTTCATGATGAAACAATATCACTATCAAGCAATATAACATTTTCCCATCATTTAACCTGGTCAAATGGTACTGGTTTACACATGCACACTCACATTCGGAGTCTAAGCAATTGTGAATCAAAATTATAACCTAATGTGTAGTTTATTTACGTCACTTTAAAACACCTTAATCCATTCCACTAACACTCACCTTAAGCAGAGAATATTGAGAGCTAGCCATTACAAAACAAAACCAAAAAGCCCAGAAGTCATATAGATAGCCAAATCCTCTATTAAGAACAACAAATCCTAGAACTGATACCAGTACCGCCAGCAGCACCGACATAAAGCTTTCTGGAATGGTACGATTCCTGAAAAATGAGATAGAAAATGAAATGATAGGTTTAAGTCTAGACAAATGGATTCAGGGCACGAATAAAGCTAAGAAGAAGAAAAAAACCTGTTCTTTGGGCAAACGGACCTCTCAGGTATGTTTTTTGTTTTTTAACTACCAGGCTGTTGGAAGAGTGGGGGAAAGAAATTCAGAAACTTGAGTGGGGGGGTGATGTGGCGTCCCCAAAACTGGTGCAAATAAATCTAGCTAAAAAAACCCTGACAGTACGCTGTTATTTTGGTTCATTTTCGGATATTTTCACAACATTTCCAACAAAATAATATAAAAATGGCTCGGTCGGGCCCATAGAACAGGGTTATTTTTTCTGTTGCCTAATAGGGCTAAATACATATAAAATTCCAATATTAACCTTTCTCTTATTCCCATATTATTCCCTCAATTGTGCAGCCTATGACTTAGGGGTTCTTACAGTACAGTCCAGATTACAACTGTATGGAATTGCTATGCAGTTAACAAACCACAGCTGAATAGCTTCACAAGGTTAAACCTATTCATGGTGGATTTCAAATCATTCACATATTTACATGTCATTTTGCTCCTTACGTCAAGCAGCTCAGAAACTCTAGTCTTACATTATGTTATCAACAGTAAATTTATATGGAAATGTCAACATTTTCCTTGTACAGAAATTTAACAACGGCTTGTATTTTGTAATAATAGGATTAAGATTCAAGAGTGGACTACCCAGAATGTTACATAACATTGTCAATGAATTACAGATGGAGTGTGATAATGCCAATTGGTGAAGGTGTAATCAAAACCAATTGCCTTTGCCACCAGCGCTAAGTTGCCAGATGTTTAATTCCTGCTTTCGCGCGGTTTTGCACTCAGCTTCCTCGCAACAATAGATCGGCCATTACTTTCTTCGGTACCCCCCCTGCGGTTCCGGGATCTGTTTGCGGCTGGCATTTTTGTGTGTCACAATCCTTTGGGACATCGTACGTTGAGGTTGATTCTTCTTGTTCCTGATACAAACAAATTCTCCGAGATTTCTTACGATGAGGTGATTCTCTATTCTGTTCCTGATCCCAATTTTTCTCGCCGTTCTGCTGTTGGTGTACACATACTACTGTAACAATCCTTGTTTCTATTCTACTTGACCTGCGTTTTCACCTGAGTTGCGTGGGTCGGATTCACGAGATTGCTAGGAGATATGCCTTCGGTATTAAAATGGCACTACTAATACGGTGAGAAAATTTTGTTTTGTCTTGTTATTAATGTAGTCTTGTTAAAAAGTAATTCATTGGGGGAATTTCAATGGCGGTAATCGTCTTTGCTAATCAACGGCCCCCCCTCACAATATTTGCAGGTTAATAGGCCTACATGCATCGTTATAACATAATACATTACATTTTTGTTAATTATATTGCTGATATAGGTCTCCAATTGACGGCTGTTACTTACATTGTACACAGTTTTGAGTCCACGCATTTTACATTATGGCTGTTTGTGTTCAGTACGCGGGTCGTTTCATGTTTATTATTATATCCATCTTTGGTATCCATGCCCCTTTTTATGTAGGCCTTGCTTGACATATCCGGGCTATTATACTATCACATTGGCTCCTTGGATCGGTTATCTGTTTCCTTGATTGCCCATTTACATCTAAATTAATTATAATCCTCGTTAAATGGGGTGGTTGTTGATATATTCTGGTTGGCCAGTTTCATAATAATTGTACGTCTATATCAGTGTTCCAACTGAGATTAGTCCCAAACCGCGGCCCATGTGTCCTCTAAACCGCGGCCCACGACTATAGTGAAGCCCAATTTTTGTTTACCCATTGTCATTGTTGCTTGGCTTTTCCCAAACCGCGCACACATTTTTTCAAAAGTAGCCCAATTGCGCGGCCACACCGTAGTGTTAGCAACTCTGGTCTGTTTTCGATGTGGTGGCTCTATAGATAGTTTTGGTTGCAAAGTGCTGCGTTGGTCTGTGAGGTTTTTTATTCAATCGGTTGTCGTTAGTACCTGTAGGTACAATAGGCTCCGTTCATCTTACGTGTTGCGTCTTTCAAATCATTACATCACGGCCACTTAAAGCGCTACTTGGCTCGGTGGTGGTCTTCTCATCAGGGATAATCGATGTCCCTGTCTCAATATAGATCGCATGTTACTGTGTCGATGTCCGCGTTCGATATTTTAGGCATGGCTGGGCGTTGTCAATGTGTAGATCCTGTGTATGGTAACGCGTGCCTCCTTGTTACGCTTTGCTATTCTTTTCTCTCCCCTTCATGCTTACATTTATTTTTTGTTATGTTAGTTTTTGTTTTAAATGGGTTGAGTCTCTGCCCTGATATAATAATAATCTTAATAATTATATAATAATCAGTATTTATCCAATATCGGTTAAGGCCTAATATTGAATGGTATTGGGGTTTATATGTGGGTATTGTTTTGTTTGTTTTCCCTCCACCTTCTAATTTACTTTAAAAAAAAGTTATGCCGCTCCTTCGGGTAGTGGAGTGCTCTGTTGTAATTGTTTATGTTCAATATTTAAATATATAATAATTCTATTGGCTCTCACATATTAGCTTAAAGTTGCTGGCGATCGTACTAGCGTGAATCTCGGTTATATAACCGCCGTGTGTTATGTATGTGTATTTCAAATATTAGCATATACATATTATACATATAAATAATTAATTTAATAATCAATAAATTCCGTTTTACACTGAATTGCCTGCAGTTGTCTGATCTCATACGCGTGATTATCGGGGTTGTAGTTTCCTTGCCCTTGTTTAACATTATAATTAGATCTTAAATAAATTAGTTTCATAATTTTAAATTCGGCTGCGCTTAATGTCGAGCTTTGCGAATATTCGTGGTTACTGTTCCTTTGGTTTCGGCTATTGCAATCTTGGGCGTCGCTCCCACGTGTATCTGTTCGTAGTTCGTAGCTTTATATTCCGTAAACTCCGTGCATGATTTAATTGTTGTATAATGTACGTTCTTTGCTCTAGTGACAGGTGTAACATTGCACATTGATTGTTGTACGACCAACCAGGCAGTCTGAAGTGGGGTTTGGCCGTTTTCAATTGTATCAGCGGTTTGTATCCGAATATACAAAATACTGAATATATAACATACCTGATTTGTTAATCAATAACAATTACAAGTCATTCGGTTCATAATCCCCATTCTCTAATTCACTACATCTTCAATCTTCACGCCCGGTTTTTATATAATTACAGGTATTGAATGGTGGTTACAATGTGGGCTATCAATGTATACGTTTGGGTTATGATTGCTTATGCTGTTGATCGACCGCATCGTTTTTTGTATTATAGTTACGTCATTCGTAATGGGATATTCCACTCACGCAATAAGGTGCTTTTCTTCTGGGTTTGCCGTCGTACGGGCCGGGCTAGCTGTTCCTGGATATGTTTTTAAATCCTTTTTACTAATTGTATTAGATTTAGTTATTGCATTTGATACTACGGCCTGTCGCCTGCAGTTTAAATATGGGTCGGTAATTGGTTATCAATCATATATTGGTCCTCTAGGTTGTAGTTATTAGTCAATGTGGGCCTTTAATTTTGGTTCGAGTGACTTTCTCCTTGCACCCTTCGCTTTAATTTTCTATGTCGGGTCATCATTGCGGCCTTATCGCTCCTTTTTGAAACATTTTTGTGTGTGTACAATTAGGTACCTTTTAATATACCTCTATTGCCTGTACATGAATCTGATCCGTTTTCTTGCATTATTTCTTTCACATATGACAGGTGTGTGCATGTGGTTGCGTATGGTGGATGGGTACAACAATGCGTGACAGAACGAGTACGTGAACTGCTTGGGTCCGTTCAAAGGCGTGTGACGGGTGTAATTTGTGTACTGCAATACATTATTCACCAGGCGCAGTCAGAGCGTCGAAATATGTAACAATTGCTTAGTCGAAACCGTACCGGAATCATCGTTGGCGAAATGGTTAAAGTCAGTTGGCTCGGATTATATCGCAAGCTGGCGTGAATGTGTTATTACTATTTGTCCTGCCCTGCTCTGAGCAATGAGCTGACAGCTCATTACCAAATGTATACCAAAGACGTGGTGACATCAAGTCATTAGACAAATGATCAACGTGACATAACGAAACGTAACATAACCCACCTACGGGACACTTCCGACAACTGGAAAGGAGCGCAAGACGACTATGGAAACTTGTCTATGCAACAGTTCCCGCTCCATTTTGGCGGGAAAGGATGTTCTCTCTCTTATTCTGGATCGACCGTCAGTAATACGAGAGTGCAAGTACCAAGCCCAGAATAATATCTGTATAGTTTATTGTGGTGGCTATGTGAAATGGCCAAACTGCAAGTTCCATCTTATTGGACGTTCAGCTACTCGCAAAATAATTGCAAATTACGTTTTCTGACGGGTATTACGTCATTCTTACAACCGACAAATCCATAGCTCTCACCGTTTTACAGTAGATCAATCATTCGTGAATAAGGTCCTGGTGAAAATCATGCGGACATTATACCGCCCCTGTGTGGCTCCGTTGGTCGTCCAGTTCGAACGTTTCGGATTTTGCGAATTGACACGTCAGTGGGTATTTGGATAGAGCTTTTAGACTTACAAGTGAGTAGCATTATGAAAATGTAACGATAACATGTCTTAACATACGTCGATAATGTGCTTTACTTATTATCCAAACTTATCATCATTGAATAGTTTTGACGATTTACCTGTGGGAACCGAGATTTACCCAACACAACAATATTTATAGATACCGGACGTCTATTTCAATGCAATCATTTATACATTTATATAGCTAATGGTCGTCTAGCTAAGTGTTCCCCATACGTTATAAATATGTAATGACGTTAACATACGTCGATATATGCTTCATATATTAACAAAACTTGTTATCATTGAATAGTTCCGACGGTTTACTTGTGGAAACCGGGATTTATCCAACGCAACCATGTTTATTGATACCGGACATCTATTTCAATGACCCTATTTAGTATTATAGCTAGTTGTTCCCCATACGTTACAATAGGTATTGGTTTTCTTGTCAATTATGGTAAATAGATATACTAATGCTATCAATGTAATGGTTGGGTCATTGCAACCCTATTTGATAATGTGGACCAGTTAGGATTCAACTCCGTATTGGCACGCGATAGTTTAGCGGGGCAATGATGTGTATTGCGCATTGCGCTATCCACTCCATTGAACCAGGGGCCAAATTCTACGTTTCTCGTTTTTCTCGCTTCATGCGTTTTTTCCCGAGTTTTTCGCAGCCGGCTACTATCACGTTGAATGGTTAACTATAGGTCAATTACAAATAAATTATGCATGTCATATCTCGATATCCGTCGATTCTACATTATACTATTGGCTTTAGCGCTCTAATGGTTATTTGTCTTCACTTCGTACCGAGCTTGTTCAGCTGATCGGGCGTTTAGTTTGACCATGGTTATTGTGATTTCAATCGATGATATTACAATAAGTCGTTACTTTATGTCGATGGGTAAAAAAGTTCGCCCCTCCATGTTACGTCACTGGGTCATGCCATTATTTTCACTCATTGACTGAACGTGACTACTACACACAAAAAAGAAGAAAAAAAGAGGGGGGGGGGGGTTGGCAAGTTTTCCCCTTTTGGCCTGCCAATGTCATTCCAACATGTCAAACTTGTTTGGCATTGTTCTTTTTCGTTCTAAACAATTTTGACCAAATTATTTGTCAGTACAAGTGATACTGAATTACGTCATGCCTTTGTTGGGTTAAAAATGCTATTAGGCTTTGAAATACGAAAATATGTACATGTACGGTTCACAGATTACAGGTTAATGTGTCTTGTAATTATTATTTCACGTACAAAATTACAAAATTAAATTGTTCAATCAATACATTTTTAGTGATTACCTCCTTCAGTGCTCGCGGCCTTGGGAGTAGGGGCCTTGTCTCTCTGCAGTCCCCATGTAAGGTCATGATATATGACAATACATTTTTAGTGATTACCTCCTTCAGTGCTCGCGGCCTTGGGAGTAGGGGCCTTGTCTCTCTGCAGTCCCCATGTAAGGTCATGATATATGACAATATGATTTGCGATATTATTTTGAAGGTGATTGCCTCCGTGACGGCCAGCGAACGGCGCCGGAGTGGGGGACTTGCTCTCGGCAGTCTCCAGTCGAATCAAAAACCGATTGATTCTCTATGCGAACTTTTGAGTTAAAAATAAATTATACTTTGATAAATTATGTTAAATTGAGTTACATGTATGTTGTAATCAGATTGATTACTGTTCTACACAAAATTATGTTAAATTCTTTGCAACTGATTTCACCTTGGTGAATAAAAAATTAGAATTAACCTCTCGTATGCTCAGAGGCATAAGCACAACTTTTCTCCTTGCGTTTATCTTAGTGTCTGGGGGCAATGCCAATTGGTGAAGGTGTAATCAAAACCAATTGCCTTTGCCACCAGCGCTAAGTTGCCAGATGTTTAATTCCTGCTTTCGCGCGGTTTTGCACTCAGCTTCCTCGCAACAATAGATCGGCCATTACTTTCTTCGGTACCCCCCCTGCGGTTCCGGGATCTGTTTGCGGCTGGCATTTTTGTGTGTCACAATCCTTTGGGACATCGTACGTTGAGGTTGATTCTTCTTGTTCCTGATACAAACAAATTTTCCCACCCACCACGCCCATGTGATGGCTTCTTGGTTGCTCAGGTAAGCTTACTTTCTGGGCATTGTTCTTTTTCGTTCTAAACAATTTTGACCAAATTATTTGTCAGTACAAGTGATACTGAATTACGTCATGCCTTTGTTGGGTTAAAAATGCTATTAGGCTTTGAAATACGAAAATATGTACATGTACGGTTCACAGATTACAGGTTAATGTGTCTTGTAATTATTATTTCACGTACAAAATTACAAAATTAAATTGTTCAATCAATACATTTTTAGTGATTACCTCCTTCAGTGCTCGCGGCCTTGGGAGTAGGGGCCTTGTCTCTCTGCAGTCCCCATGTAAGGTCATGATATATGACAATACATTTTTAGTGATTACCTCCTTCAGTGCTCGCGGCCTTGGGAGTAGGGGCCTTGTCTCTCTGCAGTCCCCATGTAAGGTCATGATATATGACAATATGATTTGCGATATTATTTTGAAGGTGATTGCCTCCGTGACGGCCAGCGAACGGCGCCGGAGTGGGGGACTTGCTCTCGGCAGTCTCCAGTCGAATCAAAAACCGATTGATTCTCTATGCGAACTTTTGAGTTAAAAATAAATTATACTTTGATAAATTATGTTAAATTGAGTTACATGTATGTTGTAATCAGATTGATTACTGTTCTACACAAAATTATGTTAAATTCTTTGCAACTGATTTCACCTTGGTGAATAAAAAATTAGAATTAACCTCTCGTATGCTCAGAGGCATAAGCACAACTTTTCTCCTTGCGTTTATCTTAGTGTCTGGGGGCAAATAAATGGTTCATAGTAAGTTAAATAATTCTATTTATTTAACATATTGAGATTTGCTCAAATGTAATATATTGCAACCACAATACCACACTCACCTATCAAATAAAGCTAAAAAAGCTAGCCTATCAAACTTGACTCGTATCGTCTTCCACGGCAGGATCCAAAACCTATAATTATGCAACACTTTGGTCTTCCTCTGACTACGTCTCTCCATACTAATGATGCTATGTACCTCCTCCCTCATACTCAATTCTCCACCACTATTTTGTCTCCTAGCCTGACACTCCTCTAGTAGACTCTGTAATCTTAGATCATTGAGTAACGATTGAGGTAGATCCCAGTTTTGAGTTCTAGGTTGCGAGGATATACTTTCTAGGATGGAGCCAGGCAAGGCTACTTCTGTAGGCCGAGGGTTGGTTTTTGGTAGCGTTATTACAGTAGAGTCTGAGTGGCAACTGGAGCTCTCGTCCCTGAAATATTGTGAATATAAAACAAGATTATGGTCAAAGGATCCTCTTTACCAATCAGTAACGCAGAACCCTCCTCAAGACTTTACCTGTGTTCACCTTACTTCAGGAAAAATAGGTCTTTTCAACAATTTTTGGGGTGAAGATTCACCTCAGTGCACTATGTTCTTTCAATAGTAATATATGGGAGAAGTTGAAATATAGGTGAAGATTCGCCATAGATTCACCTTTTCAAAATATAAATTAGTTCAAGATTCACCACTTAAAAAATATAACTAGGTAAAGATTAGGCGTCTAATATTTGTCTAACCTTGAGGAGGGTAGATTCAAGATGCACATTTACGCCTGCATAATAGTGCAATATACAGAGAGGTTATACATCTGACAACAAATGTTGTCAAGATAGGGCTGATGTATAGCGAACAATGACTATACTCTATTTCTCTTCCTTTGGACAATGACGTAAAAACTTCACAGGCGCATATTTACGCACGCATATGTTTCTTCTGTCTACGTGTGTATGTTTACGCCAGTGCCTCATGTTGGCGTACATGTTTTATGCTGCAAAGAGTAAATGACGCAGGTACGACACTGTTTCATGATGGATAAATAAATTAAATTCTCGAGTGAACAAATACAGATGAGGGGCTTTAAGCCCACTTACTTACCAATCAGGTTTGCTAGTGTTAGCCTTAGTCCATACAGGTGGATCTGTAGGTACCTCTGATTCTAATCGTGCAGCTACACCAGTACTATTCTCATCAAAAGTATATGACATCCAATTACCTGCAAAAATCATAATGATAAACATTCAAATACTTAGTGTATACCTAACTACCACGTAAAACACATACCTTAAATTGAAGCCTATATTGGTAGCCCTACTTCCTCAGTCTCATTAAGTAATCATAGCAAGTTACACGCACATGAAAACCTATTGTGTAGCGCAAGTTGGGTTTTCATTTCAAAAGCAACTATTGAGGCATTAGGGTTAAACATGCTTTTTCAAATAAAAAACTAAGACCGATAGAAATAGTCTGTTTAACAACTTCCTAAGGATAGTTATTTGGTTGAATACTATTTTTTCTTCTCCAATTTGGGTTTTTCACATAAAAAAGCTTCTCTTTTTGGGTGGACTGCATTTTCTGGGTTTCATATTTCTATTTGCAAAGTATGTTTTTAAATACTATGATTTGGAAACATGTTCATATAGTGTTGGATAATGTGGAAGGTGAAAAGTGGTCAGAATTCACAGAATTTGACAATTGACACCCAACCGTTTGAGTTCCTGAAGATTTATCCAAATGTTAAGAAACCATAACAGGGAAGTAATAATCCCTTTTATGACTCCAGGAATTTTAAATACAAAAATAAAAATAATAGCAAAATCTCTTAACTTGCATTCGTTTTGATTATAATTTGCAACCGATTCCAGTGTCTGTTTGTATCTTACCATGTTCATCTTGAAAGCAATGCACTGATCCTGGTGCTGAATCATTGTGATTAGATGCCATGTACGCTCCCTCTCCTCTAGTAAGAGTTGCTAATGCTGCAATATATGGAGGGGACGCAGGAACTGGAGACCTACGACGGACAGAACCTATAGGAAAAATACAAAGAAAACAATTTAAACCACTAAGTCAGCGGATATCAATTGGTCTTTTAATAACATAAAACTATGCAGTGCTCCCTAAGTCATACGAAACAACTCTTTTTACAGCCACCCTATTTCCCACAAAGAGAAAAACGCATTCAAATTGTCCATCCATCACTGCGCTGCTGCTTCAAAGCGGTTTCTTTTATTGTTACTATTATTTTATATCCATGGGGTACAACACTGATAACTTTATTGTTTTATGAAAATGTACTAAACATCAGAAACAGCAACATGCCAATACAATGCTGTAGTAGTCACCTCATGACTGTTGCCACACATGTTCCTAAACAGCAGCTTCCCAAACCTGTTCAAATTCACTAATTACATGTACACTAAAATACAGGATATCATGTTTTCTCATAACTGGCCATATATTTTATCATAAGACCCGACATTTAAGGGGATGAAATTGATAAAGGTCTCCCCAACATCTGAGAGGTTTTAACACCTTGAAATTGTAGCAGATTAAACTATACTAAACAGCACAACCCGACTCAATTATTTGATTTCATAGTGCTTCCATTCTCTATCTAGAATGGTTCCCCGAACACATTAACCCCCCCCCCCCCCCTAGGTACCAGTGTTACAAAAAATGTCTCAGGAGGCAGCATTTACACAAGTATCATCCTTTTCCTCTTTATTAATGTATATCTAATTTAGCATTGACAATGGCATAATGACATCACTGTCTAGAGCAATCCAAATGAACTTGATATACATACCTCCTGTATCTACACTAGCAGTATCCAGTGATACAGCAGTCCTATTCCTACGCCTTTGTACTATACTAGCTGATCCACCATCTTCCTGACTCCCTGATCTATGTCTCTGTCTGGATTGACTGGTAGAACTTAAGTATCTTGCTTGACGTCGACGTCTTCGTCTGATGTTGGGATTTACTGTTTGAATTTATTGAGAGAGAAATGAAGTGATAATTACAAAATCTATTATAGTTTACATACAAATTCAAAATAATAATGCTAAAGCCAAACAACAACTTTTTTCCCCTCAAACCTAATGACAGTTTGCAAATGCAGTGTTTATTTTTCCAACCATTCTTTTTTTTGCAAGGATGGACAAGAATTCAATTTCTCATTGGAAAAATGTGCAGTGTGAGGAAGAGACTGTTTCAAAAGCAAACTGATGGTAAATGTTTGGAGGGATGGAAAAATGTGTAGTGTGATGAAGAGACTGTTTCAAAAGCACACTGATGGTAAATGTTTGGAGGGATGAGTTTAGAAGCAGTCATAATTCTTTGGACAACATTTGACCATGCTTGCACTAATGCTGGCAGCTTAATTTCAGTGTGGGGTGGGGAGGCTTAGAATGAACATCCGTTATGCACTAAAAATCACATTCTGATTCACTAAGTATATGCTTGCTTTAGGCAACAAAAAACCAACCCTATGTTACAGGCAAACGGACCTCTCAGGTCGGGTTGGTAGGTCAGGCTTTTATTAACTTATTTTTATTTTTTGCTTATTTCCCCTTGAAAATGACCATAATTTGTTTTTAAATCTCTACAAATGTTGATGTATTTTGATAAGCAAAAAAAATGTTGGGTCGATATTCATTTGCACATGAAAATTTTGTTCACCAATTTCCAAAAAAATGGGTCGATATGGCCCGTACAACAGAGTTTCATTTAATATAAATATAAATTCTTCTGGTCATAATTTCAATGCATATATTAAAACCTCCCCTGTATGATTTATTAGGAAATATAACTAACCTGCTTCCTCAAAATGTGATCGTAATGACTCCTCCCGGATAACTCGTCTCATCATACGTGTAATAAGACGACTACTGGTACTACCACCACTGTCCTGGCTTGTGTCTATATCATCTTCTCTACTTGTATCTTCACCTGCATAAAATGATCAAAATAAAAAAGAGAATAACAAGATTGTGTTCCTTACACCATTGTATGATGAATTTTGTCACCAAGCCGAATGGAAATGCTAAATCACTGGCAGATTCACTTGGCGGTTTAAATATACATGGTATATGAAAAATATGGTTTGTTTAGTGTCGATAAAAGTAATATGTTTTATTGGTCAGTCAGTCATTGCATTGGTGATGAGGGTCCAGAGGGTGCTATTTGGGAGGCAGCTTGTGAAAGATCAGCAGGAGCATATGTGACGTGCTCTACCGAAACCAGACACAATTGGGCAAGATATCAAAATTGAGTTAGTAATTGATTATTAAAGTAGAGATCTTCAGCTTTATAATGTACTTTTTTTTTAAATCGAACTTCCCAAAGTGGAGTTAAATCATTTTCAAGTTCGTCTTCATGAAAACTCCAAACTGAGATATGGTCCATTAAAGATGTATTTACAATGTACTTACAAGTTACAATGTACTTTTTTAAAAAATAAAGAATAAAAATTGCTTCTTTTTTTTTCTTTTCTTTTTTTGGTTTGATTTTTTAATCTGAAACTTTCACAATAATGTTATAAACACTCTTAAGATTAATTATTTACAAGAAACTCAAATTCCCCAAAAATCACCCCCAATTAAGTTTTAGGCTATTTCTCAATTAGGAGCTCTGCCCAATTCCGTCTGGTTTTGGTAGAACATGTCACATATATGCAAAGCTTGATTATAACATGTTGGAATTATTTTGCTTTCACATACACACACACACAATAAAGCTTAAAATATTCAGCGAATCATGAATTTAATTTGGTTAAATCAAAAAGATGTCAAGAGAAGAACATTGATGATCAGGGTAATTTATAAAGACCTAACAAAAAGTTTGTAAGCCATTAACAATGTGAATGTAAAAATGTGAATGAACTGTTAAACATGGAACACCTGGAGAATACGGATATGAATTTGGACCCCTCATTGTTTCTATTGACTTAGTTTGTAGGGGGTTCATTATTATTGACTTTAGTTTGTAGGGGGTTCATTATTATTGACTTTAGTTTGTAGGGGGTTCATTTATTATTGACTTTAGTTTGTAGGGGGTTCATTTATTATTGACTTAGTTTGTAGGGGGTTCATTACTATTGACTTTAGTTTGTAGGGGTTCTGTTAGAGATTGAAGTTAATTCTGGAGGGTGAAAAACAAACAAAAATACCAATTGTCCTGCTACTGCACTGATTTAGGCAGTATAGAAATGTAATTTCCAACATCTGAGTAAACTTTTCCAGGGTGAAGGGTATAGGGTGATTGAAAACACTCCCAATTGGTTGCTGGCATCAAAATGTGATCACTAAATGCCAGCAACCAATTGTCACTGATGGAAGTACAACTTAAACAAAAAATCAGTATCTTTCATTATAAATAATGGTGTTAATACTGAAGATGATCCGCGGAATAAGGTATCAAAATATGTACTGATCAAACCTCCTTGCTGTCTATAGCTGAAAATATTGTTAACAGTTTTGAAATTATACGCACATTTATAACAGCTTAGCTACTTTTTTATTATTCATTTACAAAACATTTACAGGGTCTGTCAATTACTGGCAATTATAATTTGGTCTCATTGGTCTTGCAAACTAAAGATTTCACATGGCAATACTTCAGAACAGGTCGTTCACAGATTTTAGCTGGATACTCACTAGTACTGTTACTGAGTTGTCTTCTCTTAGGTATAGCGCCCTCATGTTTTCGGTCCCTTGGGTCGGTCGTGTCGTCATCTTGAGTTAGGGTCAAATCATCATTAGCTGCTTCTTTATTTAATTTGTCTAAGAAAACAAATGGATTCCAAACTCAAGATTCAGTTAACTAACAAGAGATGAGCACACCACAAGACTATAGACCATTTCAAATTGAAAACGGAAATCTTCAGGAAAAAGAGGTCACACAGACTAGGTGCGTAGTGCATTCTTCGCAACGGTTGATCGCATTCATAGCATTGGTTGTCCGCCTAGTGGTTTACTATGTTGACATACAAGTGTACACTCATGAGAAGTAAAACTAGTAGCGAGACTATTTTGTTTTCATCAACAATGGCGTCGATACCGGCAACTTCAAAATTTATCGAGCTGAAGGTAAATGTGAAAGCATTACCTTGAATCGCTTTTATCTCACCGTTTTTGTTACTAAAACACCGCCAGATACAACTTTGTGAGCAAGACAATCAATCTTTCACCAACACCAGCCCGATCTACACTTGGGTTATTACAGACACCGGGTTGTAAACACGGATGACTTGAAGTCATCTGATGCCAAAACACACCCGGCTAATCGGAAACATTCGGAACCGATCGAATATTTTTGGATTTGAAATGGTCTATAGTTTTGTACACATAGTCCTACTAAGAAAAGGATTGTAAATGTTTTCCCTACTGATGTCTACATGTAAGTATTACAAATGATTCATCAATCACATAAATAATTTCCCCTAAATTCTTCCTACCATTGGAAGATCATATTATTACACCTCGCAAATATTCATGAACTAATCATTCCATATTATTGGTCAATTCCAACCAAAAGTACTATTTCCCTTCAACCTCAATCCCAGAGTCACAGTGATGTGAAATAAAACAAATACTACATGGTTTATATCTCGGAAATTGGGCACTCTATTTTCCTTGGGTATGATAGAGCCAGTACCTCAGGAATGTAGTTTGCTCTATTTCCCCTCTAACCATGTCTAACCATGTAGTATTTGTTTTATTTTCACATGTTTAAGGCTGGCAGGTTACATGAGTCCAACAATTGATTTGTACTGCATTATCTCACTCACCTTGATCAAATGGTGTCTCCCCATCAATACCAAATAGCCACTGTAACCCTGTTGAACTTGACGTACTTCTTGATGAACTAAGTGCTGCATTGGATCCCAAGAAGGCAGACCTCTCTGATACTAAAGTGCTGTCATCTTCTGAGCTAGTGCTGGATGGGCTATCACTATCCAATTTCTGAGTTGGTGTTAGGGTGTGACTTGAGCTACAAACTTCCTCGGGTTCAATCCGGACACCGCCCATTAGCATATTTCTCATAAGATTATCAAACGAGTCACTTGATTCTGTTCTTTTTACAGATGTCTTTTTAACTGGTATATCATGACCATAATCATCCAACATGGATTTCTTTCTAGACTGTTCCACGATACGAGCCTTTTCTAACATAGACGTATCGCTGCCGGTTGTGTTAGATTTTGGCAAGGATCTTCCTGGAGATGTACTTTGCATAGAGTCTTTACTTTTAACAGTTGGACGTATGCTACTTGAAGACGGGGTACTTCTAGTCCTTCTAATTCTTGTCGAAGGCAACGATGACTCATTGGTACCATTAAGAAACCTATTACCTAACACTTCCTTTACAAGACTGGATGCGGAGTCTATGGAGCCAACAGAGTCTCTCTTGCGCACAATCTCACCCGGCTCGCGCTCATCAACGTTAGACATTTCTGATCCTTTGATATTTATCAATTCCACCTCAGTTTGAGGAGCTGGTTCAACAGTTGCATTGGATTTCTGCCTTATCCTCTCATTTTCTCTAGTCCTTTGTCTTGGATTATTCCGTGGAGAATTCCTAACATCACTACGTATAAGTTTAGGCGAGCCCCTGTCTTGACTACGTCTACGGCTAGAAGACAATCGCCTTTTACCTTTACGGCTTTGTTCTCTAGCAATCTCCCTAGGCACTCCTTGAGTTCTAATCATTGACAGCAAAGATTCAGAGTCAGTGCTAGCTTTAGAAGATAAACTCTGTTTACTCGCCAACCCTTCTAAGTCTCTCTTTGTCATCTTTGGCCTTGCACCATTGCCATTAGGTTGCATAGACTTGCTACTAGAGCCAGGAAAATTATCATAATCAGCACTCGCTGATCTAGTTCTAAATTCAAAATTGTTCATGTCTGGTCCCATCACCCATCTTTCTTCCCGTTCAAGTTTTTTATGTGCCCTGATCCCATTTGGATCTAGCCCGTTGTCAGAGGGCGCCGATCCATCAGTATCGCTGGGTTGAGTGCTGGTACCGATAACAGCTGCCTGTACTTTAGCACTTCTCCTTCCTGTTGGTCTGCTGTTTCTGGGAGATTTATGCTTGTGTCTCTTGCTTTTAGTCATTTCTTTCCTTGGCACTTCTGACACTTCTGTGAAAGAAAAACAAAACAAGATTGAACAATAAGGCAATCAACTTGAATTTACAAATGACAGACACTTATTGCATGCACGCTGATGATGATGTGTGAATAATGGCACTACCCTGCAGGGGGAGTGCTATTTTGAGCATATCAACATTTGCGCAAGTGCATTGATTTCTCAATTTTTTTTAGAAACAAGACATACGCACTAATTCATACACAACGATACAAATTGAAAGTTACAATTTTGTGCATGCTTTTATATTGAACTTGTTGCGGTTTGCAGTTGTTAGTGTCCAAGATTAAGTTATAGAGCATGCTTATTAAATTTAAGATATATATAACACATTTCATTTGCTCAAGCATGTTCTTAAATAACCATAAAGATAACAACAATTTACACTTTAACATTATATTACAATATGTCTTACATGATCTTCACATTTATTACTGCAAAGGTTTGTGTGATTGTTTAAATACAATAGACCATGAACAACTAAAACAATTAAATTTGTTCATGCTTTTTAAACAATTTGTGTGAAATGTGTTTTCTTCATTAATAACGTAATTCAGAAACTTACTTCATGGGTATTTGTGAGTTATCATTACATGGACAAACTAGTATTCGATCATACTCCAATAAAGTTGACAGTAATTACTTGCCTGTGTATTTGGTTTGATCTAGAGGTGTGGGTGAAACTATGGTCGGTTCCTCAGTCATGACTATTGGCTCGCTAATATTACTAAGAACAGCATCGCAAAATCCATCCATGTTAGAATCTGTTTAAAAAAAGGTTACAGATAAATAATGAATTAAATCATGGGGAACATTTGTTATTCAAAGTCATTTTAACCTATTGATAATGATAGCTGAATTCAGTCTCTTAGAAAATCAACAATCAGTCTTTGGACTCTTTCCCCTCCCTCACTTCTTGTAACGAGTACTGTAAAATAACTTAATTTCGCTAAATTCACAAGGAGATCCAATTCGCCAAATCAAATTGGCGCCAATTATATTATTTCTAATGGTTATATATAGGAAGATGACGCAAATAAGTGAAATTAAATTGCTGCAAAAAGTTGACTAAATGCTATTTCGCTAAATTAAGTGAAATTAAACTGTTCTACAGTATCCTCTTAAAAATAAAATGACAGTACCCAATTTGTTAATTTTGCACCAGAAAATATCTATAGGCAGGGTACGCTTAGAGAATAATGACTGCGTAACAACTGTTTTCGTGAATTTGTTTTAAAATCAGAGGTTTTTGTTCTGGTCTGAGGAATTGTCCCCCGAGGGACAATTCCGAATGACCAGAACAAAACCCGAGGATTTCAAAACAAATTCACGAAAACAGTTGTTAAGCAGTCATTATTCTCATTCATTACTGAAAAAGATGCATATTTTATCCAAATCGTTGATTTGTACCGATATAATCTTGCTAATAATTAATTAGTTTTCTGTTTATTTTGCCCACCCCTTCTTAGTTATTGAAACAGTCCAAGTCGGGTCATCCCCTCATTAACATTTTTATCATTCAACCAATCAGAAATAAGCTTTAATCGTGTTTCCTCATAACTCATTGAATATTCAGTTAAGGGGCGTGAGGCGTTAATTTGATTGGTCGGTCAGTGAGCAAAACAATGGAACACTTTGGCGCAGTACTTTCGGGCAATTATTAGTAACCCGCGCTCAGCGTGCGCGTTCTCATCTAACAATTAATTTGATTGGAACGCATTTGGTACGCAGCTATCGCGATTATTCATGAAGTAATGAATATGTTATAATTCTAAAGTTCTTAATTTTGTGGAAAATATTAATTTGCAAAATTCATGAAAATAAAACCTTCTTGAAAAAAATTAATTATAATGAATAACAGAAGTCAATTAGATTTCAATAAGAAATTATACACTTCACTGCACTCCTAATACATCTAATACCATCTACAACAAACCTCAAGCATATAAGACATCGCGCATCATATCATATTCTTTTGGAATACCCTAACACAATATTGTAGCCCCATAGGCACACAATGAACAAATAAAGGGTAGGCATTTTAAAAGATATCCCATCATACTTAAATGGAGAAAGTTTCCCTTCAGTCTTGTCAAGAATAACAATTTGTTTCTGAAACATGAACAGGGAACAATCCACTGCTCATGCTGAACCATACTATCTCAAAGATTATCATTGTAATTGCCGAAGGGGACAAATATGAGACCAAGATTCAGACATGAAAATAAACATCAGTACCAAAAAGGCCCTTCTTAATGTAAATTGATACTCATATTCATGCTTTACTTCATCCCATATTCAAGTAGGAACATAACGTCAGGCATATTCAAGTGAATGAAGCTATCTATAGTGTAATCAGTTCCAAATTGGCAAGCCCCCTTTAAAAACCTGCTTATTTGGTTCTAATAGCACAATGTAATTTCAAATAATTGGTGTGAGAAAATGTCCACCTTTTTCAACTACCTTTGGTGTGTATGTTGTAATGTAAATATACCAATTCTTACCTCTTTTACCCTGCATTCAATTTATATACAAAAAGACCCTTTCCCCTGTCTTAAATACATGCTTTAACCCTACATGGTCCCATGAATTCCACCATGAGTACTGATATATTCCACCATGGATACTAACTGGGGTCCCTTAAATTCCATCTGTGTATCCATGAATTATACATAAGGTCCCATTCCACTTCAGGACCCATGAATTATGCCTGACAAATCATGAGTTTTATGAGGGGACCTATGAATTACACCTACACATGTAGGCACCACAGAATCTTACCATGGGACCCCTGAAATACCTTGGCACTCGCTGAATTTTACCATTGGGACCCCTGCATTTTACATGGGCACCCATGAATTTTACCTTGGAACCCCTGAATTTCACATAGGAACCCATGAAATTTGCTTAAGGACCCTGAATATCACCTGAACTTCCCCTGAGGACTCCTAACGGAGACTCATAATTTCACCTAAGGACCCCTGAATTTCACCTAGGGACCCCTGGATTTCACCTAGGAACCCCTGAATTTCACCTAGGAACCCTTGAATTTCACCTAGGAACCCCTGAATTTCACCTAGGGACCCCTTAATTTCACCTAAGGACCCCTGAATTTTACCTGAATTTCACCTGAATTTCACCTATGGACCCCTGAATTTTACCTGAATTTCACCTAGGAACCCACAAATATCACCTAGGGACCCCTGAATTATACCTAGGGAACTATGAATGAGCTCTGCCTTTACAAATTCCAATTGAATATGCAAAAATGTTCAATGCACTCCCAATCATTTTCAACACCTACCATGTTGTTTTGACTTTGATGATCCAAGGAGCTCAGCATCATCCAGGGATGACAGACTATCTAACTTGAGGTGATCCAACTTGAGATTCTTTTCTATGCTATCTAATGTACTAAGTGCTTTAAGTAGAGTGTCTTCTGAGCTAGAGGATTCCGGTTGCTGTTTCTGAGGATGTATTTCTACTTGGATACTGCTACTAGCTTGATTACCATTGGCATCGCTGGTACTTGGCTGTGGAATGGATCAGAAAGAAGAACATATCAGCACATTGATGATGGAATGAGAAGCTCAAACTTGCTATACTATAGTTTAATCAGTTCCAAATTGCCGAGAAATATTTCCTTTGTATCTCCTCGCGCGCAAAAGTAATCCAAGCGTACATGCACGATTATGGCTACTTGCATGCGGTTTTGTTTAGCTTCTGAATAACCTTTATCTGAAATTATTTAAATCAGAAGAGTTTTTTAAACATCCGTTACTCTTAACAAATCCAAATATGAAATATCACAGAAGGAATCAAAAACATCCTCTAAAACAATTATCAGCTTTAAGACGCACCATTTCAATTTCTTCTGCATAGGAGATCCGGGAACTCCGGCTTATAGGTGGGGTTATGCTTCGTTTGTTTGTGTTGAGTTCCTCCATTTCAATAGAATCGCCTGGTTCACTGTGAAGTAAAGAAAACAAGAATAATATAATATTGAAAAATACAATTTTGTATAATACAACAAAATAAATTGCAAAAGCTAGAATATTGTATACGAGTCAAAGACTAGTGTAATAATAGTACTTACGAATTGAGTGTCGTTTATTGTTTAAGCACACAAAATGTAGCCAAATTATTTTTAAAAATGTTTAATTGTTTACCCAAACTTACTTAAAATCTCAGTAAAAGTGTAATGGGATCACCAATAATATTTGTTTAGATATTGTGCACATCTGGGTTCTTCGATGTATAACATTCAATACACTACTTTATTGTATAGCTCGGGAAGGAACCTCATATAAATAATAATACTTAAGAATATATCCCAATGTTGTAATGTTATACAATGGTTATGACATATTATAATTTGAGATGTGTTAAATGTTGCTTAAAATCCAATACAAGATCCAATGTAAAGCATGATTTTGTAGAGTACACACACATTCTTTTCAGAGAAGGCTTCCTGAATATCATACTCTCAAAATATTATTTCTATATTAATAAGACATTTAAACTAAATAAATGTAGGATTATTGAAAATGTCACGTTGCATAAATTGTTAGGTTTTCTGTAAATGTGAACATTTAATGCCACAAAATATTGTGATTACAGTAGTATGATATTGTCTTCAATAGGGGAATCTAATGAGAGTATAAATTTAGAAGCAATATGGAAGAAATATCAACTCACTGTATTTCCTAGGAAAAGATCAATGGTGGTTCATTGCTGCTACTCATTGTATGTATCTATTTATAGCAGTGTGTTTGTCCTGTAGTAGCTAGTGAGATGGATCGCTAGCTAGCTAGCATACAGTGTGCAATAAAGCATACATTATTGATGCCATTGGCAATGGCATTATGGCAATAGGTGCCAATTGAACAGTAAACAATTACTATGTGACTTATTTGAAAGCATTAAAGGCAAATGTCATCAATTGTCTCCATTTCATTTTATAAGAAAATTTAAATTTACTGAACTGAAGAAATAGTGATACTTTAGTCTCTAATTACAAAATATCATCTATTTGTATGTAATTGTTACATGTATGTCTGATAAATAAGGATTGTTTTAGTTGTCCACCTATCAAGGTGTTAAGTACCAAAAAGCCCTGAATTTGTTACAATGTATTACTTTCAAATAGTCATCAAGGAGTCAACAATTACTGTACATGTCCGAGTATGGTGCTCGATTATAATCATCCCCCCACCCCTAACCTTTAGAAATTCAGGAATTCAAGAAAACCCTGTCTATATTCCATGTTAAATTTTGAAATCCAGGATGCAGAATACCTAACCCCAAAATATGATGACTTTTTCACCAATTTTTTTTTTTAAGTATCGGTATAACTTCAAATCTATCTACCTTCAGAAGCTGTTATAAAAGTCAATTGCTTCATGCTATTAACAATAATTGTATTAAATATTCGACCCAGTATAGGAAGTGCTTCAGTTTGAATTCTAAGCATTTCTTCAGTATTGCTGGCACACACACGTACAGTAGCCTACTCACCCTAATTTTGATTTGGTTTGACTTGGCACACTTGAGGCACTGCTGGTAGTCTTATCTCTCCTTCTAAACCCACCCTCATCAGAACCCGTGTCCAATTCTCCTGCCTCGCTCGCCCCTTTCCCTGTGTTTGACTTGGAGTCCTCTGACTTCTTGAGAGGCTCCTCTCCAACATCGAACATGCAGTGCATGCGATAGTTGACCAATTTGATGGCGCCAAACATCAGAGCTATAGTAACACTGTATAGGACCCATACTGCTGGAGTGGGCGGGAAGGCCTGTGAACAGACAGAGAGAAAAATTGATATAATTTCAACAAGTTTCGTAGGAAAATTCTGCATTTGAATTAACTGTACACGATCCCTGCTGCCAGAAGGCCTGTGAACAGAAAGAGAAACAAGTGCTATAAATATTATGAATTTATAGAAAATAGTGTGTGTGAGCGATCTTTTTACATGTAGTTTTCACGGCATTGTTGATTGTCTTCCTCCATAATCTGTAACCACTGGCTATAGTTACTCTATTCCATAACACATGATGACAATATTTATTGATATGTCACTGCATTTATGTATACCAATGCCAATTTGATTGGGACCAACACCTGTGTATTACAGGGTGTCCCAGAATGATTTATACCGGGAAAGGTATTCAATATGTCATGCCATTTTGGAACGGATGAAGATATTTTGATGAGATTAACAGAGAAAGTAGACAACATGTTCCCCATGATACTGCCGGCATTATATTTGTACTGCAATGTTGTTTTATATTGTTTTGGTTTTTTTTAAACTGGGTATAAATCATTCTGGGATATGAATCATATGATAAGTTCTCTGATGTCACATTCATACTTTGAGTGGGATAAAGTACAAGTATAGGGATAACAATTTGGGGTCTTTTGACTCTAAAAAATGTGTATTTTGACCATTTCATTATGTAATTGATTAATGACATTCTCTGGATCAGGTCGTTACAGTATGATCAGGGTGTATTAAACAAACAGCCAACTGGAAGCTATCCTAGAGCTATGAAGTGATGAGGCTAACTTAAAATGCTTCTAGATGAGCAAGTGTCATAAGACATATCTGATCAAATAGCAATCCAGATTATCATATACTATCAATCAATCAGTTGGTATTCAGCAAATGAAAGAAGCAGTGAAGATACTAAAATCTCACTGGCTTTACTGACGATAGCCTCCCCTAATCAAAGAAGCGTGTACATATAAGCCCAGTGTTAAAAGATCTTCACTGGTTGTCTGTGGAGAGCCGTATTGTTTTTAAACTTATGCTTTTGACATACAAAGCACTAAATAACCAGGCTCCAAAGTACTTATGCGACCTTATTTCCATCAAGGAACCCACACGCACTCTTAGGTCAAATGCATCTGTCATCTTACAACGGAGGAAAACTAACACTGTCACCTATGGCCAAAGATCATTCTCTCATGCATCTCCTGAACTTTGGAACCGGCTCCCATCTCATGTTAGAAATGCCACATCACTGCAGCAATTCAAGAGCTCGCTCAAGACTCACCTCTTTCAGCAAATGACTTTATAATGTTTTGTATCTTTGTTCATATTTTGTACTTTTCTTCTTTTGTTTTTGTTTTTGTTCAGCGCACTGGGGTCTTGCGACGGAGTGCGCTTAATAAGCATGGTTTATTATTATTATTAATCCAGTGTTATCTTCATACTGCGCTTACCGGTAATCAGTGGCACCAGCATCAACATTTTTTGGGGGGGGGGGGGGCAAGACAAAATTGGGAGGTGTAGGGGGATGTATACATTGCCTGAAAATAACTAAAATTGTTCTGAATTAGACATTTCAGACCAATTTAAAGAGCTAATTTTAAGTAATATTAACATTAAAACTCAACATTTTCAATTTTTTAGCCATGTGGGACAAAATGGGGTCTGACTGGGGGTAAGGTCAGGGGCACCCCCCCCCCCCCCCCCCCCACCCACCTCGTCGGTAGTGCACATGTTACAAATCTGGTAACACGAAGAGAGGCTGGGACTCCAGAAAATTGCACCCTTTTAGCAGCATATTTTGCAGTTTTATAAACATCTGTCGCTGAAGTTCGTTTATAATGTTCTTCTGCCTACCAAACTCACCACGAGTGATAAAAAGGACCGCAAGACTCAATCTTTATAAAAGAAGAAAGAATCTGACCCGGGCGCACAATAAAAAACTAATGATATAGCTGAAATCTGAAGTAAGCGTATAACATTACCAGACTTCTATAAACTGTTACGATACACATTACATCGCTAGAAAAAAAGCCTCCTGAAGGTTGAAGCTGAGCAGATGTGTATGAACAAAGGATCGCTGACGTTGAAGTTAGAAGGGACTGCTCGGTTAAACACATGAGGAAATGAAAGAAACGAATGAACTGGCAAAATCGAAAACACACTAATGGTCTTATTAGCAAATCTGTCTCGCAGAAACTAAACACTATGCTGAATGAAGGGATCGCAATGATCCCGAAAGCTATTGAGCTCAAAATCCATGGGTCGAAAAAGGTATCTAAAATCAATCTTTAATCCGCAAACTGTATTGAATTTATTCAGAACTTCATTTGTCAACATACATGTACATGTACAACAATGTTGTCTTGATACCCTTGTTAAATTCAAACACAACTGAAACCCCTTAAGGGGGATGTGCACCTTCAGGTACAGCCTCCGTAAAAGTGCCGTAACTTCTTCATTATTCATTTAATCTATATAAAAGTATACATTTTTTTGCTTTTTGCAGGAAAGGGTTCAATGAATCCAACCATGATCATGAAATTGACCATTTTGGAACAAATTATAAAAAACACATTTTTTGACCCATTTTAGGTTCTGCAAAGATAACTAAAAATATATTTTGTCAAATTTTGTCATACTAGTTTTATTATATTCCTCATACAATTCCCTAGGAATCGTTTTGGTTGTTTTTTTGAAAATATTTATTATTTTTTGAATTAGATACCATGTTTTTTAGCACTTTTTGGTCTCTAATTCAAAAAATAATAAATATAATCAAAAACAGGCTGTACCGAAGGTGCACAGCCCCCCTTAAAAAGTATGGAATCACCACGGTACACATCATGCCAAATTTGCCATTCATTTTCAAATTTGTAATCCATGGGCTGCATATAATATGTTTATTTTCTGGGCAAACCAAATACTTTCTTTCTCTCTCTCTATCAGAGAAGTAACTGAAGATAATTGTGTTATCAATAACCAGCCAATGAACCCCATCTTACTCTCTATCTAAGCAATGTTGTACCCATCACCAATCTATGTGTGCATAATAAGCACCATGTTATATCGTACGAATACGGCATAGCCAATTTAGCTATCAACCCTACTGCTCCTACATGCAATACACTATTTATTTAATATGGGCCTTCCAAATGGTACAATAAAAGTATGTACAGTCATCAAAAAAAGTAACTATACAGGTAATAAATGGACTTTTAACTCTAAAAATATATATCCTATCTAAAATATTAAATCATAAAGTTGTTGAGAAATTTATCTTCTTTAACATGAGATATTGCATGCTAGAATCGGTTGAATATTTAAGAAGTGACAATCCAAAATGTAAGGTAAAGTCACAATTTCATTTTCACATTTTACATTTCAACACGGGGGAGAGTATGACAGGTAGCGTGTGTGTGGAGTATTGATCCATCGGAACAATACGGCTGACTGTCCAACCTGCGCATGCATCCCCCAATTACACTACCGGTAATCGATAAGGTACCCGTAGATGAGTCCGCGTGTAGAAAATAAAGATGTGAAAATGAAAATCGGACTTCACCTTACATTTGGGAGTGTCATTTCCTCATTAATCACTTGATCCTAGCGTGCAATATCTCATATTAACCCTAACTCTACCCCCTACTTTTTTCAGAATTTTTTCTTCAACGTGGAAAATCGACCAAAATATCTCCCTGATCCCCTCACCCCACCAATTTCCTGGATGTGCGTCCAATATTCAAAATATTGCCGTCCAATATTTTTGGTGCTACGCAGATGTGCGCGTGAGTATTATGGGCAGAAAAGGTCAGTTCAGGCAAACTTATTTTATCAAAACAGTCTGTTATATAAGCAGTAATAAATCAATAATAATAATATTGAATGTCTTATTTTCGGGAAGAATATTGCACTCGCTATCCGACTTGTGCAATATTTTTATAGCTCGTGCAATATATTCTTGTATCACCCTCAAAGCCATTCAATATTACTTTATAAGTATGTTTGCTTCAAACCATGGACGATGTAAACTGTGATTAGCTCATAATAGAATTAAAATTAATTGAAAAAGCATGTGATCAATATTTTTGTTAACAGGGTATCTCATTATAATACTACGCCGTAGTACATACTATTAATATCCTTGTGATTAATTATAATGTTCGGCATCTGTCTCTGATGTTCTGTAAAATAAAAGCTTGTCGTTTTTTGATAGGCAATGAGTGTGTATAGCTCAGTCATACAAGACAAATATTGAAATTGAAAACAAACTGGGAGCAAGTTTGCGCTCATCAGCAATAAAATGTTAAATTTCTACATCACACGTGTATGCAGTCACAAGGCAGACATGTACGCAGGCAGAACATTACCCCTCGCCAAATGTCATGGTAAAAATATTGTCTAATTTGTTGAAGCCATCACAGCATACAATGCCTCTAACGTTCTCTTTGATCATGAAGGGATTTTAAACTCATTTTCTCTACAGCAAGGAGTGGTGCATTTTACGGCCATTGCAAGCACATTTCAGCTGCTAGGCATGTTTTAGACGTAATATACGCCCTCTGTCTCCCCTCTAGCCCAACACGCAGTATATCTGTGTATGAACCAAGCATATACTAGTAATACTTGCATCAAATGGTGGCTCAACCATAGCTATTCTAATTAGCGCCATATCCCCGACTCTATTTGCCGACCACCAAGCTGTTCCAACCAGCGGTCTACTCCCATCGGAGAGTGACTCTGAACACGCGCTACCGCGCTCCATCGCGCCTTCGGCGCTACCTTGTCACTGTATAGGCATATTATACCTGTATGTAGCACACAGGGACATGTATCGCGCCTTCGGCGCTGCATGTCACTGTATAGGCCTATATGTAGCACGTGAGCTCCATTAACTGGAATATCAGTAAATGAGAAAATCAGTAAATGAGAAAATCAGCGAGCCCGATACCAGTGCTAGGCATGTTTCTGAATTGTACATTGAAAGAGGCAGCAGATTTCCAATTTAGCACAGGCGCTAACCCTAATGTGCAAAATGGTTGGTATAACTGCAATAGGACTATCAACAATGAGACACAATTTCCTGAGGGAGAATTCGTAAAACATGCTGGGTGGAGGGGAAGATTTGAAAAAAGGGGTAGACAAAAATAATTTAACCATGGAAAAGTGTAATTTTGCCTTATAATGAGACCAAAATTAGAAAAAAATGAAAAAAGAAAAATAGTGAGAAAAAAATCACTCCATAATGAGACCAAAATTAGAAAAAAATGAAAAAAGAAAAATAGTGAAAAAATAGCTCCATTAACCCTAACCCCCCTGAGTGCTAAAAAATGCTAATCCAAAGTCCCTCTCCAAACGCATGCGCCGTCGGTTTTCGATGACGTAGTCAACCGAGCCTATATAATGAGTGCAGTATACTGCACGAATGTGTAGCTGAGGGCCGTGGCTTAGTGTTAGGAAGGTGGGGCTCGAGAACGGAGGGTCCCCGGATCGAATCCCGGCAGGTTCCCGGAGATTTAGTTGGTGTTTTTTCCTCGAAAATTGTGATCCCGGTCAAAAATCCTAAACCGGGGTTAGGGTTATGGTAACAAAAAAAAAGTTGTTTTTTTCCTGTTCTATTAACCCTAACCCCCCTGAGTGCTAAAAAATGCTAATCCAAAGTCCCTCTCCAAACGCATGCGCCGTCGGTTTTCGATGACGTAGTCAACCGAGCCTATATAATGAGTGCAGTATACTGCACGAATGTGTAGCTGAGGGCCGTGGCTTAGTGTTAGGAAGGTGGGGCTCGAGAACGGAGGGTCCCCGGATCGAATCCCGGCAGGTTCCCGGAGATTTAGTTGGTGTTTTTTCCTCGAAAATTGTGATCCCGGTCAAAAATCCTAAACCGGGGTTAGGGTTAAGGGCAGTGTCAACCCGGCACTTGTTTCAAAAATTGAATTTCATATTTCTCTATTATTTTATAATTTTATATGTATTCTATCATTACCATCATAAGTTACTAATCGGAAGCAATTTTTTTCTGTTCTTTTGGGTGATTTAAAATTGTTGTTTTGGTAAGTTTGAGTCAAGAAAAGGCGCATGGTTATTTGGCGGGAAATTATGCGGAGTTCCGCGCTTTTCAAATGCTGCGACAGCTGTTCGATCATTGCGTCGCGTGCTGAATCTTCCCGTGCGTAATACTAGAAGTGCCGCTTAATATCCGCGACAAAGACGCGAAAACAATGCCTAAAACTGTAAACAAAGCTCAGTTTTCTTCCAATTTCTTCACATTGTGACAATATAAATTGAATCTTATAGTTTATTTTGATTGTTCATAATAGTATACTCGCCTTTTAGGTCACACGCCCGTGTATTACGAGAATATTTAGCTTTAAATGGTGGAAAATGTCAATATTTTTACTAAATTGATGTTTTCTAGAAGTTCAAATTTGAAGGAATTTTATGAATTTTCAGACAACATAACTAAAAATATATCAAACTATCAGGTAAGCTTTTACTACCATTGCGTAGAGGCCTTTCAGCGCTAGGAGGCAATTTTTAATTTTTTTTCGATTATGGATTTTAAACTCGAGATATGCATCCATTTCTAGCGAAATGTATGCAAAAAAACACGACTTTTAGTACACTTTTCCGATGTTTTTAGCAATATTTCCAAAACTAAGCCTTATTTTGGAAAAAGAAAAAATTGCTTCCTAGACAAAATTGTCTTGTTTACAAAAATGTATATTCGAACAAATTACCATTTTTTTGGTTCATTTCTCAAAATTTAGTTTATTTGGTATCACATTGATATCACCATCAGATTCCTTATCAAATTTCCTTTCTACAAAAGTTGATCATCAAAATAATAGTGTTGACACTTCCCTTAACCCTTACAGCCCCAGATCCCATGAAATCCCATTTCCCAGCATCCTGGTTCCACCTGGCGCTGAGGTTTTTGTCTGAAATAATGGCCCCGGGCTATATAGCTGGGCGAATACACTCGCCCAGCACAGCTTCCCCCGTGGCGCAGTTGGTAGAGTGTCCGCCCGCCAACCGAGAGGTCGTGGGTTCAAACCCCGGGGCGTGGCACCTCTTGTTGTGTGTGCTTTTTTCGCTTGAAAAAAAATTTCGTTGGAAGATCCACCGGGTGGGTTAGGGTTAAGGGAGGTGTCAACCCTTTTTTATGAAATTTATCAAGCAAGTCTGTAACTTTTAAACTAATAATGTAATGTACATAAAAATATGCAATTTTTGAAATGAAATGGGTCGGAGAATCCATTTTTGGTATCAAATGTAAAAAAATAGTGATTTTTACATTTTTGCCCTTTTTGGCTTATAGGCATATTATGTGATCTTTTCCAAGTAGCCCCATCTATCATTGATTTTTACTATGAAAGCAGATTTTCTTGCATATTTGCATTTTTGATCATAAATCATAAAGATCTTCTCAGTTACAGATCGATTCGATTCCTAATTACTTCAAAATCATGGTTTGAAAATAGATAGAACCGCTCGGGTACAATCTATTTCTTCAAATTTTACTCTATATTCACTCTAAAACCATGATTTTGAGGTTATTAGGAATCATATACATCTTGACCTCAGATGACCTTTGACCTTGGTATGTGACCTTTGACCTCATTAACATATGAAGGTTTCCATGTTGCATCTATGACCCAAGTTTGGTTACAATTGGTCATTGTATGGAAAAGAAATGAACTTGAGACGAAAAGTGTACCACTTATTGAGACACACAGAATAGACAGACACGGGCGAAGGATGCAGCCGTAACGTCTCTCTCCTTCAGCGACCATCTTTTGGATTGTATAGGATCAATTGAAATACCAAACACACTTTACCAAATAATTCATACATAAGGAGAGGTAAATTCAATGGTAGACCAACATGATGAATAATTCTAATCGCAACATAAAGCAGTCAGTGTTTACTTAAGGCCCTATTACACATTTTTGTTCACACTACAATATTTGTCTGTTTTTGACTTAGAAAAAAAAAATGTAAAAAAGAAAAAAGAAATCTAGGGCGGGCAGGTACCCAGGTACCCGCCCGAAAAATATTTTGAGTACCCGGGTACACAATTACCCGAAATTCCCATCCTTAATCAATACAGAATACAATCTTGGAGGAAGTCTTCCGTCTCCTGTCCCTGAATACCCTTAGGGACCGTTCATTATTTATGGTGGAGAGGGGGTTGGGACAAATTTGAGACTCGTATGTCAAAATTACCTAACCCCTCCCCCCCTACAGCTGAAATTGAAAATGACATGACCCCCCTGCTAACCAGAAGCTTTTTACACAACCCCCTCCCCTCCCCGAAAAAATCAACTTGTCACATACTTAAGGGGACTGTCTTTACCTTTGGAATTTTGATCATGGAAACGTTGGCAAATTCTGTTTGTGCTCTATCTGAACGGCCAATCATTTTATGATGCCTCTTCTTTTTTATGGTGTGAAATTAGTAATGTCGAGCGTAGCGAGCCGGAAAATTTGTCATTTATACATTTTGGGTGGTTTTGTGAGTCTTTATAACCCGAACAAGTTAGAACATTCTGGGCAGAAACGTATAATCCAGTGAATCGTTCTACTTTAGTGAGCATTGGGGCAAAGCTGAGACAAAGCTGAGACAAGGTGAAAAGCATGCAATATTTTTTTTTAAATCTCTGAGTTACAGACAACACGATTCCTATATAAATTACTTCAAAATCATGGTTTAAAGAGAGAAAATCTGAAACTGTCAGGTCTGCGCGACAACTTATTTTTCACTCTAAATTCACTATTCACTAAACCATGATTTTGAAGTAATTAGGAATCGTATCGCTTACCCAGTTATCCAGAATATATTTATGATTTATGATCAGAAATGTAAATCTGCAAGAAAATATACTTTCTAAAAGAAAATCATGAATAGAGAGTGCCCCCTAGAAAAGATCACATAATATGCCTTTATAACATGTTTGTATACACCCTGTGGATCTAATTCCTAGACCGTTGATGATTATATAGATGTTTTATCCATCAGATCGTCCGAGGCACAGAAAAGATTTCCTGTCCAGAAGTTGTCTCATAGAAATTGTTTTTGAAGTCGATAGATAGGTTTAAGAAAATATGCGCAAAGCGCAGAAAAAAATGGCATTCACACTCCAAAATAGCCTCTAAAATCACCCCAACCCCCCCCCTGTTTAAGAATAAAAAGTTACATAACCCCCCCCCCCCTATTTAAACATATGAAAGTTACATGACCCCCCCCCCCCCCCCACCCCCCGCCCCCCAGCATAAATAATGAACGGTCCCTTATCTAGGCCTGACACTCACCTGACAACATGTCCTGGCAGCCCTCATAGTCATATCAACAAAATATCTGCCAAAGCCAACCGTATGCTAACTGGTCAGACAAAACCTAGGATGATGCTCCCAGGGACTGAGACAATAAGCCTGCATCTCCCTTGCCTGTCCCCACCTGGAATACTGCAGGTCGAACCCCTACCCAAAAAAAACCAAGTCACCTAAATAAATGACCTCTATTGACCCCATATGTGACCCCTTATGTTACCCCATGCCATGTCCATGTAACCTCTATCTTGGTGCCTAAAATCATTCAGCTATATTTTCATTGTTCTAAACAGCTCAGAGACATACATTTTGGAATGCTTTAACAGTTGAAAAATTCCTAAATCCAGTAAATTATCATTTAATATGGCAAGATAAGTGTTGCCTGTTACATGATATGGGCAATTCCACGCGTTGCGGAATGACATTTACACACAAAAATCCACTTTTTTGGGGATTTCTAGTAGGTCATCAAAAAATAAAAGAAGGTGTTGCGGAATGACGTTGCGGAATGACAGTGTGAATTTGTGTGCAAAACTCCATAGAGAAAGAAAAAACATGTTTTTATGCTTTAATATGCATAAAAAATAAAAGAAAGAGTAATCAGTGGCATTTCATATTCATATGTTACAAATTCGTGAATACAAGTAACCCAACTATTTTCACATTGAAATCATCATTACAGGTAAAGGAGCCATGATTTTGTGATAAAGTTGCCGAATTCAACAGCTTGCACATCAAAGTTGCCTAATTTAGCAAATTATGAGTTTTCATCAATTTTGGAATGTGCTTTAAATTCACACTTGATTGATCATTACTTACCATGCTTACGGTGTAATAGTGCAGTAGTCATGGTCTGCATCCCTAAGCACAATGAGAGACCAGGTACTAAATCTGGTTGCCCGGCAGTATGCGTACGCACCATAAGGCCCTTCACAATGAATGTTATGTTTCCTGTTGCCGCCCGCCCCGAAATGCCAAAATCTCAAAATAATTCATTATTTGAGATGAATTCATGATTTGTACTTTTACCTTAAAACACCATTTTTTCAAATGGATTTTCAGGTAGCCTTGCGCTGGTTCTCACAGAAAAATAAACAGAACTTTCTATCGTAGCATTTATTACATCTCACCGCAGTCCTATTTCCTAAAAATTAGCAAATTCGCCATATCATCAGTTCAGAATGTATTGGTGGAGTCTAGCTACATTTAATATTTTACGCATGCCGCAAGGTGAAAGGCCATCGCTAACTTTCATAGCTCCACGTGCGTGACCAAAGACTAAGCTTACGAAAATCCCGCTACCAAAATGTCCGCTGTCGATTTTTAACCGGTGGTTGAACTGTCTAACTTCCTAATCGTACACCAGTGATTTGGAACAGTATACTTTATTTGCACTTTATTTTAAAAATAAATTAATAGTAGAAAGTTATGTCAGAACGTTTTAAAATTCAAGTGATTTACAGTCAACACACGGCGATTCATTGTCAATTGAAATTGAATGATAGATGGTCATGTGGTGCAAAATTCGACTACTTTCCCATGTGTTGCGTGATCTCTACATTGCATTGTCATGCCGATCCAACTCTCGAATTACAGTTACTCTTGGTGAACTTTGAAAACCCCTACTACTCAAACAATCATGAATGTCAGGCCTAGTTATTCTATCTCCATCTGTAAACTTTAAAAATAGGCCGCAATTAATTTATATATTTTGTATAATTTTTGTTTTAAATAAATGCCAGAGGGTGCCGGACAAGATTTTCTGTTTCTTGTTTCACTCAGTAGAATCACAGTTACTCTTGTTGAACTTTGAAAACCCCTATCACTCAAACAATGATTGTCGGGCCTAGTTATTCTCTCTCCATCTGTTAAAAAAAGGCCTCAATTATTTTGTATCTGTATGATTCTTTTAAATAAATGCCAGAGGGTGCCGGACAAGATTTTCTGTTTCTTGTTTCAGTAGAATCACAGTTACTCTTGTTGAACTTGGAAAACCCCTATCACTCAAACTATGAATGTCAGGCCTAGTTATTCTCTCTCCATCTGTTGAAAATAGACCTAAATTATTTTTATATTTTGTATGATTGATTTTGTTTAAATAAATGCCAGTTTCGGACAAGATGTTTTGTTTCTTGTTTTAGTGCAATTGAGGTACCAGCTTAAAAAAGGCTATGCAGTACAGGTAGTGGATTTATTTCAATTTATTTTGAGGGGCAATGGGGGGAGGGGGGAGGGTGTGTTTTCTATTTCTTTCTTGTCTACATTTATGAAAACACTGATGATAGTTTTTTTGCTTTTCAAAGGGGCCATGAGTTGCAAGTATAGTTGAAACATGCGCTTGAAGTGCATGCAAACACACTAATTTTAAGAACATTTTCCACTTAAAAGAAATCAATTTTCCACATGCATTATAAAGCAGAAGAGAGATTGATTGGATGGTTGCCCATGTTTCTGTGTCATGTATGTGGGTGCTAGCACCATGTAACTACTTGTATGTGATTAAGCGCATGCGAATATGGTATTAGTTGTATCGCATGTTTTGACTCTGGCAAAATAATGAATAATGAATAATGAATAGTGACCGCCCCCTATTTTTTTAAGGTGCAACAGGAAACATAACATTCATTGTGAAGGGCCTAAGGGCATGTGCTTTTAAAATTGGCGCTCAGTGATGCGTATGAGGTTGTGTTCGCTTTTCGGACGCCATTTTGAATTGGCGAACTCTACCAGGCACCTCTAGGTTACCGTAAATTAGTAGTGCTGTACGTATGGTAGAGTTCGCCACTTCGTGGGGTAGAGTTCGCCTGTTTATCGTACGCCCTCCTTTTACGAGTCACATCGCGCGTACTCACGCCCATGTGCCCTTATTATATGGGAGGCTCTTGTTTTGCTATTCGAATTTCCCCTCCCATGAGTAAACAAACCTCCACATTTTAAAAATGTTGAATATGCATTAGCCCGGGGGTGCCGTTCATTGTCCATCTCGAGGTTCACTGAATAAAATGATATTTAGAACAATTCAAATGATAATATAGGATCATGAAGTAGCGTAATGTTTTGTTGTTGGCAATGACCCCCGGGACAAGAGGGTGGGGGGTACTTTTGCCAAAATCGTACGTGGCCTAGTGCCTACACCGGACATGCGGACAGATTTCTTAAGGGTCGGATAAATTATTAGATTACGTATCAAACCATGCCGTCGGAATAATGTATTTAATTTACTGCTTTCTTATTAAAGCAACGCCCCCCCCCCTCCTCCCACCCCCGGGCTCCTACCCAACACTGCACCTAAATTCCTAACACGCACATCATAAACGGTCTATGCACAAACACCCCCTGGCCACCATCTCACGCCCACATCAATGCGCCTATGCGCTACTTTTTTCAACACACCTAGGTGGCATGGCAGTGACGTAACGTGTACTGTAGAGTTCGCCTGGGCATTATTTTGGCGAACACAACCCTTTTGGCCTCAGTGATGTGTGTTTTGCTTTCAAATAGTATGATGTATGCAGTAGTCATGGACTAGTACCTCTAGCATGTCTTTAGATACCAGGCGCTAATCAATTTGTAAACACTACTGATGTAAACAACGGTCACCTCATCTATAGGACCCCTATCTCAAATCTGTTTCTTTTTCCAAGAAATACTGGCTTGAATTTGGATTGCCCTACCCGTTAGTTAACATTGGAATGGAAATACGATGCAGACTGTCTAGCTAGGCATGCTTGTTTTCGTAGATATTCAGGGAAGCTCAGCACACATTATTTCTTCTTGCACTCCTTGTATTTATTCATACAACTATTACAAGTTACAACGCAACACTGCACATGAGCTACTCTCCTTGGCATCTACATCCTGACAGGACGACTCTGCCGAGTACATGAACATGATGATGAAGTATTTCTATGTAATTGTAAATGTAAACACAACAATATTAACTAATTATTATTAATGTCAATATTAAATTATGTTCCCGTTGTTGACGTGTGACCTACACACAAATCCAAATCATGCGTTAGTGCCGAAACTATCACAGTCTCCAATATTCTTTCAAGCGTTGGCTTTGCCACTCACTTCATTGTCCCTTCTTTTTTCATTTCAAAACTGTCACCATGTCTGTCTTGTGTCCTTAAAACTAAAAATTAAAAATAAGCAATTTTTTTTTTACATGTCATGTCATGATGAGTTGACAAGTTTTAACTTGAAAATAGGTACATCATACACCAATAACATTTACAAATGATGACAACATTATAAGCAAACTTGGTTATGTACAAATATATCGCACTTTTCCATCTGGACCATGTCACATGCACCAAATTATACGACTTACCAAATACAGTGCCAAAGGGAAACACAGGAGGAAAAGCCACAAATACAAATGAAGTGTGTTGCAAAAGATGCTCTGGTGTGGGTCAAAATACCATCCTCCAGTGATCGAACCCCATAATCCCTGTCGTACAACTTCTAGAGTATGCGACCCCATCGTATGTTCACCATTCTTGGCGGACAATTGGAGTTATACCACTGATTAAACCGCCGTGTTAAAATGTTCATGCTATCCTATTTACGTCCGTCGTGTAAGATTGACGGCCATTTTAGATCGCATACCTCAATCACAGAATCTGTATGTTTACCGAATACCCACAATGCACCAATAAATTGGGGTATATGGTAAATTGATTGATAGTCTCTTACACGTATTGGGTGTGTTCAATGCGCCGCTTGTTATTTACCTAATTTACAATGATCGATGGGGCCCGCGAAATAATGAAAATATGGTGTTATATAAATTAGCAGGCGCGGATCCAGTTTTTGGGGGGTTCAATTTTTTGTTTTTGAACCCATTAAGTGCGATCTGGTGTATACTTTTGACAAATATTTTATTGAAAGCCACCCTTCATTTCCAATAAATATTTTGGTTTTTATCAATGCCAGATAGCTAGCTATTTTGTTATTTTAGTAGGGAGGTGTTACGTACACCTCCCTGGTATAATGCCCTTCAATCGATTTTGAGTTTCCTGTTGGAGGTTTAAAAAAAAGGGACGAGGTGACTTAATTATTAATTATTAATTATCTTTTATTTTCTTTATTTTGAACCAAGTGGTCCAAAATGTCAACCCATTACAACCCATCTATCGAGGACTCTGCATTTAATTATTTTCCAATTATGATTATTTTGATACCCAAGTAATAATGCAATCATGTTCTAAGTTGATACATCATCATAGCTGATATGATTAAAGTCAGAAAGTAGTAAATGAAAGTTTATTGAAAGTCATTTTCAAGGTGAAAACCCTAAATAAATATAAAATGATTAATATTTTGTATCTCAATTTTAGGGCGGCAACTGGAAACTCCAAATTAATTGTGAAGGGCCTAAGAAAGAAGTTGTACATAATATTGATTTCTTGGATTTTTTTTTTTTTGTGAGTTGTTGAGTCGTTTCTCGTATGAAAAATCATAAATAAATAATAATTGAATATTGGCAAAACTTGTAACCAAAGGGGCTAGCGCAGACAGGGTGGTGAACCGTTTGTTTGTCCTTCGTTAATTCGTGAAAGAGCCCGTGTCCGGCATCGTCTGTAAAACGAGCAACATATCGCCCACCCACACAATTTGTTGCAAACTTTTGACCAATACCGTCCGGCGTCCGCGGTATACTGCTACATCGTCAGTAGGCGTCGAGGTCAGAGTTCAAGATTTGTACGCGCTCGCTTTATCATCGCTTTCCTGTCGTGTCGTCGATCGTATACTTTTATTTCGCTTTCATAAAACTGAAGAGAGATCAACATTTGACTATCATTCGGGTAAATACACCCATTTCGGGGGAATTAAAAGGTTTTAAGTATATTTTAAATTTTAAGGCGTCAGTCGAGGGAATCGAAACCAAATTCTTATACAAATAGTATGAGAAATATCATTCTAAAAGCCCATCTCAAACCAAAATATACATTGATTATAGCCAGAACTGAGCATATAGAAAATAATTCACGCGCTACGCGCGCATGTTTTCAGGAAACAGGCAGCTCAGTCAGGGCCGTCAGAAGGGGGCGTGCGTTGGGGTTTTTTAAGGTAAAAATTGCGTTTTTCTTAGTTTCAAATTTCAATGATAGTAAAACTACTCATAAAACATTGACTACAGTGCTTTTTGGACTGCGAAATTTTGTGTCCGTGCGAAAATTTTTGGGGCAACCTTTTACGAGAAAAAAAACCCTAGCTACGCCACTGCTTCCGGTAAAAAATCGTGAAAACGCACCCCCCTTGGGCAAAAGTTGCTGACGGCCCTGTCAGTACTAAAGTCATTCGGATGGGGTAGGGATTACACTTATTCGGGGGAATGAAGAGGTTTTATATAATTTATTCATTCAAATTTCAACGCGTCAATCGGGGGAATCGAAACGTCTAAAAATAGTATGAAAAATCATGGTCGGAAAATAAATAAATAAATAACGAACCTAAAGCGTAATGCTGCATACAATAGCTTTATTTTGCTATACGGGTTAACAATTTATAAAAATGTATTTTAAAAAAGCGTCCATTCGCCGTTACCAACCGTGAAACAGTTTTTCAAGACAACATTGTTAGAACATTTCTAGGCCTAATGCACAACTTCTTTCTCGCATAGAATATTATAACGAAATAGCTGTCTAATTTTGATAAAAAGCCAATATTGATTGGAAATGAAGTGATGGCTTTTCAACCAAAAATCGGTCAAAAGTACACACCAAATCGCACCAAATGGGTTCGAAAATGGAGAAAAAAATCGACCGCGGAGGGGGGCACATCCCCCCCCCCCCCCCCCCCATCAGACACACCCCTGTCCGCGCTAGCACATTGGTGCTTCGCACATCACTATATAACAAAAATTCATTTAAAATTCATTTTAATTCCCTGGATGCGCTACGATGTTGTTTGGCGGATTATGGGCACTTAAGTGGCTTAAATTTCAAAAGTTGCTCCTATTCACCCCCAATTCAAGAAGGGAACTCACACAAGCATCACACACAGACAAAATCAAGACAAACGACACCAATTAAACCCATATTGATGTATGCCTCCCATCTCTGGCCCTTTTGTTTTGTTATTGACAATTAATGCTGATGTTCATCGCAATCGATTTATCCAACACGCGACAAACAAATCATTTATACATTAAAAGGCCGGGATAAAAGGCGGGCAAAAATAATGCTGATCTTATTCGTCACAGTACACGCTCTTGCTTGAATAGGGGCTTTTGCAACTTTTGAAATTCAACCTTAAGCCACTCAAGTGCCCATAATCCGCCAAACAACATCGTAACAGGGATACTATTAATGTTGGGATAGGAAAGTCCTATACTAACGTACGTAGCGAAAACGGACCCTTTTGCATATTTAAATAAATTATGGTAATCGTCTGGAATGCGTCGGTGACCGGCGTATGACGCGTTTTACGTCATTATTTAGTCAGCATAGAATTGGGGGCGCTGTGCACGCGGTAGATTTACACACAGCTTGCTGTCAAAAAATAATACTGACACTGGAGTTGGTTATCCAACTCCAGCGGTTTTTGGATGAAATAATTTAGTTCCAACGTGTGATGAATTTTATGGGGTCATATAATCAAAATCCCGGGCAAAATCCATTGTTACATTGAAAGTAATGGAAATTCAAAATTAACGACCGTTCGCGTCTACCATCGTCTGCTACAATCACGCCTTATCAGTATAGCGCCATCAATTCTATGCTTACTAAATTTTAATTTAAAAGTGGACCCGATCGGCAAGCTCAGTGGCATACCCCTGATCGTAACGCAACAAAAGAGGTGTCAAAATGCGCAGAAGATAACTGTGAATCGAATTAATTTTTTAAAAATGTGCATATTTCAGGTTCCGATAAATCTGACTGTTTGTAAGTGTTTAGATACTTTATTGGCGCAGTTTACTTCTCATCGTACTTCTCCTTCTCATTGCTCCATTATATCTCGCTTCAACGCTATCTCTGTATGCTCATGCGCGTGCTGCATGGCCTTCGCTCTTCAACAGACTCTACTCGGCTACAGCAGCACAGACTTTTTGCCAGAAACCTTAAATCTGCTGCTGACAGTTCATTGGGAGTTCATTCTGTTATACTGCACCTACACTCTGGAACAATGTCCCACATACTCTTCGTTCTGCGGTGTATGTTAATGTTTTAAAAAAACAAGTGAAAACTCACCTATTTCTTTATTGATTTTGCTCTTTGTATATATAATGTTTTGTTTTATCATGTTGTTTACTTTGCTAGGTTGTATATATTCTTTATATCTTCACAAACCGCTGTGATCTACAGGGTGAGTCAAAAAACTGCAATAGTGGAAAGAAGCCATCTTGTTTTCAAAACCAAGTTGAAGTTTGACATTTCCTAAACGTTGCGAGAATAATATACTTGTTCCTAACTTTATGTGAAGAAATGAAGTCAATCGCATTTTTTGTTTGTCGTTGGTGACCCTTTTTGCTGCGCGACCCAATTTACCTGTTTGTCCACGAGCATAGTGATTTTCAATTGAAATTGCACACATTACATGTTCACATTTGATTATCACGCCAACACAAATTTGGAATAATTTCATTTTTTATTCAAATTTAAAACATTATGAGCAATTCATAGCATGGGTTACGTAAATTAATTATTTTATCTCCCATGTAAACAATAAAGGATGCATTCAATTCCAATTAGGCCTACGTCACGACGAATTAACTCGAATTCTCAAATGTTAATGAGAGACGCATTTTGCAATCTTAAGCATGTTTTGGGTGTTTCGTGGACAAGCGTGTGAAATGGGTACATGGGTAATAAAAATTCCATTGAAATGGAAAGTTGGCGGTCAAAAGGAAATTGCGATATAAGGCAAATAGAAAGAGCAAAAATAGCAACATTTGTAAATACGGCTTTTAGTTGCTAAAATTAGGTGGCAGAAGAAGCAAGCGCATAGATGATCAACTAATCTGACAGTACTAGAATTAGTGCTGATTTATGTGGCATAACTCTGTTTTACAATTCTATGCACAGTAGGACACCCCAATATATAATGCACACCATTTTCACAGTAGGACACCTCTTACAGTTGTGGACTGTTCAAAGACTAATGCCTTGGACTGTTTTTGCTGTTTCATCCATGCATGGCTTTTGCTGAGCTGTTGTGTTTATACATTGGCTAAAACCTACCACTCATGTTGATTACAATTGATCACACATAATACTTTTATTTTACACTCGTCTTTATTTAATGTATTATAAAAACAAGACAATAAAGTCAAGACAATTACTTTTCTGTTAATACATATAATTTGGGTTGTGACTCGCAACACTTTCCTAATTTTAAAATGATACTAATAGAAGTTTTAAGTTTGGATTCAAGCAACACTGATAAAGATAAATCATCATCTACACACCACTTTCACAGTAGGACACCTCTCACTCAGCAGGACTTAAACAATCATCCCAGACCATGAAAGTAACAGACCCCAGACCATGGAAGTAACAGCCCAGACTTAGACAATCATCTACTGAACACACACACACCAAGTTGGCTAATAATTGCAGCGCTGTAATTAATCAGGTTATTTACGATGTAAAATTATCAGCAGTCTGTCAAATTATCAGCACTCTGAAGCTGTACAATAAGTGAAATTTGTGGAATTCTGGATTGGCTGTGTATGTGCTATTAGAATACTAAAAGCTTGTGAGCATGACAATTTCACCAATCCTAGCCAGTCGCGAAATTTTTCATACACATAGATATTTCATGCAAACCTTGACCATGTTTTATGACACAATTGACACTCTGAGCTTTTCAGTAGTATCTGAGACCACAATTGTAATGTGTATAACATCTGGACAGTTGGAGATTTCTCTTTAGTCAAACAAGATAAGCTATTATGTCTCTCTGTTGGGAGTCTAATAACATTTCTCTGATTGAATCATCAAGGCTAAACAAATATAGCTTTGACTCCATCACAGACTGCAGGACTGTTAAAATAAACTGCATAGGTACATGTAATTTACAAAGACTGCAAAATAATTTAGACAATTTTCCATATACTAAAAACAAAATGGCAGCCTCATGTATATGTAGAAAGACCTAAATGTCCAAGAATATGCAATCTGATGCTATAAGGTTGGCGGTTGCCCCGCCAACCAAAAAGGTTCACCAAATGCAAACGAAAAATGCGATGGACTTCATATTTTCACATGAAATTAGTAACAAATATGTTATTCTTATAACGTTTCAAACATGAACTTGGTTTTGAAAACAAGATGACTTCTTTCCACTATTGCAGGTTTTTTTTACTCACCCTGTATATGAAATGGTGGTATATAAAAGCTTATTGTATTGTATTGTATTGTATTGTATTGTATTGTATTGTATCGTATTGTATTGTATTGTATTGTATTGTATTGTATTGTATTGTATTGTATTGTATTGTATTGTATTGTATTGTATTGTATTGTATTGTATTGTATTGTATTGTATTGTATTGTATTGTATTGTATTGTATTGTATTGTATTGTATTGTATTGTATTGTATTGTATTGTATTGTATTGTATTGTATTGTATTGTATTGTATTGTATTGTATTGTATTGTATTGTATTGTATTGTATTGTATTGTATTGTATTGTAAATGTAGATAATATCATTATTATTATTCGGCTTCTCATCATCATCGCAGTAATATCATAATCATATTATTGCCGCAACATTTTTGACTTTTTAAACTAAAATGGTCATGGAAAACTGTCCTGGAGCCATCTTGTCAAGCTTGTTTAATGAAACATTGAAACTTTATGCGCGAAGTACGCATAAATTGACATTTCTAACACATGTAACACTTAAATTGGTATCAGAACTTACGCTCAAGGTTGTGATTTCAGCTCTAGAGACACTTTGTTTACAGTGAAAGTATTGGCCATATTCAGCTTGTACATGAAAAATGTACCTATGTTGATGTCAAATAGGCACTTTGTTAAATACCCTACTGATACACAACAAAATCCTCATACAATCTATACCAGAGGAATTCAAAGATAGGGTAATAATAAACTTAGCCAGATAAACCACCAACAAGGGGCAGGAGCTGATGACAGATATGTCTGACCATACAAAGACAGCTAGTGTTTACATTATGACAGGTAATGTTTACATTATGCCAGACCAACCCAGACCATGCTCAGACAATGTTCTGAATCCATGCCCTTGTCTTAGTTATGTCATGTATTATGTGCTGTATAAGCTAACTGTCACTGCAGACAAGAACTAGACCTATAATTTTTGGGGGTGTCCTGGTCGACAGGTATGTCACAATGGAGTGTACCAGTCCAGTCTGTTGGTATTGAAATCATAACAACTTGGTGAGCCCTCATAACTCAAGTTTGACACAGTGGGACTATTAGCTGGGTAGGCGTACAAATAAATTGTTCCATTCGTGCCCTAACGGGCACTCATGGAACAACATTTACTTGTACAATAAACAGCCTGCTGCAAGTAATGCAAAAGGTGTTTGCTATCAGTATCAGTATCAGTATCAGTATCAGTATCAGTATCAGTATCAGTATCAGTATCAGCATAACTAGTATTTATGGTATCAGGTGTTGAGTGTGTTTACAAGTTTATTATTGTCTAAATGGTCTATATACCAATTTGGTCGAAAAGCATCCTCATGTAATGTAGATATTTTGTCAGGCTACAGCATGACTTACATCTTAAAAGTGTTGTTTTTAATTTTAATTCTCTTTCGTTCGAGAATCATATGCGTGACTTCTATTTGAAATCACTGGTCAGTCTGGTATTGATAAATTATTTCCCCCTCTCCATATCGCCTATTTCCCCCTCTCCATATCGCCTCTCTGATTTCGCTAAGTAAGCTGCCTTGGGCTCTCTGAGGCCTAAAATATCAGTCTTTAATTAGGCCTACTTCATGCAAATCAATCAAAGTGAATGTGATAAGTCCTGGTAACAAATGTATAACTTAAATTTCCAATAAGCAATAAGGTGATGATTGTGATTTGAATATTGTTAAATACAGTGTGGTTCAATAAAACGTTGACAGTTTTTCAAAGCCATATCTTTTTTAAATTGTGGGATTTGGTTTAAATTGTTTTTTACATATTCCTCAAAAATATCATTTTGGCCATATTTGCTGAAAATCTCAATGTTAATAATGCTATGGCGGCAAAATGATAGCTATTTGAAGAGAATCTCTCCAACATCTCTTTGTCCACGGGTAAGTCTACGGGAAATGACCAGCAAGATAACATTAAATGGCATCGTCACTTTTAAGGCATACATTATAAGTACACTTACACTTCCAAATCTATGAAAATTAATAATTCTAATTAGGGTCACTCGTGGTATTATTATTACGTATTGATTTCACACCTGAATAGATAGTTAAGATGTTAACAATTGCACTGGTTTCATCTGGCGGGATCTACAAATCTTAGATTACTTGCATGCAATTCATCATTCAGTAGCCTATTCAAGTTATTTTGCAACCGTAAGGTTATTTGTAACGATATTTTCAGCATAGGTGGTCAAGATCATATAGTTGATGAATATTGAAAACGATTTTTTTAAACTCTACAGAATTTCAAAAAAAAAGGCTTATAAAAACTGTCAACGTTTTATTGAACCACACTGTACAATAGATAAAGATCGAAAGTTATAGTCGACGGAACGGATTTCCGGACCACACCCACCCTGGGAATCCACTCGGCGACCAATGAGCGCCCTCTTCCGCTAATGAGTTTCTTTAGCAGGTGTCACGGGGTCAAAGTACGTTGATGACATGGAAGATGGCCGTAGATCCGTCAAGCGACGATCGTCGCGGAATTTCATGCCGAAAATTGCACCGGACAGGACTTCTTTGCACCGGGAATCTAAACACTACTAATCTTGAAGGTTTTCTGGATCACCTGGATGTTAGATTTATGCCGTAGCATATCTGCGATTATTTTTTCAGACCTGCGAAATTGATCAATCTCTGCAAAGTAGTCGTAAGTCGTGCGTGTACGGCACACCCGATCGTCACACACACGGTATTTTTTCGTGTTTATTTCAGGTGACACGACCTGAAATAGTAATGTTGTTTTGAATGAAATGAAGTCAAACATCGGAGCTATACATTCTATCAACTCGTCAAGTCATGCTTTAATTTCTCTCTACCGAGGTTATAAGAAGAGCACTCGTTTAGAGGCTTGCTTCGAATGTCCCCATTCGGGGAGGAGGCGGCGTACTCCTTTTCCGATATGGAACCGGCATCTCATGATGCCGTCAGTAGCACCTGTACTACGAAGTCTACAGCGTCGTCGTCAGGTGCTAGTGGTGATGCACTAGTGGAAGATTTAGTAGGAGAAAATGTAGGCACTAGTCTATGTACAGTTGTGTTTGACTATGATGCCACAGCAGAAGATGAATTAACATTAAGAAGAGGAGATTTAGTGGAGGTGATCTCGAAGGATCTATCCATCAGTGGTGATGATGGTTGGTGGATGGGGAAGGTGCAAGATAAAGTTGGGCTATTTCCAAGTAACTTTGTCAGTCTCCCACATGTTCTGCTCCAGAAGAACATCAACTTTGGAGTCAAGCAGATCGATTTCGATGACATTGTGCTCAGTGAAGTGATTGGGGTGGGGGGATTTGGCAAAGTCTTCCGAGGCAGGTGGAAAGGGGAAGAAGTAGCAGTTAAATTATCACGTGGCGATCCTGATGAAGACATCAATGAGACTATCACCGATGTCAGCCAAGAGGCAAAGCTCTTCAGTCTTCTGGATCATCCCAATATTATCACGCTCAAAGGGGCATGTTTGAAAGAACCTAACGTTTGCCTGGTAATGGAATACGCAAGAGGTGGCGCCCTCAATCGAGTGATAGGAAGTAAGAGAGGTCTGTCTCTTCCACCACATGTAATTGTGGATTGGGCTTATCAAGTCGCCTGTGGGATGAATTATTTACATTGGGAAGCACCAATTCCTCTCATTCACAGGGATCTCAAGTCTAGCAACGGTAAGTGTAAATAACAAACAATGAATGAACCTTTAAGTTTTGCTTTAGAGGAGAAAATTAAATTGCAGACCATATTTTAGTCAAATTATTATATAATTTAAATTACGTCATCAAATCCTACCACTACAACTTTTGTATCCCAAAGCCCTAAACCCAAGATCCCACCCCAAATAGATTGAACTCCCAAAGGAGCTAGGGTTAAGTTTAACCACTTAATAAATTGCATGTTGTGGTATTATCCCTAAACCTGATAGGACTTTAAATATCTCAAAAACATCTCTCGGCAAATAGAAAAGGAAAAAATAAAAAGGGGAAAAAGAAAATGTGATTTATTTTTTATTGTGAGTGTGATGAGCTCATTATTTATAATATTTAACAATTATATTTTTTCTTCAGAAATGAGGGTATTGGGAAAGTGGGCCAAAATGCAAAAGAGAAATCCTGTGTTTAGGATAAGTGGCCATAAACAACGACAATATTACAATTTCAATTACAATCCCACAAAATTTCAATCCCACAAATTTACAATCCCACAAAATTACAATCCCACAAAATTTCAATCCCACATCTGACACCAATTTTATTTTTTTACCGTTCGTTTCACCAAGGAGTTATTAAAATAGAGAAGGCACAAGAAATAAAAGCCGATAAATTGTCAATCACTTCTTTTCAACCAACAAAAGCCACCCCACTTTATTTAGGCCAAATAAAAAATATAGTAGTTTCTTGTCCTCGCGCGCATCCATTTTGGCTGCTGCATCAACAAAAGTTTTTTTTATTTTTTATTTATTTTTTTATTGTTGTTTTTTTCTTTTTCTTTTTTCAATTCTTTTCTTTTTTTCTCCATTTTTTTCCTTTTATTTTTTTAATATTCCCAAGATCACACTGATGTTGTAAATGGAGAACATGTCGATATTTAAAAAAATGACTGTTAAAATGAAAGAACAACAAGTGTAATGTTAATTATCAAAACATGATAAAAATGAAAAGTATCATCAGAGGATATTTTTTAAATAAACTGTGGGTAAAACTTGTGTTTTAAAATATCAGTGTGGCCTTGGCTTGAACTGATATATTTATCAAGATACACACTGATATTTCATCTTTTCTTGTTTAGCTTTATATACCTGAAAGAGAAAAAATAGAGAATAAATCCTTTTAAGTGTTATATTAAATTAAACATGCAAAATATCTTGATTTGTTTCCAGTATGAAAAAAACAAAAACAAAACTGCCCTCATCCTACTTTTTTCAAAAAATTTGGGCGAGAAACTAGTTTTTTTTACTTGGCCTTACCTATTTGTTAGGGCGGTTGTTTGACCGCATTTAATCCAGGTCTGTCCGTCGTACCACTAATATTGCGTCACAGGGTTGTTAAATTAAATGTCTGCTAAATCGCAACATAAATGCCGTGGCGTCTAGGTCTAGGCCACAGCCCACCCCGAAAAGGGGCCCATACATAGGTAAATGATAGCTCAACAAAAGTAGCCAAATTAGAATTCAATTAGTTTTCGTAAATTATCATGAAGTTGTACACTGTTGCACATAATGTTGATTGTTGAAAATCAATGTGATACAATATTTTTAGCTATACATGTAGTTTGCTCATTGCTGCAATCTGCATACACTCTTGAGGTTGCCATGATGCTATAAATAGACTGGATCCTCCCCACGTTCCTTTATATCGCCAGCATTTTTAATTTTTTTCCGTAAGTATACACAATGAAGACTGGAAGGAATACAACACCCAATGAACTGTGGGTACTGGGAAGTATAATTGTGGCGAACGTAAAAAGGACAAGCCACTATGCGATTGATATCGGGTCTACCAGAACTTCCTGTGACAAAAGGACCCTTTAGCTTAGCAATTTAGCTGTTTAGCACCTACAATGTACATGTAGGACAGAGTTAGTTGAATCATAAGGCACAAGCATCGAACCCATTCAAGTTGAATGGGTTCGATGCTTGTGCCTTCTAGGCTTCTACAGTATACAAATATTTACTGCTCTATATTCAGGAAATGGTGCAAAATAGGTCCCCTCTGTGACTGGAGGACCGTGGGCCTACTATTTCAGTAGGTCCACTGTCCTTCAGTCACCGAGGGGACCTATTTTGCACCATTTCCCGAATATAGAGCAGTAAATATTTGTTTTTTTATATAACATAATATAAAAATATTTCTGTCATTTGAAATACTTTGATAAACAAAAGATAATAGGCCTAGGGCCTATAATAATAGGTCTACTCAATGGAAGGTCATTCACTTTAAGCTAACTCATCGTCAATGATCGCGAGCAGAAAAAAAAGTTCCCATACAAAGGTACTATTTCCCTTGCAGCTCTTCATACCAGGGAAATACTAATAGTACTTTTTTATGGGAACTTTTTTCCCTCTAGTGAAATAGCGGGGAAATAGTCCAAATATTTTATGTCACATGATGTAGTATCCCCCCAATCAAATGACAGAAATATTTGTATCTATAAGTTATATAATTTACTATAACTCTTTGATATCACATGTACACAATTAACATCTGAAGATCGCAAATTATCATATGACCATTTGCCACTGAAAGAAAATAGAAACCAGAAAAGAAACACTGTCATAATTTTGTTGACATGATGGCCGCCGGTTTATCCAAGGAAAAAGAATATCAATCAACGCCGTCATAAATAGATCGTCAAGATGGCAGCTGGTTTATCCACACAGTGCGGCTGTAGATCATCATTTCTAAACAGTTTTGATGACAATTATGATAAAAACATTTACTGTTCAACACGGGACACGAACCTCCCATCTTGACAGATTTGGCATTCGGCATAATGATAGCTACGCACTGCATCATAGAATTGATCTACATTGCCTTTTTACAAGAGAAAAGAGCGAGGAAAGAGCGCTCCTTTTTAATCCCAAGCTTTCCTCTGTCATAAAATTTCAAAATCAATATAGGTAACCATTCAAGTTGAAGTACCCATTATATCTTTCTCTAAAAGTGTCAAACTCAACCACTTCAAGTGGCTAGTTGTATAGGCACTAACAATTACAGACATCTGATTTGCATCACTGCCCATCTTATAAAATCTGGCTCTTTTCAGTGAGGTGTTAATCACCGTTCCTTTTTCACTCCTTTTAACAATAGAAAAAAGGAGGGAGCTTCCCCCCCCCCCCCCCCCGCTTTTCTTGAGTTTTCCTCTATTTGTAAAAAGGCAGGCCCCTAAAAGACTAAGAAGATCATGATTTTGAAAAACGGGTGTTTTTTAAAAATATTCCATCAACATTTTTAGTTTTGGATGTGTGTTATATTATATTATTAGTATGACTGGAGTGTAGTGGAGAAAAAAGAAATAAAGATATTTTAATTTGTAAATTTGTGTATTCTGTATTTTTCCTGATTATTTTTCTCTTTGTTTTGAATTATTCCGTGAGCATATATTTATCCATTAGACCAAGAAAAAAAGAACCCTGTTCTATGGGCAAACGGACCTCTCAGGTAGGGTCATTTGTTCAGATTTTTTTTTGGGTGGTAGGGGGGGGGGGGGGGGGGTGAATTTTCAACATTTTCTGAGAAAAAAAATGTTTATGAAGAAATGGGTCGATCGGGCCTGTAGAACCTGTAGAAGAGGTTTTTTTGTGACCTTAAAGACCATTCATAATTTAATTGTGATGGCTTTGAGGGTTAGGTTTGTATGTGTTACGTCATGATGGTTTTGTGCTTTACACCGTTTAGGGTCTATTATTGCTGGACAAGAGTGGGTAGCTGTGGTAGGCGAGTGAACTGTCCCTCACGGTACCCCTCCCTCAGGCCCTGGAAGAGCAGACAGGAGGCATCTATTTCAATCAAGTTCAACCCTTGTTTTTCTTTGCAACCTTTTTATTTGGTGATTATTTAAAAAAAAAATGAAACCAGTGATGATTATGAACCACCCAATGATTGTGAACGTACAACAATTGTTTTTGAGACTGGCCAACAAGTTGCCAACCATTATTGAACTTTTTTATTGTTCTGGTAAATCACCCAACCCAACATTTAATGCTATGTGTTCTTATCTTCATTTTCACACCAGTATCTTTTGCCCTATCCCATACTTTTCTTTTTGAGATTCTGTTATATCCTTCATCATGTGAGGAATGTAGGTCAGTTCAGTTATAACTAACTACTATTACGCTACATGAATATTTATGATGGCATTGGCAATGAATAGTGTGTTACTGTGTTTAGAATTGTTTAAAACCTGAATAAGGTACAAAATGTATTGTAAATCATTTCCCCACATTGTTTTCTTTCTATTTATGACAGCAACCCTTTTTCATTATTTATAATATTTGTTAAATACCCATCGAGAATGCCTATTCATTATTTCTATGTATTTATCCTCTATGGAGAGGATGGCAACTAGGAAATACAGGTGGCAAGGAGATAGGGATACGTGACTGAAAGGTGTTGAATTTCAGGTGCTTTACCATGCTAGGTCTTGTGGCCGAACCAATAAGGTGCCTGCACAGTAAGCAAGAGGTCCTGGGTTTGATTCCCGGGGGAGATTGTTTTCCCATATTGTCTCCTTTATTATCCCCCTGGTTTTAAAACCAGAAGGGATTTTGTCATCATGTCATGTCTGTCCGTGTGTCTGTGCGTCCATATGTGCCTTTTGGTTAGCCTTTTTCGAATGCTGTATCTTTTGAACGGATGGACGGATTGACTTCAAACCTTCAGCGATAGGTAGGCCATGGTCAAAACCTGGGGGTCTAATTTGCATAGGTCATCTGTGGTCAAAGGTCATCCAGGGGTCAAATCGTAAAATTTGCCCGATTTACTTCAAACTTGGAGAAAAGAAACATGAACACCAGGTGAACATGTCTACAATTAATTAGAGGTCATCTGATGTCAACAGTCATTAGAGGTCATCCAAGTTCAAAGGTCAACAAGGGGTTAATTCGTGCATTGAACACCGGGGGACAAAAATAATTAGAGGTCATCCGACCTCATTTTTGGGGGTCAAATTTGCATAGGTCATAGGTCATATGTGACCTTCGACCTCATTTAGTTGATCTCCCAGCCAGGGGGATTCGCAAGTCATGACTTGCAGTATTTTTTTATATTTACGACGGCGAACCTGTTTAAATATTTATAATATTTGTTTAATACCCATCGTGAATGCTTATTATTTCTATGAAAATATATACATTTGTACATCGTCCGTTAAGGAAAGGCAAAAAAGGTGCCGTAATTTGGCCATGTAAAAAAATTAAGGTCGTTTCTTGTAGCCTATAACCAGCCGCCCCCTGCCCCCCCCCCACATTTTTGAATAAGAAGTTAAAAATGTATTTTATTTTTTGTATTTCTCAAAAATTATTGAGAGTAAGATGTTTGTTTTAAAAATCAGCTACAATCACTTTCACATGTTTTCATAGACTCGGGCATCAAAGACTCGGTCTCGAACTTGGACTTGGACAGTAAGGACTCGGTTCAGACTCGGGTAGGGTAGACTCGACTCCAACACTGTTTGTCAGACCACAACAAATTTGATTTTAGAAAACTAAAATGGACTGAATATCTCAGGTATGAAATGTTAAAAGATAAATCCAACGGACGCAGGAACAAAACACACCAAGGATCAGAAAACTGATACAAAAAGGATCTCGAAAATGCAAACTGCAAAGAATAAAAGCAGATATACCAATATCATGCGGGGAAACAAGCAATAACAATGGATAATAAAGCGATAAAACCATGAAATATACTATAAGGCAAGCAATGAGAATTACTGTGCACTAAAACAAATAACGATAAAACATGAATATGCACTGGGACAAGCAATACAAATTGCTGTGCAATAAAATAACGTACGTAATAAATGAATAATTTCATTAGATAGTCTACTTTGTACAAGTAAAGAAATTCTTTGTGTTTAAAAGATAAAAATATATTTTATGTCTATTGCCGTTCAAGCGACAAAAAAACCACCATGTTCTACAGACACGACGGACCCACTTTCAGATTGTATTTTGTTTACAATTTGTTTCGAAAATTGTTAAAAATTTACCAACATTTTCACAAAACTTGCTTTACCCTCCAGGCTCCATGGGAAGAAAATGGCTATAAATCCATTGTACATGTACAGTAGGTAAAATTTGTCTGTACAAATGAATCAAACTACATTTTGAACATTTGAGACAGGATTAAATGTAGGCCTTTGAAAAAAAATTGATTTCCCGGCAAGCTAGCCCAAATTCCTCTCCAAAATTGACAAACTTCCCACTATTTCTTATGTACTTCTTTCTTTATATTATATGGAAGAGTAAAATTTCCCTCCAAATGCCCAAATTTCCCGTCAAGGAGCTTCCCAATTTTCCAATTTTGTATCACGCCCGATTACAGTGCTGATCGGGGTACAAACAAATTGACAAATCTGGGGGCCTGGCTATTATACTACACAACAGTAGCAATTAAAGGGGTACAAACTAGCCAAAACTGTCAAATTATAAGGGGTCCATGACCCCAAGATCCCTTAAAATGCCATTTTTTATTTTTAAGAAAATTACAACAAAACAGTTGCACAATTTGGGGGTATTTAGTGTCATTTTTCCTGATTGACTGACACTACTTGAAATGTTTGTCCACTAGGAGAACACGTTTTTTTTGCCTTTTTTGAGAAAACTTAACATATGTTTACACATTCTTTTCTTTTTGGGCAAATGTTATTTTGTGCACAATTGAATGCAGCCTGGCAATTCCCACTTTAACAGCACATGGAGAATCACATTTGTGAGGATGCAATGCTGACGTCATCTAGCGTGCTATATCATCTCCCGTGCAACATCTCAACAATTTATCAGTTTTTTTCAGAGACAAGATGCAAGACCACCTTCCATCTAATATTGACGAAGTAGTGTCATTGACCAAACGACTGATGGTCATTTCCCGTTTTATTGCACATCTGACCGGTCAATTATTTTTAAATGTGCTATATTTTTATTTTTTCCACACTCTTGTTTGCAATACATCATCCGCTGCGCATCTGTACTCTCAGTGCATTGTGCCAATTACGGAGGTGAACGACTCTCGCTGATGTATAAATACTCTCTGCATAGTAATAGGATATTTTAATGCCATAAATTTAAACAAAATCGCAGGGTTGACTCTATGTACATTTGTATCCAAGTCTGTATGGGATAGTACTAGTAGTACATGTGTAGTTAAATTAAAATATGTAAAGGGTAATGGAACTCATTTTAAAATCACCGTGCCATCAATATGGTCAATGAAAGTCATTCACATTATGTGTATTTATCAAATTTATTATATTGATTGTATAAGTTCCTTTGCCCTTAAATAAAAGTGAGGTTGCTGCTCCAGTCCATATGGCAGGGCATCTGTTATCTGCGGCGTATTGGATCAAAGCAAAAGTACGACAAATACATCAAAAATAATTGATGATCAGCAAATCAATTTTGTTCTCCATTTTTATGAGCAAGGCTTTGACTTAAACAATTATAAAATGTGCAAGTGCTTAATGAAAAAATTCATAATCATATATTTTACATGTTTATTGTGTCATCAAGGGTGGGGACTTGAGACCTAAATATTTTAGGATTTCAACATAATCCTCATTGTTCACTATTCAAAATATCTGCTAAAATTGGGAAAAAATGAAAGTCCCTTTAAAAAAACTGATGATGAAGCTAGAACTCAACACAGTATTCTATTGCATATCCATTTGGTGTTCAGATAGTGTGCACTAATGAAAGCAACTCGATATCTATCATCACATATTACCCACGATGCCACTTGAGTAATGCAGAGGTGCATTTTGTTCTAGAGAACTAATGGTTCTCCATTTTTACAGTCATTACTTGATAATAGCAGCTTTTCAGGATCTTTTGTAAGATAAAGTTTCACCTAGAATATGCATTAAAACCCAGTGTCATGGTTAACGATGAATGATGAATGGAATGTGCCTGGTACACGGGTTTAGCATGAAATGCAATCTGCAAAGAATCAAACGAGAAATTTAAATTTAAAAAAAAAATTATCAAGAAAAAAGGAATACAATAAAATTAAACCTCTTGGCTTCAAAATGTCAATTTAATTGACCAATTTTTCTATTATAGAATTAGCTATTTCAACAATGTCGGGAATTTCTTGATGTTTTATCCATGTTTATCATAAATAGGATGATGCAGATTACAGAAAACATGTCGTGTCTTCCATTGTTTTATTCTAAACAGGTAAAATAAGATAATGATGAAATTAAATAGAAACATAAAATGATTGAATTAATATCACAGTGAAAAATCACTGTCTTAAAATATTATAAAATGATAACAACCCATTGTCATGTTGTATAACGTCATCGGATAATGTGAAGATCATGAGACAAATGAAACGAGATAGTTTGCCCATGGGTCAGGAAACCCATGCAAAATTGATGCGGTATTGGTTGCACGACATAATGGCAACCAATACACACTAGGACATGTGTGTGTGTGCGGGTGATATCATATCAGTTGGGAGCTCATAGAGCGTCTTGAAAAATGATAATTGATTATTTTTCCATCAACATAAAACATTTTTGGTCTCAAAATCTGTGATCATGTATTTATTATTGGTGCTCTCATCATCAGTGTAGAACAAATTTCAATTCATGCGTAATAGATGAAAGCTTGTCTTCTAATTAAACCTGCTAACCTGATGATTTTTTTTCTCAAAAAGTAACATATACTGTTTGTTTTAACATTTGTGTGGTTAGAATGCCAATATTTGAATTATTTTTTTAGCAATTTTGAAAAAGTGAGCATCTTGAAATCTGAAGCAGGTTAAAAAGGGGGGAGTCTTAAAAATAGGTTGTCTTTGCTACAGACCATGTAACTGCGTCATCCACAACAAAAGAAATTTCTGGGAACCCTGCTATTGGAAATATCTGTACCACACGGAACCTCCGGCAGCCACTCAAGGCTTCGGAGCTCGATAGTCGTGTTTTGCACTCTCTTTGTTCCACTGACCAAGAACTGAGTCTTTGACAAAGACTAATTAAGAATAGGCAGAACAGGTTGAAAAAGTGTCTCTAGCCGTTAGGTACACACATGTACATTTATGTACTGTCCATTCATCTAACCACTAACCAAGGCATGTACCTCTTTTTAGAGCACCAGCTGCTGGATTTGAACCTGAGACCTTCCACATGCAAGTCAAGTATGCAGTATTAGACCAAAAGAGGATGTCTCCATCAGGTCCATTTAATAATAACATACCTATTACATACAGTTCTAATGTCAGTACCAGGTTCCTAATAATAAATACAATTTATGTATTAAAACATACCTACTGTATGTTTTATTATAATCATGTAAAAATTTACAAAACAAAACCTCTGTCTGGTTTTGTTGAGTGAGAAATGTTCGTTACCATACAGTGAAGATAACTGTGTTTTTCATCAGATTCTATACCAATCACCACTCCAAGTCTTATAACTAATTGTTATTTTCTAAAAATAGGTAATAAAATGATTACCCATACAATAATGTGATTTGATAGGTATTGTTCACACCACACCAATTCAACTGCTCCCCTCCAAGGTTAGTGTGACAGCCCTGACCCTCCAGACATTGATCAATCAAATCATGATCAATATTGTATTGTTACAAATCTGTATTGTTACAGTGATCAGACCACTACCTAGGATCCATTGTATTTTTACCCATACGTGTAGATCCCTATTCAAAATGTTTGTTGTTCATAAAAAATTGTGTGGACATTTTTTATGAATTCATTGAACTGTGGATATCACGGGTCAAGTGTTGCCAAGAAAACCGTGAAAAAATCCCATGCAAAATTTTGTGTAAATGTATTAAATACATGTATAGGCCACAAATAATAGTGGGAAGAGACACAGGCTGGGGATAAAGTATGTCATTCAAATTCAACCAATGATATATTTGATATTTCTATTCTTAATTGCCTTGATATTTCTCCAATTATATTAATATGTTCTAAAGTTTAATATATTGTAACAATTAAAGTGCTCGTCTATTAAGGCCTATCAATGATGCTTGGAAAACAGTGCTGGTTATTGAAGCATTTATTATTTCCTTTTTTACTCCTTCAGTAACCCCCCCCCCCCCCCCCCCCCCCCCCCCAGTATTATGAATTTGGTTCAAAATGGCCAAAAATGCCAATTTTAAATTGAGAACAAAATGGTCTTAAGCTGAATGGGGAACAATAATTAAAGCAGATAAGGTGAAAAGGTGTTTTTATGGTTGCAGATACGTACTAGTATGATTTGTGTTGTGCCCCCTCCCCCTCACGAGTACAGCAATTTATGCAGGCGAGAAAACTGCCACAATGATGCATAATACAACATTGTAGCCGAGTCAAAATCCATTATCTTGTAATGTAGAATGTGTATAGTTTTATCGTCTTTTGTCATGTACTGAGGTTTAAATTTCATTTTATTACAGGTCCCTTATAATAAGATCTCCACCTGAATCTAGCCATCGGCACTATACAGATACAGTTGCCATGCTTCTGTGGCTATTCTATTGAATCTAATCATTAATTGATGGTGAAAATGTGACAGAGTTTGGAAGGTATCATTGTCATATCAACTTTGAAATATAGGGAGCTGGGAGCATTACTTAAGAGAATATTAAGAAGGCGGGCGAAAAACATATGGTAGGATGGACATTTAAAGAGGGTCGAATGATCGGTAGTCATATTTTTAAAACAATCTTTTGTACCAAAGATTACTGTCCATTGTATGGTATTCCAGAATTGCAAAATGTGAGGGAAAATGTATAAAAAAAAAATCAAAAAAGGGTTTCAATTTTGTAAAAATAACCCCCCCCCCCACATCCAAAAAAATAGAGTTTGTTCCCCTAACATAACAACTGTTTCTGTTTGTTTGCAATATTTTACATTTATATCATTATCTAAAATTCATGCCTAAGTCAAGATTCATCATATCCTATTGCCATAGAAGCTTGTTGAAAATTTCTTTTGATATAATTCATGTATATAATATGCTTATATGTTTGACTAGCACTCTTGTTTTGTAAAATTTGATGAAAACAAAAGAGGTAATTTATGATTATTTTTCAAAGCAATAACTTCCTCCAGGTCTAGGCTATCTCAGCAAAGAGATTTAAACATCTCAGTCAGTTAATCTCTTGCAACAATGATTGATTAGAAATATGATCCTTCAATTCCGGTGGTTTGTCCATACAATCATTGCCACGAATTGTAGTGTCACACTCGTGAATTATTTATGAAAATGTCTCTCCCCGCATGCGTTTATTCACCCAAGAGTGCATGCATGTACATAACATGGCATGGCAAATCTAGGACAATCTTGTTACACCCACACAGCCGCCTCTCGTCCGACCGCTGCTGGGATGACATTTTCTTTATAATTTCCCCATGGATGATATTATCTCCTGGTCAGCGGCAGCCATCTTGGAAACTTAATTACTCCTATCCTCCTTGGTTACCACCATCACCCAGAGGCAAACTGCTAGAGTTGAAATTGAATCATTTAACTCCCCTGGCATGGACACACCCTCAAGTAATGCTCTGTTTTCAAATGAGAGGAACAGCAGTAACTAGATAGATAAAGAAAAATACTCTAGCATTTAGAAACAACCTGTATGCTGATTGGAAATATTACATCTAATTAGGAATGAGAGAAACCTACAAGAGTCTGGAGTGCAGCAAATTTCCATAAAAAAGAGAATATCCTTCCAAATTATTTATTTTCTGAACTAAAATAAATTTTCCTCTTAAGTGAGGAACCACCCCCGCCCCTGATTTGTGGGCCCGACCGACCCACTTTCTCCGTTTTTCTAGAATTTCTAAAATCATGTAAAATCTGCCAATTTTTTGGCCAAAAAGTCAACATATTTTTCTTCCGAAATGTTAAAATAAAAAACGAATTTTTGCCGATTTTGGTGACATTTTAGGTACCAAAAAACAAACAAAGCCGGACCGACCGACCCTACTTGACAGGTACGTCCGCCCGTAAAACAGGTTTTTTTTACGTCGCCTAAATCTTAAATTTGTGTTCCCCAAATCCGCTTTTTGATCGCGCGATAGCGTAGGGATCTGTAGTGTATAGGTGCATTCCCGGGGCGCATTAGGGCTAAAGTGTAATGATCTATCATTCAATGTGATCGATCCTTGGGGATGAGGGGTGGGAGGTATCGTCAGAGGAATGTTTTTACCACATTCTGTAGATGTAGATGGAGGCTTGTAGGCCTACATGTACTCATCACAATCAAATACTTATGCATACATAAAGTACATCCTCAATTGGATATTGGCCTCATAATCGGATTTAATAACAGCGTTTAAATTTGTATGCAAAGGTGGTTAGATTGATACACTGGGCAGTCGGTGACCTACATGTTTGTATGGTGAATATAGAACATTGACTGTCAAAGTTGATTATCTATAAATTAAATTGGCACCATTGCCTATCAAATGAAATTAGACTTTCAATGGGTAGGACTTAGTATATCTGGGTAGCTAGCCAACCAAGATCTCGATTCATATTCAAAAGATAACCACATCTATTGGGCTTTTGTTAGCAACCCAACACACAGCACACATGTGAACAATATGGGATTCTAACGAAACCTTTGATGGGCATTTGTAAACACAGAAATGTATTCAAAAATAAATGTATGTAAGGTGACATAGAAAATGTGTGCACTTTTTTGATTAAAAAAAAAAAAAAAAAAGATTAAAAAAAACAACTTGAAAATTGCAGAAAATGTACCAACATTTACCAAAATTGTTGAACCGGCAAAAAATTTGCCTGATCGGCCGTACCTGAGAGGTCTGTTTGCCCGTAGAACAGGATTTTGTCCCCCACTAGTCCCTTAATTCATGTAATTGTATTTGAATAGTTTTTTCCCCATTAAAACGTTCAATTGTGAGCACAATTCTCTCATCTACATGTAGTATTGATTCAAATGGCCTCTCAAAGCTTACAATGATGCTTGTTTTATCGCTGACCACAAAGCGCAGCTTGTAGTTATCTTGTGATATAAAAGCAAAATCAATGTTGTTATTGATATTTGTTGCACTGTGTCCAATACTGATGGCTATTTAGTATTCATGGACTATGTAGCCAGAGGGGAGATAATAATGACTTTATGCATATTAGGCCCAATTAGGATTGGGCAAATCAAAGGTTTGACTGTGAGTTAGATCATGGTCTATGGTGGAAAGCGGAAATCTATTTTATTGTTTAATTAAATAATGGGACTCTTCATGAACAATAAAATATATGCGTTAAAGTTGATTTGGATGGTGCAAAAACCTGAATACTTCAGAAAATGATGTTAATCATTTTAAAACACAATATGGAAGTATGTAGATGGCAGATACAAAATATAAGGATTGATAAGAAAGAAATGAATTCCTCCCCCTTTCCCCTTTCTAAAATTATAATTGCACCCATCTAGTGACTTTACAATACAAATATAACATAATATCTTGCATATCTTAACATTAGTACAATGTATGGTGTTTCAATCCTGAAATTCCTTAGTAGCAATGAATTTAGAAATATCATCAATAATCAACAAATAATGACCTATTTTTCCTGGGCCTCATCGATCCTCTTCAATAATTATGTAGCATAGTGCGTATTTATGGTAGTTTCACGTAGAAAGCAACCAGCATAGCCACGGAGGCTTAAAATAGGGTAATAAGGAAATGGAACACATGCACCTGTATATCCGAAGTGTCTTCCCATTTGGTGAGGACCCTATTGAACACAGACATGTTGGCTCCTCGTCGTTTGTTTTTGTTCACCTGAAATGAGATAGTGTGCCAATTGCTCTCATTTCACCTATGCTAGGCTTGCGTACAGGTTTAAAGGGATATTAAAAGAGAAAGTTTGATTTGCGTTGATGCCTTCATAGGATGCATTGAGATTTACAGGCATCCTCTTTGTTCTTTACAAAATGTATGTGTTTTCTTTTCTTTTCAGCCCATATTTGGGATTTGTACCTCGATTTTACACTGTGTTTCAGCTTTTAAAATTATTGTCCTCATTTTTGTCTGGGGCCGGCCTCTCATGCCTGGATTTAGTATCCTTATTTGTTTTCATTACAATTTTATCACATGCAAATTTTAAAAGTAATGGTTTTGTGTATCATAAATAAGTTGGGAGGTATTACTATAATTAATGCATTACAATACATTTCCACTGACTCTTATTTTCTTATTTGTTCTCTTTCTTTACATGCATTGGACACTGTATTACCATCAATCAGGTAAGTTTTGAAAAAATGAAAGAAAATACATAAAAGCAAGATATTACAATGTGTTTTTATTTTCAGAAAGTGGAATTAGACGGACGATTCCATTATCAAAGGAGGGAATAAGTTTGGAAACTCAATTGGACTACACAATTTGTTTTCTTGCGTGGTTAAAATAAAAGTGAATATTCCATTTATAGATATGGTGAATTCTGCACATCCTACTGCACACTTGTTGCATTTCCTGGATTTAACTCGACCCAATTTCTATTCAATTTCTGTAACATACCCAAATACTGCCGTCCTATACCTACCATTTGTCAAATTTATGGTTTATGACCACAGTTTTAGAGATAGGACTATAGTTTTAAGTTCTAGTTCTAAGTTTTCACAGTTAGATTATTGCCTTGTGTACCACAGCTTGAGAAGAATGAATGGGGGAGGCATTGTCATGGGTGAATCTACTAGTCCAACAATTGCTATTTGGATGTGCCAGATCTTCTTGTGTGAATTTAGAACAAATCAATAATCAATCTCAATACCTAAGTTCCATGACCCCAAAACCAACTGTGATTTTGTGTTAGTAAACAGTGTTTCTATGGCAACCTGTAACAGCTGTTGAATTACTTTGTGATATTAGTACTTACCCTTCTTTAAGTGCATTCATGCATGCATGCATTCGTTAGATACAGAGATAGATGTAAATAGTAACAAAAGCAATGATGCTACATGTAGCCTCAGGCATGGGAAAAAAGGGAATGTTATACCAATTGTAGCAACATTTCTCTTCTCGTACTGTATTTCTTTATAATTTAGAACTCAGATTTCCCTTCAAATGCCAAAATTTGTAAACAAGGACATTTTTGTTCTACATACATGTACATTAATCTTCAATTTGAAATAGGACAAAAACATACCATATCAGGAATCCTAACAGTTCTTTCAGTCAATAAGACTGCTTTCATACGAACTCTTACATGTACACACATGCCCTTCATAAATCTGCTTGATAGAAAAATAGCAAGTTGTAAATATCAAAGTGGATGGATGGTGTATAAAGAGTATGTTATTTGTGTGTATGTGGAAGGGTTGTATGGGTCACTGGGTCATACAATATGAACCAAGTTTTTGCTTTGAATTCACATGTAACACAATTTACTGTTCACAAATATTGGATTAACAATTGAAGTGTTCAGGTGTAAAAAGGCAATGAATGTCACACTCATTTTATTGCTAACTAAATTATTGCATATCCCTGCTCTTTAGGGCTGCTATTTCAAAATGCAGCCTTATCTAGGGAATACTATGATTGAATATAGAAACATTGAGACATTCCATCCTCCTTGTATTTTATTATCCCTCCCCATAGAGCTGCTGTTTCAAAAACCAGCCTATCCAGGGAAATGTTAAGATTGAAATAGAAACACTGAGTCATGTCATTGATAGCCGTTCTCGAAATGGAGCAGTTCTTGGGCTGGACCGAGATAGGGTACATGTAGTCTTATGGTAGGACTGAGATAGGTACATGTAGTCCTATGGTAGAACTAGATTTGCAAACAGAAATTGATTTCAGGGTTAACCAACATTGGCGAATGCAATATCAATGCTGATAATCGCTAATGTTAAAACCAATTTTGGTGATTACTGAAATAATTTCTATTCGTTAGCAAATTTAATTAATTTATATTATACCGGAATAATACTCGAATGAGATTGGTATTTCTTGTGTTTTGCATCTGAACTTTCAAATTGTACATGGATAGGAGTTACTCTATAGCATCATGCATGGTAGTGTCATTTTTATTAAACTCAGGAGGATGCATACCCTTTTTCATAGACTGTTAGAGTAAGTTATTAGCTTATGGTCACATTTTATTTGGCTGAGAAATCAACAAAAATGTCAAACTTTTGTACAAATCTAATAATTGATTATTGGGTGACAAATACATAATGGATACTAAGTTATAGCCCAATCATGATACCTTCGTGGGCATCGCGCAACGTGGGTGGATAAAAGTTGATATTGTTTCAAAATGCACTCGATATCTATCAATGATGGGAATATGAACAGGCTGTAAGATGCATAGAAATCCCAAACATGCTCCAATTTAAATTTGACATGGGGATACCACCATGCGATTTCAATCAGATATTAATTGTTTTCTGATGTAAGCAAGTGCAGTAAATATGATCTGCTTGTGTTTGTAAACAGGTTCTACATATTGGGCATATGGCTTTGGTAAAGACATTGTCAGTCAGACACCCATGAGATTCTTGTTGTGACGCAAAATTGAATCCCAAAGTTTGACATTTAATATTTAATGAAAGAAAACATACTACTCCCATATGGACCCATGTACTTCGCTCAACCATTTATGCGCAAATTGATATCTATCAACATACAATGTGTATTGAAAATTCTCTGAAGATCTCGATTATGCCACATGGTTGATGCTTCAAAATATTAGCAAAGTCAGACTGATTATAAAAACTACTGTAACTGTACGGTCATCCACCTTATTGAAACAAATATCGTATTTTGCTCTCTTTGAGTTTGAGCCCCGGATGCTGCCAGATTTCATCAAATGTGAGATGGGATAAAAATAAAGATGGAGATTATTTACCCATGAATAACGACATAGTTTATTTAAGATGAGATGATGGGTTGATGATGGGGCCAATGTTAACACTTTCCACGCAGCAGCCAGCTGCAGACGACATTCCAAAATTTCACAAAATGATTCAAAAATGTCATAATTATTGAATTTCATCACAATATTTGGAATCACCATGAGAAATGCATTGAAGTAAGTACAAACATGCCTAGTATTGGTTAATTAATTATTGAGATAGACTTTGAAAATTGTGAAAGGTTTCTGAAAAATCTGTTTTGTGTATGGTAGAAATAATAGCCGCGTGGAAAGTGTTTAGAGGAAGATATCCAAGACAAGAATCCCCTTTGGGGGATGGTAAACAGAGCATGTTATGCTTTTGACCCTAAGAAACCTGTGTTATGGAATACTAAATACTGCCTCCAGGTGAAATTCATAAGAATAATATTTATCAATATTGTTTGCAGGTCTATGAATTTAAATTTTGCGTTTCCACTTTTGCTCTTTGGGGAAATTAAATTGCGGATGAAAACTTCAAGTTTGATTTGAATATCGTTTTTACCTTGGAAAAAAAAATCGATAAAGATTGATAAAATTGTGGTTTCGTCAAGATCAAATGCGATAATATATTTAATCTAATCAACCAATGTTTGTCTAGGGTTTAGTGATACAAATCCTATCATTTATGAGACAAAAATATATCACATTATACCAAATACTAAAAAATATGCAAAGCTGTATTCACTCAGTTCACTGACTTTTAAAACATCAATTTCCTGCTGAAAATACTGTCAAAAAGACAAATGCAGATTTTCGGGAAAACCCCCCAAAAAAGCAAAGAATATAAAATATTCATGAAGACATACGTGTGGCAGCATGCATGCATGACAAGATTATCAAATCTAGTTCGCATGTGACAGTAAATCCATTTTATATGTGACAATTCCGTGATGTTTATAACGTGAAAAAAACCACTTGAACGTACCACTCTTGACAAGTCAGGCCACGGTGTGAGCATTTGAATAAAAAGATTTTATGATATATGTAGTGAATACTAAGTGCCATTTCCATACTGTAAAAGTGCTAATTTTTGCGCAATTAATTTCTTGTTTTTTGCAGATTTTCATCTGTTTTGCGTGTTTTTAAATTCACGATTTGTAGCTTCATCACAATAGACCTATACGCAAAAGAAATGTATCGGTGTGTTATTATTTTCGCAGTTGCTGGTTCGAAGGCGAAAAGCATGAAAATAAATGTAACACAAAAATGTCAACTTATACAGTAAATTAAATTTAATGGCTAGCTGGTTCTATCCATCTTTGTAGTGTTATGGGGTCACTGACCCTGCAGAATTTCATGTCTATTTGCCAGGGTATCTGTCTCTGAAAGTAAAACCCGATAGATAAAATACATACACGTATTACAGGCTCCAAATGCCGCTGTTCAATCTGAATTTCAATGACACAAAATCAATGAACAGTAAAAGCTCATTTAATACAACGAGTGTATTTTCAAATTGTATGCATCCTAGCAGCCGCCGTTTGTAACAAATTGGTATTAATTTCTGCGCCATGCAGGCAATCACGATTATTATAACCGCAGGTCTATCCAACTGACTGTTGGTTGGTACATGTACATGCCATAGGGTCATCTGTCGGTCAACATATTCTTAGAAATGGAATTGTATTGTCTATGCTAACTGCACAACAACTACCTGATCTAATCCTGGTATGCACATTATTTATAGTAAATAAAAGTGAACATTTAATTTTGCAAAACAGAATAATTCACCAAAAGTCCCCCGCATGAATATTTCTTAAAATGTAAGTCTATCACAAACAAAAACACACCCCTGCATAAACGTGTGTGCAATCAACACATGAAAATAAATCAATTTTGGCATGGCAGAACTTGAATTTTTTTTGGAATAATTATGTAATACCCTTCGCATTGTATCCTTCACACTCTACATTTTACGGAATAAAGTGTATTGTATTGTAGGATGTAGAGGGTATTCCAGAATTATGTCAACAAATTGAACGCAAAAATTATCACTTTTGCCCAGTATTGATGGCTTGCTGGATGTGAGGTAAACAGATGTTACACCAATTGCAAATCAAACAGATATTTTTGTGCATAATTTGTTCACAGTCTGCCAGACGTGAACAATTTTCTGATTTTTAAAAAGTGTATAAGTTAAATTTCTTATCCTTTGACACATCCGGAATTTATTTGTATTTGGTGGTGAAAAGTGGAAAGTAAAATAGTGCGAATATTTACAGCTTCAATGTTACGTGTGAAGCATGATTAAAAATATTCCAAAAAGTGCAAGTCTAATAGCGTCATGAGGGTTCATGGTGGATGTTCAATATCTTTCATAGTCAGGTTTGGATTGACAAGTGATCAATAATTAAACATCCAAGTGGAAAAAGGTGTTTATGATGTTAAAAATAGTGGAATGTTCAAATTATGAATTGTTTGTGTGTTACAGGATAAAAATGTTTTGTTTACAGACGAAATGTAATCAGGAGAATATTAGACTATTAATTTTGCTATTGATATTTAATTAATAATATTGGTTACTATAAATTAGAAGTAATTCCGGGCAGGGGCGGGTCCGGGTCCGGGGGGGGGGGGGGGGGGGGGGGGGTGCTGCGGTGGCTGCAGCACCCCGGGGTATGAAGAAGAAAAAAGAAAAAAAGGAGAGAAAGAAAAAGGAAAGGGGAAAAAGGAAAGGAGACAAAAAAGGAAAGATAAGAGAAGAAACGGAAACGGAATAGAAAGGCAATATTGGGGCTATAGAACAAGAAAAGGGCCTGATCAATTGCATTTTTGGGGGATCGTCTTTTCACAGCACCCCGGGGTGCGACCATCCTGTATGCGCCCTTGCTTCCGGGCACAAATATTTGAATTCATAATATTTGTTTGTTTGCAACAGATATTCTACAAAAATTATAGTTCCTACTCACTCAAAATATAGCCCATTATATACACTGTAAAGAATAAACCAAAAAAGAAATAACATCCTTTTTGTCTTCGAAAAAGAGCATAATTTCCCCTCTTGTTAATAAATACATGTATGCAAAGATGCAACATAATGAAATTGATGTGTGATTATGAAGGTAATTTGTCAAATTTCAGGATGATAGTGAACTCATTCATAGAAATTAAGAGTCAAATATAATAATAATCACTGCAGTGTTACAAGGTGCATAATTAAGTAGCCAATTTGATTATGTAGCCCAATTAAATTAGTTTGACTACTTTAGTCTTTAGAAGATCGAGTAACTCTTTCACCTTCCCTTGTGCAGTGACATCACAGTGTATTGCAGTGATCCCAAGTGTGACTCCTAAGCGACTGTGTACTGTAAACGTGGACATTTTCGGGCTACTTTGTACGTATAACTGGAATACACACTTGACGCCTCTTCACAGGGGAGAGAAAACTGTTGAGTCCTCACAGGGGAGAGACGACTGTTGAATCAAACATACAATCATGGAAACGGTGCTAGACTTTGAACAAGTCCACAACAAACTAAAACGTAACACTGTAAGCAAACTTTATCTAGTCTAGGATGTATGTTGCATTCAGTAGTTGTGTTGAAGTTATTATCATATGAAGAGGTATTTTGCAAAAGGGCCTACATCCACTTTGGCTCTTATTGAGAAAAAGTCAAAAAACTGTTTCTAAATATTCAAGTTGAGCAATTGAAAAACTGAATGGATTATGAAAGAGGTACACTACATACTAATTGAAATTGAAATAAATTTTAAATGTGCTAGTTTTAATTTTTTTTAAAATCATGTTTACATTTTTTGAAAATTTGGATGTAGGCCCTTTTGCAACAAAACTCCATCTGTTTGTACATAAAGAAAAAATACCACACACAAAAAATCATTTATTTTAATCATGTCAAATAAATAAGTTTGATATTGAAATGTATAGGTCAGTGGTCACAATCATATGTTTCAAGGAAATAAAGTCATTTTTTTCAAAAATACCTACATCTCATTGTAAACAGCCATTGAAGTTGTTGTTTTGTTGCAAAAGGGCCTGTATCCCGATTTAATTCTGGATACAGGCCCTTTTGCAACAAAACAACAATTTCAATGGCTGTTTACAATGAGATGTAGGTCTTTTTGAAAAAAATGACTTTGTTTCCTTGAAACATATGATTTTTCCCTATACATTTCTATATCAAACTCATTTTTTGAAAAAATGCACCATAGCCCTTTTGCAAAATACCTCTTCATATACAGACTGTAACAAAAAAAGTTATACAATCGCCATTTTATTTTTAGTTCAATGTTAAAATCATGCAATGTCAAAATCTTTAACACTTTGTGTTAAGTTCCGTTTTGGCTACCAGAATCATTTTATTTGGTCTTTTTAACTACTTGCGTTTAAAATTTATGACCAATCTACTAAGTCGTCTAGAAATCGGGTTGGGCCACTTTCACAATAATATCATACAATCTTGCTTGTATAAATGCAATGGTTAGGGTATCATGCAAGGAGCATTAAAGAGAACAATATAATTCTTTTTCAAATAGTTTTATTTCATTTGAATAAATAAATTAATAAAATAAATAAATAATATTTGTAAAGACCTAACCTTCTTTGTAATACTTTTAACCACTTCAAACGAACCATTGTTGTCTAAAAAGAGCGCTCTACTCCTATGTTCCTGGTTCGATTCCATGCATATTCATCCCAGTGGTTTTACCATTGATTAAACCAAAGTGGCCCAGGTGATTTCATGACTACTTTAGACAATTGATCATATCTCTGCTTACCGACCATCGATTGTTATGAAACAAAGCTTATTCGAAAGCTAAGACAATTCCCCTCGCACACATTAAAACTCGAAACAGAATTTCCACGGGAGATATTTTTTATATTTTTTTCAAAACTGTATAACTTTTTTTGTTACAGCCTGTAGGACATAATTATGGCTTGCAAATTGGGCTCCATGTTGCCTCATCTTGTACCATTAAATGTGGTGACAAAATATGGGCTACTTTTCCTGATTAATGGGCCACTTTTATGGCAACACTGTGTCGACATGCAGGTCATTGACTTCAGGGATACAAGCAAATTAATTGAACAATAGGTAATAATTGTACATTAATCACACACGATTTAGATTTGTATTTTGTTACATACAAAATATGATGTGTCAGTATTAAATTGCTGACTATTAAGAAAATATTTGATGTAATAAGAATCTTGTTACATTACAGATATGCAACAATACAATTATATTCCATCCGATGTGTTATCCAAAACTATACTTAGTTTTATTTGATCATTGAGTGAAATTAAAGAGTGTAAATCCTGAGATGAATATTCAGGTATATTTGTTTCAGGTAAATCTTCCATTCAAAATAACATAGGATGTGTGCATTTTTTGCCATGATGTTATTCAAACTAAATATAGGCCTAATGTATGAGTATGCAGTATTAAATTGTGATAATGTTGAGGATTATTTCAGTAAAATGAGTTGTTTAAACATCGTCAGTGATATCCTGTAATTTTATCTCAACATAAATATTTTCATATATCAATTACAATCTGAAATCAAGCAGACATGTTTGAAACATCCCTGCTTTGCCCCAGCTACAAATTTATAGCGATCGGTATGCTGCACAATACCGCATTCCCGCACATTTCACTTAAGGCTAAGGTTATCGTACCAATTTGAGAACGAAGATATCGTCTGTTTGATACCGCCTTGCATCCATCGCGAGGAGCAGAAACATACCACCAATGTGGAAACAAATCGGTGCAGAAAAGAAAATGTCCGCAGGCCCTGCACGCCCTGGAAGATACACAACCACTAAGAATGTAAAACAGGCATGGGGGATTCATCTCTTAAATTAAAAGTTCAGTAGGAGGAACACTGAAGGGTTGTTGTGTCTCTATTGAAAGGTTAAAGCCAGATTCGTTGATCAATATGCAAAATTGAAAAGCTCCAAGGCATGTCAAATGTCATAAAATTATTAATGAATATTTGGTTTGACTACGCTAGAAATTCATATCAAATAATTTTAAGGGTAATCTATCCTTGACATTTGTCAATCTTTTTGCCTTTCATGTTGGAATAATTTTTAACTTTTCTTTTCTTGAAAAAAAAGTTTGTTAAATATCTTATATGATATCAGCCTATAAGATGCATGATAAAGAGAATAGTATCCACAACAAGACAGTAGATTTGAAACCCTTAACCTGGGGGCCACTTGTCTCATTAACTTTCCCTGTATGTTTTTTTAACATATTATATTTCACCCCTCCCCAAATTGATTTTTTTTTCAAGTTAAATGTTCACACATTTTTTTTGGATGGATTTGTTATTTTAACCATAACAAAACTAAAGGCTAAAAAGACTATACCATGTGCCGGTAGGGTGTGGTTCCCCAGTCTATCTCCGGCCGCGCCCAGGTGGGCTGTCATATGCGCAGCAAAAAGATAAGTTATTGCAATCTTGCCCCTATAGCTCAGTTGGACAGGTGGCGGACTGCCACCGCAGGTGACCCAGGTTCGATCCCTGGCGCCGGTGGTGCCTCTTTTTTCCACCAAATTTGACTCGTTTTCTTCCCTGATAGTTTTATTCCCAAAACATGCCCGGGTTAGGGTTATCAAATCCCAAACTGCCCATTTTTTTATAATGCATAGAAATTATGTTTGATGAATATAATCGGGTGTATTAATTAGAAACAACAAAGTGACTACAATGTAAAACAGGGCCATAATTGTGTAGATTTATCAGAGTGTGAACAATTTAAGCATCAAAATATCATTACTTTTACAGAATTATCTAAGACAATCTCCCTGAAGGCATTCTAAAATGACCGATATGTGTCTATATTCTGCAGGTGTTTAATGAAATAGTAAAGAAGTTTCAGGGGAGAAAGCATTCTACACAAAGTGTGTCCCAGTACTGTCACTTAGTTTCTAGGGCACAATGTACATTTTCAATCTCAGCAATTAAATATTTGATGGATTCAAAGGCCATGTTCATGTTCACTTTCCTGTAAATGGAGACACAATGGTGTTAAATACATAGAAAGAGAGAGAGAGAGGGGACAGGGGTGCATGATTGTGTTGACTATTCTACACTGAATTCTGTTCAAAAATCAATGCACCAGCATTTAATTAGGCGACAAAAACACAAACCCTGTTGTATGGGCCCGACTGACCCATTTTGTTATAAATCGGTGAACAAATCGAGGGTTTAGTGCAATAAAGGTCCATCTGCAATAGCTGCCAGATGTTATCATATTTGGTAGCCAATAGCAGACCCCTTGATGTAAACTAAAAGTAAAACAAGGCAGCTATAGCAGATAGGATATTTTTTCACTTACATCTTAGTTATGTGAATAGGCCATATCTACAATAGCTGCCACATGTTTATATTAAGAGTGCTTTGAGATATAACCTATTGACATCACAATCTTAACAAATGGCAGCCATTGCAGATAGGACTTTGTTGCACTAAACCCTTGAAATGTTCATGTGCAATTGAATACCAAGCCAATTTTCTTTTTTGCTTGTCAACAATAGTAAAATGTGTACAGACTTTTTGATTTTTACGGTCATTTTCAAGGGAAAATAATGGGGAAAAAAAGCCCAAATGGCAGGCCTGACCTGAGAGGACTGTTTGCCAGTCAACAGCCCCCACCCCAGTCGACTTAAGGATGAAGCTTCACACAAATGGCAAAACTGTCCAGGTATTTTCTTAAAAATTACACCACTCTTGTTACTAATTTCTACCATAAAATTTAGGCCCAGGTACTTTCGGGAACAAAATAATTTGGAGCCGAGCCAAATTCTACGAAGACTATAGTAATACTAGGTAAACCCCTCTTAGATATTATTCAGTAAGGAGAGAAGCAGCCATTTCAAGATTACTTTGCAAAGTAATAAGTACATTTGTACATGCCTCAACTTGAATCATACAGCGGGTCTATTTTCTGTGAACCATCTTGTCTGGTTTATATGCTGAAATGTATTGATATCAGATTTACACAAACGCTAGGAAAGCATGAAGTAGTGTCATAAGATTTCAATCGTCAAAAGGTTAAGGAAGGCAGATTAATGGACAGGGTAGGTTTGGATGAAAGTAAACTATGATTTTAGATGGAAAAATAATTTTACCTTTTATTTGAATAATGCAATTTGCATGAAAATATGTTGAAACATTTCAAATAAAGAAGTAGTAGAAACACAAACTGTGCAAAAATCAGATAATTATGTTCAAAAGCAGCAATCAATGTTATTCAAGTTTCGTTTTCCAAGTTCATGCCAATCAGATTTTAATATTTCCCATCTAAGGTAGATTGTTAGGGGTCGTCCATAATTTTCGCCATTTTCAGTTACGTACAGAGCGTACGTAACAGGGGGAGAGGGGTCGAAATATACCCCAACCGTACGTAACTTAAATGGTGATCTTGAGACGCAGGATTTTTTTTTAAAAGTACAAAATAAAAGAATATATGGAATTTTTTTGCGTGCTACGCACACATGTGTCTCCGAAATTTCTTTTGCCATAATAATCTTGTCGGTTCACTGTCATTTCTGCCGCCCCCATATGAAATACCTAGCTACGCCACTGACAAAAATGTTTCATGTACACGAAGCAATTTTGCTTCTGTGTTTTTAAAACAATCCATGGCTCAAGTTCCCAGTGTTGTTGTTTATCATTTCTGTATTTAAAAGCATTTGATACATGTGCCATTTGTTTCAAAATATCTTGATAATTTTTGATAATTATTTATCGAAGAAAAATTATAATTTTTACCAAAGAAAAGAATGGCAGAATCAACACCTGAGATATACAATAAGTTTATTTTTCTCTATTGTGTACCGTACAGTTTCTTATGTTGTATACGGCAATTCGTCTTTAATACAATGGTTTTTAATCAAACATGAGGGTATATCAAGCCATTAAAATTTCGCCATTTATTGCGTACGTAACTCGAGGGGGAGGGGGTAAAAAGTTACGTACGCTCTGTACGTAAGTGAAAATGGCGATAATTTTGGACGACCCCTTAATAAAAGGACACAATTTGCATGACGTAAATCTTTACATGTTTTTGACACCAAATTATTTTGTGTAAAAATATTTGTTTAAAGAAAGTATACCCTACCATTTTATGGGGAGGGGGGGGGGGGGATAGAGTATGGATATGTGAGATTCTTGAAAAGTCCCCCTTTAAAACATGAAGTGTAGTATATACACTTATTAATTAAAGAATTGAAAAACAAAAATATATGTGAAAAATATTCACCATTTCAGTATATTGATTTCAATTTTGCAATTCATTTCCCCAACCTTGTTCAATCTTGACCTATTAAAAGATGTTAGTTAGCCTACATTATTTATTTATTAGCTGTATGTAAACAATACATTATTTCTCTATGAAAAGACAATAATGTTTGCTATTGTTATACATACAGCAAGGTTATTGATTGTGAAAATAGATTCAATTGAAAACTGACCTGATTTGAGTTGACCTACTTGTTTCATTGTACTACATGGTGCTGTGTTGTGAGCTGGTTATCACATGGATAGCGATAATATTTTGAACTGTGTGTTTGCTTTGAAATTATGAGTTCTGCTTTGTAGAAAAGTACACCCAGACTTCACAGACATATTCCCGGGAATCTGATTTGGTATTGTCAAATTCTGAGATGATTATTACGAACCGTCTCAGGTCAATTTAATCAAATCAATGTAAATTGATGTCCTACAAAATTCAAAAGCAAATTGATCGTAACACGTGAATTATTATTGTGATCGTAAAAGGTCTTAAGAATTCCTTATTTGTGTTGAACTCATTAATGCAATAAGGAAGTGTATACTTACTTATTAAATTGAAAACATGACAGATTTTGGACAGAATGTTGTCTTTGTTTCTATAAATAAATAATTTGTACTTTAAAAACGCTGTTAAAAGTATTTGACAAAGGTGTGGTTGCGCCTCAGGATGATTTCTTGTTGAAGGAGTGACCTTATTTACACCTCATACCCCATACATAGATCCTTAATGGGCATGGATAGAAGAAAGTGATTGATTCTGTTAAAACTTATACTTGATGGGTTACTAAGCACTTTGAAGATAACCCCAATTTAACAAAACTTTGTTCCTGAGGACACAGCTGTTTGAGTGTAGGAGACGACAAGATGACAATGTGGAGTTTGTGGTTGAGTTTGTATTCAAATTCACTTGTGAACATCCTTACTACCTTTTGAGATAAAATGGCTCACACACATGAAGATGATGAATTTCAACTTGCTGCAAGGGTCAGGTTTAAAAGCTTTTTTAAAAAGCAAATTGGGGATAAATAAAGTGTACGAAGGAATGTAGCTACACTGGTCAGTGCAGCGACTGGTACTAAGGCTGAACAACCGGCATGCACAGCAATTTTCAGGCAAATTAACCAGCACTAAGACTCAAAAATTGAGTAAATGTACATCAAATACCACAAAATGACAGAGAATGTCAGAGTGTGGTGATAAATGTGTGAGATTTTAACCAGCACTACATATAAGTGACTAGCTACAGCCCTAAGTGTACTTTATCTTCCAGGTATGCATCAATTACACGGTAGAAAAATCCTCATTGTATTACATTGTATGATCCCTTTTATTCCGTCATGCATCAAAGACTTGATGATTGGCCAGGATTTTTAAAAGTACACTATTATTGTTGTTTTGTGTTGTTTGAGCAGCAGTGTTGTAAACTTGGTGATGGATATTGCTGTATTGTGTAGACACAATCTAGTGTGATAGCAGATTATGTCCAAAACTTAAAATTTAGAACTCGAGCCATTGGGTACATCTGAACAGGCCTAGCTATGTGTACATCCACTTTCCAAGGGCAGGATGGATAGATAACCTTGACCCGATAAGGTGAAGGTTGGTCCTTGCCTAGGTGACACTAGGTGTCAATATTGTCACCCATGCACCCAGCCACTATACATCAGGGCAAAGCCTTGACCTTATACTAGGTGAGAATGAGGTTGAATTTTCTTCTCAATGATCCATGGGTTGACCGAGGTGGATGTTTTGATTGGGTAATCCCCATATCAAGTTACATGTAACCTTATGGACCAAGGAGATGGCTATGTAAATGTAATAGAGATATAGGATTTCACCAGAAAAAATGTGCTATTAAAACTTCCGGGGCAGTTGAAGCAGAGAGGACTCTAGGTGAAGGCACGGTGATGGGAGCCTTATGCACAGGTCATCATAATATTATCCATAAGGCAACGACCCCCTCCCCCACACCCGCTTCTATGGGCAAACAAACCTCTCAAGGTAGGGTTGGTCGATCATGTTTTTGGGTGTTTTTCTCTCAAAATGTTAGTCTATTTAGTCTATTTCAAAATTGTTGACATTTTAAAACATTTCAGAATTCGGAGTTCCTTAGTATACCCTACTACTGCATGTTTTCAATGGGGGCTTTTAAAGAATGACCCATACACTTACACAGTGAGGTCTACAAATGGTAGGGTATTATAAAGCTTACCTCAGAATTCCCCCCTCCCCTTCCCCCAAAATCAAATTTGTCAAACATTTTCCAAAATTTCCAAAAGAAATTCATAGAATAAAAAAAATGGGTCGGTCGGAGAACAGGTTTTGTTTTCTTTCTTTGTTGCCTAAAAATGATTTGCTTATGAAAATGCATTGTAGATTAAAACTTGAAATAATGTTGAAATTGTCTCCATCCTCCCAGTGCAATAGTAGGACTTTTTCTCAATCAGCAGATGGGGGAAAACAAAATTCTTTTTTGTGTGTATTTCCCTATAATTATCTTGGGGTAGTTCTTGAGATATGGGTTAGGCATGAGTTATCCTGTGTTATTTCTCTTACGTGACACGGGTCATTCTATATGTGTGTGTAACGTTTACCCGTATCCATCCCATAAGTCTTACACTTCGTGAATTTCTTCAAACACACTGGGAGTAAAGCTCAAGCCCGGCCCCCGCAATAACCTGCATAGTGCATAAAGTGTTACGCAAAAAGATTCCCTACTTGATCTTTGATCACGTACCATCAAAGCCAAACCTACAAAGATTGAGTTTCATCTTCAAATAAACTTAAAAGTATGATAAATCCTCAAGTATCGGCAGTTTATATTTGATTTTCATTGCTTTACACGTATGCGCAGAACTCAATCCTTCTGTTTAAAACTAAAACATGGCCGCGATCTGCGCATTTATTCTAATAAGAGATTGTAATCATGACGTCACTTTTGATGCTGTCTTGTTCCCATGATGCAGAGTGTTACGAAAAGGAGTCAACAAAAATGACTGGGAATCGGTGCATCACATGCAAAAAGGAATTATATAACAATGGCGCCTCGTAATCATGAAATCCATCATGATTCGTGAGCGAAATAAAGCCTGTATTTCCTTGTGTTATATTACTAAAATGTGTTAGTTCAAATTGTAAAATCTAGACCGTGTACGTAAACCGTTTTTTGCTTACGGGACACGGGTTATACGTGTGTTACACGGTTGAACTGTGTAACGTGCGCATGCCTAATTTGGGTGGTTTGTAGGCTCGGATCATATCATTTATATAATCAAATACTTTTCCTGTTGGAGGGCTAAATGTGACCCATGTTTGTAGCAGCCATTTGCAGGTGTATCTCCACTATCAAGGCTCAAGATAAGTGGGCGCTGGGCGATTTTTACCTGTCCTCCAGCCATAGTGCCTGGTAATGCTGAAAAATAAACAACCGAGCGTTGATTTTTTGTCCAAACCAGCGCCCGTTGACGATTGGGAAGCTTGCCCAAGACATTGAATTTCAAATTGACAATACGATTCAATAAAAAGTTAGCTCCCGGTAGACTGAAAGTAGCTCCTGGTTCTCAATAAATCCCATGATCCGGGCTGTTATCTTGAGACTTGTCCACGATTCGATTAAACAAGTATAATATAATGCACAAATATTCACCTCCCACAGTACAGAATACAAAGCTTGCACAGATATCAAGCAGATGACATGGTATTCCTTTGGGTTAAGAGAAATAGACATAAAACAAGGGCATGTCCTATTTCCTAAACTGGGTTCAGTTATTTCTGATGCTTTTTTGGCCAGGCATTGAATTTGTATTGTATAAGTTTAGGGTGGGTAAAAAAGAGAGACAATAAGAGCAGTTTGTTTCTTGTATTGTGCTTTACGTCTTAACTGCTTTATCGTTTTTAAAATATTTTGATCTTTTGGGGACATATTTTAAAATGAAAATGACATTTGATTTTATCCCTAACACCCATCCACCTGACACTGCATCACATTTATGAAGAAGACAATGACAAAATAAAGTAAATTGTATTCTTATTTCATTCTCCCGCTTTTATAAATAATAGACCCTGCCAGAGTGGTAGGCTATTAACGGACCTGTTTATAGATTAAAACAAGAAAATGTCTTCAATTTGGTTGATGGAACTCGTTATCGATGGCATAGTGACTTGGACTGGGCTGGCAATTAGGTCAACATATTCTGCTTTCAAGTACAAGTAGTGACCACACATTTTATAATGGGCATAAGCATTATTTAGCAGTGTGCCACTATCATCAGGCATCTTTAGTATGGTCAGTGAAAGTCCATGGAGACATTATTTAGTGAAGTTGGTGACTATTGAATAGGCAGTACTCTGAGTCTTCTCTTTTTTTAGTCAGAGTGACAGTCTTTTAGATATAAGAGGTTTCTGCTGCCATTCAGGCTTAGGCTTCAAAAAACCACCCTGTTCTACGAGCCTGAACAACTCATTTTTGTTGTTGTTGAAAGATAGTGGAATTTTGTGAGAATTGTGAAAATTGTTGAAACCCCACCCCCAAAACAAACAAAAAACTAAAAAAGAATGAACGGCCTATCCACCTGAGAGGTCCGTTAGCCAATAGAACAGGGTGTTTTTTCTTCATCGCCTGCCCTACATAAATATGTACAAATATTCTTGGGTAATAAGCAGATGCAGGGTGACTTTGGCCATACTCCTGCCTTGGTTGGTAGCCTGAGAGGACTTGCTCAGTACACTGAATTCCCAGCCCATAAACCTAACAGATAGGTTGATCAGTGCAGATGTGAAACTTGACAGAAAAATATATGTTGATGACTACTTTACACCATGGAAATAATTTTAGTAATTAATTGATTGATTTGATCAAGCAATTTGAAATTATTAAAAATTGTTAAAAATTCACGAAAATGTTCACAATTTTTTGGAACCCTCCCCCCAAGGTCTAATGCCTTTTTACTTTTTACTATGACATTCTGCAAGAGCCATATAGATTATATTGTTTTGAACTAATAGATAAGATGAATGGCTTTATTCATAAGATATGTTTCATTTTATTTTATTATAATTCATCTATTGTCATTAAGTATTAGTACAAATGCAAGATAATGCTTTATGGTTGTGCGTTTGAAAATATTTAACAGTCCACAGGAATAATGAAGCGTTTATTTGAGAATATCATAGCTGACATAAATTACATTAACGAAGAGTTGTAATTAAAAGACATGCGAAAGTGTTTCATGTATCTGAGCAATTGTTAAATGAAATGTATGAACAAGTCTTGATACAAAATCTGGCCAAAATAATGTTATTAAAGCTTTATTCTGTATTGTACATGTACAATATTTGATTAGAGACGGTGGATTCTCCTGTTAAAATATACTGAAAAAATAGTATGTGCACTGTATTGTTTCAAGATATAGAGACACAGAATTCTCGTGTTAACTATTTGGGTGTGCCCAGCAAAAATCACTGAAATTCAGCAGCATTGATCAAAATACTGTAAAGCTTGGAAATTTCATTACATGATAATTTCACAAATAAGCAGTTGGCAAGGGTTCTCTAAATGTTCATGTTCCCAAATTGGTCAATTTTCTGTAAAACGTATTAATATACAAAACGAAAATGACATGTTGCAAAAATATGTGGTTGTCTGGTTGTGAAGTTTAAAAATTTGGTGGAGCAAAAAATGTTATTCAGATTTAATCTTATTCTTTATCTAACAACAATATATATATTCTATAATTTACATCGTGTATATTTTATTTCTGCATGATTATTTTTAATCTATGTACCGTCGGGGATTTTTTGTATTCATTTTAGAGTTGAACTTAAGATTTTGATTTGATTTGGTTGAATTTTAAGTGTATATTTAAGGCTAAGGTGTTTTTTGTTCTCTGAAAAGAAGAAGACAAATTCCTAATAAGTAATGAATCTTAAATGAAAACTAGTGTATGTAAACAATTTTGTTTCAAGTAGGGAGGGGTACTATTATCAGAAATGTATTTTTATGAGAGATTATGAGGCACAGGTATGTAGGCCTATATGGAATGACAAGAGCATTCCAAGAAATAAAATAAAATAAAGACCACATTTTAACGTGTTACAAATGACCAAATCTGTGTTCTTTTCAGTTTCGTAATATATAAACAAACAACAAATTGTTTGGGATTTTGTTGATGTATTACATCAGTGTTTTATATGTTCTAAATTAGATCTAGAAACGTTAGCATGAATTGGTAAACGGTCAAAATGGCGGCATTGATAAGTATTTGTACAGCTGAAATTGACATACAATTGAATTTGAGATGGAGTTTGGTTAGTGTTTTACTGTGATTAATTTAAGATAGCAATATTTTTGGTATGAATATCTGGATGTATTTCTAGTTCTGTGTTACATCCTGATTCCATGAATTTCACAAAAAATGTTAAATTGGTCTTTGAAATAATGGCCACAGAAATAGTTTACCCTATAAAGAAAGCATAAATAAAACTAAGTCCATTGTTTTAATCGGAAATAGTGGTGTTTTATTAGGTCTCGGAAATGGTGGAGATTTTGATAGCCATGGGAAAGTCCCCAATTTTTTTTAGGAATATACACCTCTTTGAATAGTTTGGGAAACAGCAAACATTATTTTGTTGTCTACAAAAACTCAGTGATCCAATAATGCATTCAATGTGTGCGTTATGAGCAATATCTTAATTCTTTAGTATCAAAGCAATTAAATTAATAGAGGACAATGTCAAATTATGCACCTCTATTTGTTGCTTTTAACCTTGATTCTATTTAACTTGTCTAATTAAAATGTTGAAAACAAATTACTAAAATTGCATTATGTGTATTGTATTCAATCTACTAACATTTCTTACAGGCAAATATTTTGTGGTTAAAACGCTGGCTGTATTGACGTTCCTGCACATTTCAGGTCAATAATACAGCCCCAAAATAGGATATTTTTCACAATCACACTCACAGTTATTAATTGCTTGTGTAGATAGCAGATAGCCTAAATTGCATTCATTGTCTTGTAATATATCACCATATGAGTTATCAATGCATAAATTATTAATGTATCTTAATAAGCTACTATCTAGCATGTATGGAATGTCAAATATTGATAACAGTGAAAATAAACAAATAGTGAAATAATAATTTCTGACTGGCTGGCTGGCTGGTATGTAACAATACAATGATGGACCCACCCAAGACTAAAGCCACGGTCATGATCATTGTGTCAGGCAGGATAATACTACTGTGTGTGTAAATCAGCAAAGCATTGGAAATTCCCTATCACCTGATGTGCTCACTTGATCGCTGTGTATACTTTAGGGTTATGGGTTTTTCCAAGACAATTTTTAAAATTTAGAGGGCAATATAAATTGAGTGATTCTGCCTATATGTCAGTGAAGTTAAATCTATTTACTATGATTATTTATTAGCCACATTGAGCCAGTATCCATGTGCCCCTTTTCAATCTATGAAATGTAAAGGAAGTATATGAGCTCCATTGATATATATACATGGGTTATTTTGAAAAGGAAAGAGTTAACATGCAAAGATTTTGCTTATTTTGTAAATTGATTACATATTGATAAATTCATGAGTAGGGTAGGTATTTAGCATGTTGCATCTCTCTCTTGCAACCCATTTGAAGCAAGTGCATTGTTTTTCGTTTTAAAAGTGAAACTTGATGTTCATTTCACTCAGTTCTGAGGAAGTTGACATTGTTTTCTTTTTTCCTTTGCTCAGGTCAATTTAGACTGGGTCCCCGCGTCCCTCTATTTGGCAAGCATCTTTAAAAATGGCGGGCCAAAAAGAGGGACTGGGAAAATTGTACGCCAAAAAAGTGTGCATCTACCCGTGGAATTCCACGAGTATTTTGCATATATGAATATTCATACCAATACTGAGAATGCGCATTTGTACACAGCAACAACAGAAATAGCATCCGATTGGTCCAATTCAAAGGCAGTGCATCGGACGATCGTCACGCTGCGTCCCGCTGGAGGCAAACGTGCGCCCTATCGCGTCACGAGGTGTACAACACCGCATAAAACTACCGGCGCACTGGTGTGTGAATAAGCTCATGTTTATTCACGAGTTTATCAGCGCACACTTTTGGAACTCTATTTTTTCCAGTCTTCACATTTGAGGACCCTCGCAGGGGCCTTGTGGAAAATTGGGAAGACAGGATGATCGAGTCTAAGGTCAATTATAGGCCGACTTGTTGCTCTTGGCTTTTCTTTGCCTGATTGAAATTTGTCAAGATATTAAAAAATTAAGGATCTAACAATTCTTAAAAAGGAATAACAAAATTAACATTCCATTCGTTTAGTCGAATAATGTAACCAAGTTCTAATATCAAGGAACAATTTTATGGTGACAAACTGACAAATAAAATTCTGAGTGATGTGACGTACATGTATCATCCATGCAATGGATTACAGAAAAAAGAGAAGAAATATACCAGATCCCTTGAATATCTCTCAAATGTTCTTTCTTTTGAGCATTTTGACATATGGAATGGTTAAAATGTATTGGAATTTTCTTCACTTATTTTCATTTTTAAAATATCAAGTAAAAAGTAGTACAATATTCTTTAAACACCTTATTTACAGGTCTCAGAGAGATTCATTCAAATAGAATTTTGTGACTGACTCGCCTGACCAATATTATTTATTTACAGGTCTCTGAGAGATTCATTCAAATAGAATTTTGTGACAGACTCGCCAGACCAATATTATTGTGCCATCTATTTTATGCAGTATATTATTGATAGATAGGCAAACAGGTATTAAATTACTAGGCCATCTGTGTGTAAGACAGAAGTCTTGGCAGCCCCTGTTGATTTGAACACACATCTACCTTAGATAGCAGCAAGTGTTATTTACTTTGTTTTTTGCACTTTATCACTTTACTATTAATACTACTTTTAGACCATTACTTCACCGGCCGGCCCGGGTAAAAATAGGTCTGTAGTATGACTCAGTATTAGTCATTGGGTACTACCGAAATAGATAGATACCTCTTCGGAAACCGCAAGAATTTAAATAACAGTCAAGGTGTGTGCTAGATTCTGTACAGGGGTCCACCTATTGAGATTGTGCTGTCAAGTTGAGGTTGAAGTTGATACCTGCCTAGCGTCACACATGTCATGCTTATCTAATGGGTGCTCTATACATTTTGTACAGGAATACTCTATAAGTGGTAATTTTCGCGTACATATATTTTCATGATTTTATAGTTTTTGGAAAATGTGCAAGTCTTTAATTTCGCTTCTTCATTAATTATAATGTAACTCTACTGCAAAAGAATATTATTGTGTGTTTATATTTTTCGCGTTTTCATATCCATTCGCGACAATAAAACCCTCACAAAAAGTTCCACATATATTGTACTGAATACATTGACTTCTATTGGAGACAATTTGGTGTGATTCATTCCATGGGGATGGAATAAATCTATTTCAATAGCCTCATACTCCAGGGCATAGTTCAGCCACACTCTAGCTTGGGTATTGAGTATTTGCACTCTCATGAATACTTCAGGTTGCAAAAGTAATCTCTAAGTGCTTGAAGGTGCCCCTGTTTTTATTCATGATGATAAAATATGCCAATATTTGCCCTGGAGTATTTCTGTAGCAATTATACATTAAATGTTTAACAGTGTTTACGTGGGGATAGAGCATCAATCGCTGTCTTGTCTGCTTGTTCGGATATAACATTGATAATTTGCTCATGTCTGTCTGGGCACATGTAAATAGGTTATACAAATTGTGTAATCCCCGCTTAAGTCGCTAATTATGCATAAATAGAAATAACAAATCTATCATATCTGCATAAAATTCATAAAAATTCATTTTTTTAAATATAGCTATATCTATACCTATTAAGCTTATGAAGCTATTTGCTTGTCCTACATCACCTGTTCTTGATTTTCAAAATTTGAAGGAAAAAAATAGGTTTTAGTATTTTTTACTGGCCCCTGATTTTCCAAAGTCCAGAATTATTGGTTTTATTGAGGGGGGTTGTACTTAGACCTGGTTATGACATGGGTGTGATGCCTGAGCTTGACTGAGACTGGAATCCTTACCCACTTCTAGGCAGTAGCGTATCTGGGGTCACTTGTTGGGGGGGGGGGGGGGGGCAAAGGGTGTTCCCTGTGGACTTGAACTTTTTCTTGGTGGACTTTAAACTTTACCAGGCTGAGGATTGCCGCCGCCGAGTCAGAAATTTAAGAGTGGGGGGCTTGTGATGTGGCGTCCCCAAACTGGCGTGAAAAATAACTAACAAACAGTGCTAATCTAAACCCACTCGACTCAAATTGCAAATTAAGGCCCCCCACACACACAAGTATTTAAAGAAAATTAAAAAATCATTTCCACCTTTTAGCCTGGTAGTTTGAGCTGTTCTTGATGGTCATAGCCATTGGGGGGGGGGGGGACTTTTCCCCCTGGGAGATACACTGCTGCTTCTGGGCGCTTTTTTCTTCAGAAAACAGATTTCATGTATCATGTTAATACCCACCATTTAACCCTTATTTACTTCCTCATGATTGAAGCGTAAGTGGACAACAAAACATTGTTGTGTTTACTGTTTCATTTGACTTCATTCAAATCCATATACTATAAGATGATTGATGCGATATTGTTCGGCTTTGTCATTATTCTTGAACCCAAGTTGCTATTTCAGGAACAGAGGAAACATTAGTTATCAAGCAATAGCAAATCTGCTACAAAATATATCATTTCAATTAGCGGTGCCACTATTATGTCAATTGGACAAAAAGGAAAATGAGATTTCACAGAAAAAGTAAACGAGGGTTTGATAAATGCCTCTGTGTCGGTGGAAGATCAATTTCTTTCATACTTAGAACTTCATATTTTACAAACAGACTTTCAAATTCAACCAGATTTTATCCAATGCATTATGACTTAAAAATTGGAGGATTATTAAATATATTGCTAATAATAATTGCTTAACACTTTCCACATGGCAGTCGTCTGCAGACGACAGTTCCAAAATTTTACAAAATGCTTCAAAAATGTCAATATTATTTAATGTTATCCCCAAATTTGGAATCACAATGAGATATGCATTAAAATAAGTGCAAACATGCATAGTATTAGTTCAGTGATCGTTGAGATAGACTTTGAAATTTGGTAAAAGCCTTCTGAAAAATCTGTTATGTATATACTGGTAAAACTAATAGCCCAGTGGAAAGTGATAACCCTAACCCTAGTTTAGGCTTTTTGACCAGGATTACAATTTTCGAAGAAAAAACACCAACTAAATCGCTGGGACCCCGGCCGGGATTCGATCCGGGGACCATCCGGACTCCGGCCCTATGTCCCACCCACTAAGCAACGGCCCTCAGCTACTCGTTTGCGCAGTATACTGCGCTCACTATAGGCTCAGTTGACATCGAAAAGTCATCGAAAGCCGGCGGCACAGGCGCTTGGAGATGGACTTAGGATTAGCATTTTTTTAGCATTCAGGGGAGTTAGGGTTAATAAAACGCAATTTAAAAACCCCCATTAAATCGCTGGGATTTGATCCGGCGACCAACTGGACTCCGGCCCTACATGTATGTCCCACCCAATAAGGCCCCAAAAAATTAATTGTTTGATTGTCCATAGATCACTTTTAAAAGTTGGGTAGGTCGGTCGGGAATTTTTTCTTTTTTCTTTTCTTTTTCCTCACTTGCCTTTTTTTCAGGTACTAAAAGTAAAATGAGATGGTCTTGTTGTGGGAACCAAAACCGGGAACAAAATCTTTAATATTTTGATGAGTATTTTTATTTTCTAAACACTTTTATGAAAAATGAAAATTTTGATTTTCGACTAATGTTTGTAAAAAAATGAAATTATCAACAACAAAAATTGAAATTTTCAAAAAAATAATTAACATTTTTAAAAAGAAAAAAGAAAAAAAGGAAAGGTTTTTGTGTTGGAATGATTAAGGGGGTCGGGCGGACGAGGATAATCAAACATTTTTTGTTGTTGGCCTAAGCCACAGCCCTTGGCTACTCCTTCGCGCAGTATACTGGTATATATACACTATATAGGCTCGGTTGACTACGTCATCGAAAACCGGCGGCACAGGCGCTTGGAGATGGATTTAGGATTAGCATGTTTAGCATTCAGGGGGGTTAGGGTTAACACAGTTTGTTGTTTGTGTATAGAGAGTTGAATTTACTATACCATGGCAGTAATACTAGACTTTAAAGAAGAAAAAAAGATCATAACACTATTTTGAGCAAGATTTGTTGCTAAATTTGGTGTGATAGCTGCTATGGTTTACCATGTATATAGGATGTCATACAAACCCAAATGAAAAAAGACAGTGGCAGATTATGCATGTTTTGTTCTTTGTATAAAATATTATATGTAATTCTAATACGTAAAGCATTCAGTATTTCTTTCACAGATTCTCTACTTGCTCTGTAGCAATAAAGCTTGTACCCGCAAAACCTTTTTATTCTGTGAACCGGGAATTTTCATGTTTAATTAATTTCACATTATCCTTATACACAACACTTTCGGGAAAACAAAGAGGCAAGTTTCGAGAATGTGAATTTCACACCGGTATTTGTTTCAAATTTGTAGCCCACAAAAATTGAGCATCCCGTTATAACCAATGATTGGCCTTTTTCTTGTGGCATAAGGTATACATTTTTCTCTCTTTGCGGTTTTCTGGTTTTCTATGCTACTCAAACTGAGCAACACGCTCTCACATTGTGTAACATAAACCGGTGTTATCTGAGCTAAGACGGTTTCATATGTCTCTGCTAGAATGGCTTGTGTGTGCATGTTACGCTGAACTGAGTACGTATCATTGTCGTCGTATGGTATGGTCTGATCAGCGGTTTCTATGTATTACCAAGGGGCTGCACTGAGATGAGAATTGAAATTGGAATTGCTGCCATATGCACTGACAAATTTGTTATATCATATTTAGTTCCGGGGTTCTCAATCGGTGGCACATGCACCAGGTGTGGTACAGTGTGGCATATTATGCTAAGTGACACACACAAAATTTAACAAAGAAAACATAAAACAATTACATGGAGAAAAACACACACCAAATAACAAGATACAAAATATACGAATCTATGTCTCATCACAGGATTTGCGTCTGAATTTATTACAATTCTTTGTTTGTAATTCACTTGCACTTTTATGAAATTTATGCATCCCAAAATTTCATGTTTTAGGCCAAAAAAAAATAAGGTTTTTTTTCTTCAATTTATAGACCTGATCGTCATTTGTTTGGCCAAAAGTAGGATTTTTTTGAGAAAATTGAAAAAAATAAAAAAAATTGAAGAAAAAAATTTGGAAAAAAAAATTAAAAAAATTGAACCCCTCAAAAGAAAAGCTAACGCGGGTGGTTTCGGGAATGCGCGCGGGTCATTTGAGACAAACTTTTTTGTTGTTGTTGGCCTTACACAAAGTTAATCAGAATGTGAGTTTTATGACATTTGCCTTTAACATTCAAGATCACATGATTTACAATCTCTAGGTAACTTAACCATGAACATCTAATGCAATTGGTCACGCCACGGAAACATTTGAAGCCCAAATAGCCACGGGAGACTATTCTGCTCTTTCATATTGTCCCATAGATTTCTAAATCGGAAGAGATTCATATTTGATTGTATCGCTGCTGTTTTCCCACTTGTCATGCATTATTAACCCTAACCTTCCCAGTGGCCACAAAAGGCCACAGCAAATAGCCTCTGTACCACGTGCCAAGCCACATGCTGCTTGGCACGATCCAGCGAGTCGGTCGCCTGCAACACGGGAGGCTCGGGTTAGATCCCTGGCACGTGCGATCAGTGATCTTTCCCCCCAAATTTGACCCGTTTTTCTCCCCTGATAGTTTAATTGTCAAAAACCCGACTAGGGAGTAAGGTTAACAAACACCTTTCTTTATGTTCTACCGTAACCTTACCAGAGGCCACAAAAGGCCCCAGCAAATAGCCTCTGTGCCGTGTGCTTCAACTTTTTCGAGCTCCCCCGTTAGCGCAGACAGTTTATCGGTCGCCTGTCATGCGGGCTGTCTGGGTTCGATCCCCGGCGCGTGCGAACAGTGATCTTTCCCCCCAAATTTGACCCGTTTTTCTCTCCTGATAGTTTAATTGTCAAAAACCCGACTAGGGAGTTACTGCAGGTAACTCAGAATAAATTCAGTTTGGACTTTGATGACACCCTTGATAGTAATATTGGTTTATCATTGACTGTTTTAGTCAGGATTTCAAATGCATCTTATAATTGATCTTTCTAGGTCATTAACTATTCATCATGTCATGCTTGGCTGCTAGTCTATTGGGAGGTAGACTGCTTAATTTGCATCTTGGCAAAGACCTTGAAGTTGGCGGATGGTTTGGTTTTGCAATTATCAGCAAAAACAATACTTTCCATAATTTTGAAGGAAAAAAATGATTTGATAATGTACTATTTCAGCATTTATTAGAGCCAAAATTAACACAGGAGAATATTTTACTCTTTCATATTTTCCCATAAATTTATCAATTGGAAGTATAGAAGAGATTCATATTTGATTGTATAGCTGCAGCTGCTTACCCACTTGTCATGGATTATTAATGAAGGTAGCTCTGGATAAATTCTGTTTAGACTTTGATGACACCCTTGATAGCAATATTGGTTTATCATTGACTGTTTTACTTTAAGTCAAGATTTCAAAGGAGATCTTGAGCTTATAATTAATCTTTCTAGGTCATTAAATATTCATCATTCCATGCTTGGCTGCTGGTCTATAGGGAGGTAGACCGTTTACGATATTTTGCATCTTGGTAGAGACCTTGAAGTTGGCGGATGGTTTGGTTTTGCAATTATCAGCAAAAAAAAATTCTTTGCATAAATTTGTAAAAATAGACTACCATTTTAGCAAGATGATATGTGCTATTATTGCTAACGATGATTTGAATTTAAGTTAACTATAATCAAATCTAATACTAAGAATTTTGTAAATTCATTTGTAAGTGTATATTTGATGATATCATGACACGTCAATAGAAAATATGTATATATAATCATTTTTTAAAAGTTATACATTGTTATCTTCAAAAATCTATTGCATTGGCTTTCAGGTTTGTCTTTTCGTTACAAACATGGATGACATTAAAGGTAGATGACCCGATCACATTTTCGTAACACAGAATTATTTCAAACATACGGAGATTTTCATATCATATGAAAGCTCGTATTTTTCTCATCAAGTCAAGTCATTTTATTGATATCACCAAACAAACAGGTATAATCAAAACAAAATACATAAAGCATCAACTAAAACTACAAGTTTAAAAGTTAAAACAAAACAATGTAACAACAAAAGTATTAATTTACTTAAATATGAAATACTTAAAAATATGTCAATATAAAATATACTAGTAATCCAATGATTGTCGAGCCTCAAATGCATGTTTAACATATTTAATAACGGGTTGAATACAGTCATAGTCAGATACACCCATGATTGTAGTGAAAATCTCATTATTAGACATTGAATCGAAATTGTAAATGTTGGAAAGTTTACTTAAGAGATCATCACGTAAAGTAGAGTAAAACGGACATTTCATTATAAAGTGAAATTCATCCTCAACTAAACTCAAATCACATAATTTACAGATTCTGTCCTGAGGTTGGATTTTTGGTGTAACATGTCTACCTTTCTCAATCATTAATGTGTGAGCACTAATTCTTAATTTGGTGAAGACATTTCGAGTAGATCGGTTGAACATAACAATGTAATTCTCAAGACAAAATGATTTTTTGAATAGACAATAAGACCTCAATTTAGTTTGAAAATTACTAATATTATTAAACCAAAGATTACTGTAAACAAGTTCCAGGTTAGAGGTAATAATTGAATTAAAATTACTTGGTGTAATGCAATTTGGTTTATTCCAGATATCTGATCTATTGATGAGATCAAATAACCCTTTTATACCTGATGACCAAGAGAAAATACCTGTATCACATAGTTTACGATTATCAAGTAATGCATCTATAACAAGTGAACGACAACCCTTCATACATTTATCATTTAAAGACCACCAATATTTAACCGCCAAACTGAGCATAGTGATGATAATGGGAAATCTACCTAGTTCACCCCTAACAGCATTATTGGTTGCTTTTCTATGAACATTCAAAATTAATTTGCAAACTTTAATATGTAAAGTTTCACTAGGTAATTTATCACAAATTGAGAGAAAGTTATTATTATTAAGGTTTTTTAACAAATAAGGAGCCCAAACTTCACTTCCATAGCTTAATATAGGTTGAATCAAAGACGAAAATAACTTAATACTACAATTGTATGAAGAATTACTTAAATTATGTCTAATTTTAAAATACGCCTTAGATGCCTTTTCTTGAAGCCTCAGCATAGCTTTGGTAAAAGAACCGGACGGAACAAAAACAATACCCAAATAGCAATATTCTGAAGCAATTTGAAGGTTAATATTGCCATAGTTAAATTGGTATTTATGTAGAATGTGACCTCTCTTGTTGAAAATCATGATATTGGATTTGTCAATGTTCACTACAAGTTTCCATCATCATATTGAAATTTGACGGCCTAAATCGGTATAATTACGGAGAAATCGATGAAATAACGTCGAATTACCGCGAATGGTGGTAACCACCGATATAGTTTGTGTACTACTCAATGGGTACAGTTCACAGCATCTTGTGCGTCTAAAATAAGAACCATTAGAGCTATGCAACTCAAACTTTGGAACACGACTTTTTTAAGGATGACCTTTCATGTAGAATAGAAAAAGTTGAAAATCGGAACATCTACCTTTAATAGCAACAACCACAACAAATTTACTGAACAGAATTATCTTGAGAAATAGATGTTTTGAAATAAGCGTTGTGTGCGGCCTTATGGGATATTGGCGATATATATACTAAATACTTATGAGAATTCACTTTGTGTCCTAATGTGACCTTATGAGTCTTGCTGGAGCATTTTGGTTGTGCTAAATGCGCTTATTATCTCATACCTTTAATACTGTCCCATAAGAACATCGTTGAGGTGGAAGTTTATGCCATGTGTGAAAGTAATTGCAGTTTGCGTAATTAAAAAAACGCTGTCTTGCTCGCTACATTGATGATGTAAAAATGGGCAAATATTAAATAATTGAAGAAATATCACAGCCCTGGATATAATTATCCTCACAGGTGGTCATTAATTTGATCCATTGTTGTTTTTGTGAAAACAAATTTCAATGTTCAAATGATTATTCGATTCAACAAACATGTTATTGCCGCTACGCACAATTTCTTGGGCCTCTATTACAGGTGCTGGACATATACTGGGCACGGGTCTAAAGGGTATTTCTCTTCCTTTTTGTATATTTTGATTTTCTGCAAGCATTCACAGCAGCCTAAGCGTTTATCCCATAATATTACAAAATATGTAATAGATACAGGCTTTTCTTTTGTTCAGATCCTGCGAGGTAAACTATGAATGCTGCAGGAATGTGTACTGAACGTTACAAAACACAACCATAAATAATGATATATTGGTTGGGGAATTGAACCTGGGATTCCTGCGTGGGAGCCCTAGAGTATGACCACTGTGCTACACTAGATGATCAACTGTTTTGGCAAAGTCGTTGATAAAGATATATTTAGTATCACATTGATTATGCTTTGCTGATTCCCATACTTTCCATATTAAAATATTGGAGCGATTAGCATTTTAAACAATGGGAATTGTTCATTAGGACACGAGCTTCTTGTGGGTGCTATTCAATCTCTAATCGCTCCAGTATTAGGCTACATGCGCTAGGGCTGTCAGAATTGAGCGCAAAATGTCGTAATCTGTATGGTGGTTTCATGTTTAAAATGGCTACAAGCTGAAATGCTATGCAATACGGGAAGATCATCGAGGCTGCTGTGGCAAGCACTACTCATTCTAAGAAATGGCCTTATTTTTCTTTACAAATTGAGTTTCTGTATTTTTTGTGATGCTTTACCATTAAGTTACTGAAAAGGATAAAACACACTATTTGAGTTGTTTTCACAAATGGGTTTTCCTTAGCCAGACTTATTATTGTGCAATACCAGCAATCCGGCAAATTATGTCTTGACTGTTTTAAGAGGTAGATTATTTTGATATAAGACTAAACTGATCCAATACATTACGCAAACCTTCGTAGTGAATTCAGGAAAATGTTAGTATTTTTTCCTTTTTAGACTTGAGGGGGAGATTATTATGTTGTTGTTCTTTTCTCAAGGAAATTTTAAAATGTTCCTGCAATTCTATAATTCTTCAATTTCAGACTTAACATTGAGTAGACAACTATTTCCTCCTTTTAAATATAATATCTTTAATACAACATGAGTCTTTAAGTGATAGCTAAATCTTTTCCCCCATTTTTTCGTATCTTTACAGTTCTTATCAATGAGAAAGTTGAGTTACCCGATTTTTCATCAGATTTTACCAGCAAAACGTTAAAGATCACCGATTTTGGATTAGCCAGGGAATTATATAAGACGACTAGAATGAGTGCTGCAGGTACATACGCCTGGATGGCTCCAGAAGTTATCAAGTCATCTGTGTTCTCAAAGAGCAGTGACATCTGGAGGTAAGATGTCATACTGTAGATGTGGTATTTTTGTGAGGGTTTTATTTTTGTGAACTTCGCGAGTGGACATCGAAATTTGTAAATATGAACACACAAACTTTTCTTTTGCAATAGATTTACATTATAATTAATGTAGAAACCATGAAATTAAAGTCTTGCACATTTTCCAAAAACTATAAAATCAAGAAAATATCTGTCCGCGAAAATGACCACTTATACAGTAATGATATACTTGTAACAATAGTCGATTCATCTATCACAAGACAGTCATGTAACGGCATCATTTACTAATTGCAGAACATAAATGCACTAGCGTATTCGAGGTGCTGGCGTATACACACACACACACACGTAGAAAGAGAGTATACAGGGTGAGTCAAAAAACTGCAATAGTGGAAAGAAGCCATCTTGTTTTCAAAACCAAGTTGAAGTTTGAAATTTCTTAAACGTTGCAAGAATGATATAAACTGCTCACAAAAAGTATCGAAACACTTAGAAATGATCCAATATATGACGGCTCGAAAAGGTATGCATAAATCGAAGCAAATAACCAAGTGCATAATTTTGTTCTGCGTATTTTGACACCTCGATTGTTGAGATACGATGTTGCGGAGCGGAGTTATTGTCATTTCAATGATCGTGGGTCCAGTTTCAAAGGTGACACTCATCCCTATTGAAAATCACGAATCTGATCATTCTAAACAGTAATGCAAACCTCTCTGTATATGATGATTGTCACTTTTGAAACTGGACCCACGACCATTGAAATGACAATAACTCCGCTCCGCAACATCGTATCTCATCGATCGAGGTGTCAAAATATGCAGAACAAAATTATGCACTTGGTTATTTGCTTCGATTAATGCATACCTTATCGAGCCGTTATATATTGGATCATTTCTAAGTGTTTCGATACTTTTTGTGAGCAGTTTAGTTGTTCCTTCCTTTATGTGAAGAAATGAAGTCAATTGCATTTTTTGTTTGTGTTTGGTGAACCTGTTTGCTGCACAACCCAATTTACTTGTTTGTCCACGAGCATAGCAATTTTCAATTGAAATTGCACACATTTGGAAATTTTTCATTTTTATTCAAATTTAGAACATCATAACGTCGCTATTCTTTCAAAACCTTGTATCTCCAAAATAAATTATTTTGAATTAGGATGAAAAAATGAAAGTTGGAGATACGAGGTTTTGAAGAATAGAAACGAAACAACTGCCATAAACCAGTCCGTATATCAATTCAAGCCATTTGCAATAAAATCTCACCTGTAGTTCACACATTTGCTGCGAAATATCAAGAAAGTTGGAAGTTTCCCCTCAGCACATGGTCAGCACTTGTGTTTCAAAACCTTGTATACATACGAGGTTTTGAAACACAGGTGCTGAAAAAGCCAAATTTGTCTGCCTTCTGATTGGCTGTGACAAAAAAACCCATTACCATCATTTGCATAATGTATCTGACATCATGATAAACACAAAAAATCAATTTCGAGGTAAGTTGGAGATACGAGGTTTTGAAAGAATAGCGACGATAAGCAATTCATATCATGGGTTATGTAAATTGATTATTTTATCTCCCATGTTAACAAGAAAGAATGCAATATGTTCAAATTACATCACAAATTTACTTGAATTTTAAAATTTTAATGAGAGACGCATTTTGAAATCTTATGCATGTTTTGGATGTTTCGTGGACAAGCGTGTGAAATGGGTGCATGGGTAAAAATGTTCACCAAAGGCAAACGAAAAATGCGATTGACTTCAATTTTTCACTAACAAATATGTTATTCTTATAACGTTTAAAAAAATTCAAACATCAACTTGGTTTTGAAAAAAATAGATGGCTTCTTTCCACTATTGCAGGTTTTTTTTACTCACCCTGTAAATATACATGTGCATAAATGTTGCGCCTGTTAAAGGAAGGGTCCCGCAAGCACAACATTGAGCATTATTTGATAGGCAAATAATTATTGAGCCGAAATAACGTAATAATGTAGAACAAAACACCATACTAGTCACAAAAATGAATAAAAACTGCCATCACTCAACATGCAATTTTTAATATTCGCGGCGATCGAAAGTCCCGGTGTCGATGACGTCATGGGTATTGGTGCTCAAATTTGCGCATGTGCATTGTATAACTATGACATCATCGACACTGGGACTTTCGAACGCCGCGAATTTTAAAAAGTGCATGTTGAGAGATTGCGGTTTTTATTTGTTTTTGTCATAAGTGTGGTGTTTTGTTCTATATAATTACAAAAGTTGGGCTCGATAGTTATTTTTCTAACATATAATGCACACTTTTATGCTTGCGGGACACCTCCTTTAAGTTATGTCACTGTCCAGAGGAAATATAAAATAGAGTATATTAAAACTATTATTAAAGCAGACTCCAGTGTTTGAGTGCCTCAAGATCAGTCATGGGTCCTCTTTTGATTGACTCATGACTTTGATTTGAAGATTAGAATGTGGAACAGTGTAGATTTAAACTTGAATGGTAATGGTATGGACTTTTAAGGTAAAAACTCCCTCACTTACAGGTTGGGTTTTGGTGGAAGACATATTTAATATAATTTTACATAATAATGGGAGTGGGGGCAGGTAGAATTGTGTCACATTTTGTGGTGTCCGTAATGAATTAGACCATTATTTGGATACTAGGCGGTCACCCTGGGTTTGTCGGTTCTCGGGTTTAGGCGGTCACCAGGGGTTTGTCGGTTCTCAGGTTTGGTGGTTTGTAGAATGCATGCATCAAGCCCGATCGGACAAACTTTGCAAATTCGACCCTTAGACGACCTTTGACCCAGGACGACCCAAGAAAAGCAAAGCCGTTTTATTTTTTCCACGCTCGACTCGTATTCGGGCTTCCCGTCACCGAGTTTAAGCCCGATCGGACAAACTTTGAAAATTCGACCCCTAGATGACCTTTGACCCCGGAAGACCCGACAAAGGCTAACCCGTTTTATTTTTGCCACGCTCGCCTCGCATCGAGCATTGTGATCACCGAGTTTAAGCACGATCCGACCAACTTCAAAAAGTTGACCCCTAGATGACCTTTGACCTCGTATGCTCTAGCGAATGCGAACTTGCTCTTGCGGGGACCGAACAAACAGATCACCGAGTTTCTCATCACCGAGTTTAAGCCAGATCGGACAAACTTTAAAAATTCGACCCCTAGATGACCTTTGCTCGACTCGCATCCGGGCTTCCCGTCACCGAGTTTAAGCCCGATCGGACAAACTTTGAAAATTCGACCCCTAGACGACCTTTGACCCACGATCGCCTCGCATCGAGCATCGCGATCACCGAGTTTAAGCACGATCCGACCAACTTCAAAAAGTTGACCCCTAGATGACCTTTGACCTCGTACGCTCTAGCGAATGCGAACTTGCTCTTGCGGGGACCGAGCTGCACCCACCCACCGAGTTTGAACGCCGCTCGACCCCGGGAAGGCGACGAAAAAGCGCGCACAGACAGACAGACAGAGAGTAGCGTATTATTATATAGATTGATAACACTGTATTATTCCCAGATATAACTTCATATGAAAAGTAAAGTTTAGAAGAATCCTAACCATTTGTTCAGGAAGATCTTTGTTGGAACAGTTGCTAACCTTGCAAACCATTGAGAGTTAGTTGTGGTTATATGTTTAGTAAATGAAAAGTTGTTTGACTATTACCACAACAACTATGTACAATGTATGTGAACTTGAATGTGGCTGTAGGAGTGTGTGACACAGTTGGGGTTAGTAAGAGGGTGTGGCAATAAAATTAGGAGTTACGTTTTATTGGATATTTTATTGTTTTTAAAAGTTCATCATAAGGTTATTAACTACGTGATTCACAAAGCAAGTGTGCAAATTACATTGTGGCAACTAGAGTGGTTTTATTTGTCTATTCAGGCTTACCATAGGTTTGGTTCTTTTTGATATTTTATCATGCTGTACACACAGAAATTATCAGCCCATTGACCTTAAAGGTTAACTCTCTGTAATTAGGGTATGATTGCATTTGTTACAAAACAGTATGGAATTGTTGTCGTTTGTATACATTTGCAGACAGGGCTTGAATTGAATTATTTTCTCCCCAATTTGATAGTTAATTGAGGCATACTACCTTCATAAGTTAACCCTGATGCATTTTTTATTCATGACGGTTAATTACTGAATATTCACCAATTCTAGTTAAAGAAGGTGCAATTGAAACACAATTTACAGTAATTTATTGTTCATTTTCTCTATCTTGAAGTTGGAAAAACACACAGGGCCGTAATTCTCATACTAAAACACGGTTTTAGCTTAAAACCGTGTCTAACTAAACCCGTGTCTAACTTAAACGCGAGTTTATCTTTTAAACAACGTGTGTTACAGAACACGGTTTTAACAACTCTAATCTCGTCCCCAGAGTGATCGTGCGTCACTGTATACAGGTATTTATTTTTGTTGTGGCCCTAATGGATTACAATCGACCGAATACCTCAAAAGCACGTGTATTTTTGATACTACAAGATCTCCCATACTCATGTTAAAAGTTAGGCACTTCTCTAGTGAGTTAGACGCGTATTTAAGTTAAACAAATTTTCGTGAATTACGTCTAGTTAAACAATGTGTCTAAAATCAAAGTTAGACGCGTGTTTAGCTTAAAAACTGGTTTAACTACGTACGAGAATACGGGCCATAGTGTTTAAGTTTGTATGTGTACGGAGTACTTTATGTATATGGAATGGAGTACCATACACTCATTTTAAAAGTTGTTTACAAACTATTCCTTCTTGTTGTTATCTTTGTTCGTAAAGATGACAATTTGGGTGCTTTTTGCTCTACCAAAGTTTTTCTAGAGAAAATTATGTGACTACATTAATCTGAAATGTATTAGTATAGCATACTTGTGTAAAGACCCTTCAAATAGCAAGTTATTATAACACAAATTGTCAGACTGTTGTCAGTCTCAGAATAGGGAAATAAATAACACCAAAAATAACCACAATTACATAGTGTAATAATTGTAATGCATTCCATTCCATTGTATTGTTGAACATTGAATATAGGGTCAGTATGTCAAAATCATTCAGATATTATCTCTATTCATTCAGTTATCCTATAAATAGATCATTCAAAATAGAACCATTAGAATTTCTTTGTAGATTTATTTGAGGATAAGATGAAACTGAGAGATGACTATTATCTTGGTGGAATTGTCCCCATTGACCTGCTGGCGACTCCAAATTCCAATGAATAATTTTGACTGAAGAGCTCATCACATTATCTGTCATTTAGAGTACCACTTCCACAGTTTATTTATTTGTTTGTTTAAACTGTCATTCAATGGGGAAGATGAGCTTCTGGTGTACTGTAAAAGTGGTAATTTTCGCATGATTAATATTTTGGGTTTTGCAGATTTTAAACTGTTCTGCATGTTTTTAAATTCGTGATTTGTAGTTTCATCACAGAGACTTATACACAAAAGAAATATATGTGTGCGTCAGCATTTTCGTGGTAGCTGCTTGTGAGCATGAAAAGCGCGAAAATAAATGTAGCACAACTATTTCTATTTTACACTTAGTTGATATATTGCCAGCAAAGATGACTATATTTATGTTGATAATTATTTTTGTTCGTTCCGCCATTCGAACAATTGAAGGCATATTGAATTATTAACCCAAACTACCAAGGCATGTTTATGGGAATATATTCACATATTTTTAAGTTTGTCCTGAAAAATTGTACCAAAAATGTTCCAAAATTAAAGTTCCTTTAAAATTGGTTTCCTATGGATATTTTTTTTGCATTCTTCCAAATTAAATAAGTTATTATGTGAATCAGCAATGCTGTGTACATTTAGACTTGCATAGACATACTTATGAAACATAATATTTGCAACCTTTTAATAATAGCGCAACAGTAATGGTGCTTGAAATATGTGAAAATATTGTAGTTTGAAAAGTGTCTGCTTCTAGAGGTAAGTTGTGATTTTCTCTCTATGGTATCTACCCCAGGATCAAACGCAACACCCTCACAAATTGTTTCTCCACACTTCATCCTCAAGTTCAAAAGGGTTGATGCTATGACGTCAATTCCACTTTGAATTTTGAAAGAAACTGGCAGAAAACATTTACATTAATTTACAAACAAACATGGTACAGAAACACAATATGCTTTGTATTGTTGTATTATACAAGCTTTTGTTAATTCAATTTAAATGATATTATGAAAATTGAATTAAGCTTTTCCCCTCCAAGTCCCAGTAATAATAAATTGATATAAAATGATGGGCACTACTCTCTATATTATATAGAAATCATTGTCAGAGACTTTGGCTATGAAGTAATAGATGGTTTGAATAAACTGTTTTGACGTTTAGAAGTGTAAAGCCATAGTAGGCTTCCTCCATTGTATTATTTTCACAGACAGATCATTTTGTAATTTCAAGTATCAGTCACTGTCACTCACAATTTTTTGAAGGATAGCATTTATGGTTCTTGGCAGTTTTCTATATTAAATTGCACTGGAAACTTCATTGTTACATTGTGTGAGTTATCGATTTTACTGGATCACATTGATCCGCAGAATATGCGAAAATAAAATCACAGTGAAAATTGAACCATATACAGAAATAGTACTACCTTTTGGACCCATTCATGATAACATTTCAGGCATGAGCACATTTCCATATGTGACATGTTCATGAATAGTTTCAAATGTGTAAATAATTTAATATGTGGATTTCGTAGTATTATTTACGAGTGGGACTGGGAAATGGTATGTTTAAATATTTTTACTTGCATTTCCGTATATTTTTAAGTTAGCCTTGAAATATTATGGCTCTTGCCAACCTGTGTCGATGACAATATCTCAATTGATAAAACTTCATTCTCAAAATAGAGGATGCTAGTTTAAATCCTGTTCAAGTTAACCCTAACCCTACCATACCACAAAATACCATGACCCAGCCAGTTTGTAAAACCCAGCGTGCGAGTTTTTTGATGAAATAATGGCGTAGCCTTGACACTGGTGGTGTAATGGAAAATAACTTGCCCCGTGTGCCGGAGGTCCGTGTTTTAAATCATGGGGGTCGCGACGATATTTTGGGTCGCTTTTCACCGCACGGAAAAATTGTCTGATTAAAGTGGAGGGTAGAGTTAGGGTTAATGTGTAATTATCGGTATTGGATCCTGGTTGCCTACTGAGGTGGATGATGGTCATGTAGCATAGTGTTAATAATTTTTCTCTGATTCACAGCATATGCAAATTAAATTAAAAAACGGAAACGGAAAATTACCTTTAAAATGAATACATGTTTTACGGCGTTTTTTCTGTATTGTATGGTTATATATAAGAGCTCGATTTAAATACTGAAAATGGATAGCAATGAATTATACCTGAATATATTACAGTATTATCATGTACAAATAAGATTGTAAGCAATATAAACTCTTGTAGGCTTGCAAATAGTGTAATATCAACTCGAATGTATTGCTATGTCGTTGGCATACTGAATACTGCTAATCAGTGAAATTGTCATTGTTACAAGTCAAACCACAGTGATGCCTCGTTAAATCTTTAACATGGTAGTCACTTTATGAATTGAATTTTTCTTATGTACAACCTTCAGAATAGTCAATGGTAGATATGATCTCTTCAAGAGACTTGTAATCCCTCCATTTAGTCCTATATCTTGAGGGTATCTTAGTTTTTATGAAAATCAAATACGACTTTTGCAGGCTCTTTAGGGGAGGGGTAAACTTAATGGTTGTCCTGATCTGGTTCTGGCTAATCAGAGGGCATATGGTTTCCTAAGAAATCAGTCACCTTGATTGTTTATAGTCTGTTAAAGAGATATTTGATATTTAGAATGGTTATAATTGATCGATAGGTACGTTTTGTCACATGGAATTGGCCAAATGAATAGTACTTAGGTAATATGTTGCTGTTTTTCATCCGTTTCCGTCACACAAAATGGAAGTTTGGTTTTCACTGCATCTCCAAAAAAGTGCAACCATTTATACGCAAATCAAGTTATAATGCATTTGTAGCTGAGGTTCTAAGCTACAATTATGTAACATTTCATAAGACTGGCATATATAATAACAAAGTTATGAGGTAGGAGGTAGAACTTATTGAATGACCCTCGTAGGTATTGTAATGTATCTATTTGATAAAAGTATTGGGATAATCTTAATATAAAACATGGATGTAAGGATCTGTTCTCTTACAGTTTTAAAATCAATCTTTTAAACTCTTGAAGCAACTGTGTTAACCCTAACTCTATAACACCACACGGCAACAGTTTCTTTTTTCTGATGGAGAAAATTCACCCGAAAGGTCACCCCCCCCGGATTTGAACCACGGATCTCCTGCACCAAAGCCAATCATTCCACTACACCACGGCTGCCAATGCTACTCGGCTCAGTATATTCGCCTCGTATCATAGCCTGGGTCCATTTTGTAGCCCAAAAACTTGCACGCCGGTTTATAAAAACAGGCTGGCCGTGTTGTTGCCGTGTGGTGTAGTAGGGTTATGGTTTATGGTCAGCATTTAGTCTGTCAAACTTGTAAGAAATAGAACTGAGAAATTGATGGTAAGGTCAGTATTAAGTCTGTCAAATTTGTAAGAAATAGAACTAGGAAATTGAGGGTATGGTCAGCATTTAGTTTGTTAAACTTGTAAGAAACTTGATGTTAAACTTGTAAGAAACATGAGATAAACCTAACTTAAGGCGGATATTAGCTAACATCAATGGGGCCATCGGATAGCCATTATAGTTTGTACATTATTAAACAGGCTAGAACTGAGAGATTTGCATTTATCTGCCATAAAGGAATCCTGCCTAACACTCGCACATCTATAGATAGCGGAAAGTCTATTACTTCAAACTTCAATGATAGGCACATATGCCAATGTACTAATGTTCATCTCTTTGAAGTTATATTGTGCCTTCAATTAATTTGCATTGTAATAATTTAAGTCCTCCCATTTGGTACTGTCCAAACTATAGCTAATTGGTCCCTGGCAGACGCCTGCTAAAAAGCTGTCTTCGTTTATCTCTCAGGTGAAATGTAAGATGGGTAATAAGCTGTGTTTTCGCCAAGATTGAATATTTCATGTGATGCGCTATGTCCAGACAAGTAATTACTTCTTCATTGATGATATGCTAGGAGCTGGTATGCTTACAGACCCTGCTGGCAGGCATAGTGCTGTTCCAAGTTGACTTGAGTTTTGCTTTGATGCACTCCGGTAATAGAGTCTGAGGGATGCAAGACTTCTGGATATTTCCGGAATTCCGGTAATGAGGCCTTTTCCCCCCTTTTTTGCATTTTCAGAATTGGATGATGATATTTCAGCATAAAAGAGGCAAACAGGGGGTGATACCTTGTAGCCTATTCTCCGGACCAGCCCCATACATGTTTGATGCCACGGAAGCGCTTGGGCCGTCTGGCTAAGCTCGTGTAAAATGTTTAGGAAATGGATCGATCATCCCTGTATAATTTAGGAAGGGTATACATTTTTAAAATCATAATAAATATGGTGATGGTCATGCTATCGGATTTAGCTATACTGCTATATGATTCATAATCTATAATAATAATAATCTTGCAAATAGAATAGCATAATAAAAATATTTGTATGCGAAACATGGCATGATATTTATAGTCTAATTACATTTTGATGTAATATGATAATTCTAATACCATGCTATTTAAATGTACATGTAATATGTTGAATAATTTACTGAATCACAATATCTAATAATGATGTCTCATGTGGTAATAATTAGTTGGATCCTTACGGTAGGTGGTTGCTTTACTTCTAAATCCAAGTACCAATGTGAAATTCAAATGTTTACTCTCTAATTTTAATAAATGATTTCTTACACCCAAAAGCAGAAAATGGGGGAGGGTGGGGGGGGGGGGGGGGCTCTGGAGTGTTCTGTTGTCCATTACATTTGTGACAAATATCCCATAAGTGGAAATGTTTAAATGCTAAAATGAATTTCAAAGTTTTTGATGGTTTTTTAAAAAAAGCAAATTTGTTTCTCAAGTGTTACAGCCATATGCAAGGGAAAACAACATTTGCAAATTTAACATCCAAAATGTTTGTACATTTTGTAGAGTGCAAATTATTAATCCCACAAAATAAACATCCACATCTTCAAATCCTTCCTAACCTTTAGATAGTAAATGATCCATTTGTTGTACAGGTTTCCTAGAAATCATACTAAGAATGACTGTCAGGTTTGTTAAAAGTCTAAAATGGGGAGGGGGTTTGTGAAAATAATATACAGGCAAAGTACATATGAATTGAATACAGCAGACTCAATATGTTTGAATAAACAACCTTAAGATGGATCAAAGATGTGAAAAGGTTTGGCATAATGAAGGAAGACTTGAAAGCCAAGATTGAACAGCAGCCTTGTGTTGTTAGCCATGGATGATATTAAACTGTATTCCGCCATGGTGAAGACTGATTGTTGGTTTGAATTCAAGGGACATCATTTTAAAGGTGTGTTTGTGTGTGTAAACTGCCAAACATGATTGCGAGGATTCTACATCAAAGCTTAGTTTTATGTTTGGTGATAACATACATGGATGTATCTGCTTGATTACCATAGCCATAACCTTCTTCATCCCTAAACACTAGAAAGCAATGTAATGCAATCAGGAGGGCTATCATGTGCTGATTGGGAAACAAGCTGACTCTGTGGCACGATCAGGTGGGGCGGGACTTCCACGCAAGCAACCCAGGTTCGATTCCCAGTCCCAGCATAACTGGAATTCCCCCTTTTTTATCCCTTGATGCCTTGCGATTAGGGTTAACCTTTGAAGTAACTGTGGTAACATAGTCAATTACCTCCAATGCCCAAGCCTGATGTGTATAAATTGTGCTGCAGGAGTATACCATGGACTATATATAGTCCATGAGTATACCTGCTATTTATCATTATTTAATCTGTATTGCCAAAGTGGCCTTAAATGGCTTACATTGTTTAATCGTTGATTTGAGATCTGGCAACATTTTTTCAAAAAGTATTGTTTCAAAATCCAGATCAACGATTAGGATTTACACCAATATATTATTAGAAAATGCATTATTCCATGAATTGTCAAAAAGGGAAATTTTAATTTTGATAATAGTTATTGAGATGCACTACTTTTCAAGATTTAAGAAAACTATTTAGTTAAAGTAAATTGTATTATTTATTTGGCCCATTATCCTGCGATAATTTTCTTATAGTTCAGTCAGTTCCAAATTGGCGACACCTGTTTACAGCAGCGAATAAATTCAGAAGAGCGTTGCGCACAAAACACTGGCATGGCGAAATATGGCGCGCAATGACGCAGTGGCATTGTACGCGTGCCGCTTGCGTATGCCAAAATTGCTCTTATACGCTTGGATTACTTATGGCACACGGTCAGATAAAAACCGAATATTTCTCGCCAATTTGGAACTGATTGAACTATAGAATAGTATCGTGTTGATAAATCCACCCCAATACACACTTACTACTCTCTCAATACCCAGAACCTCCCAAATTAAGCTAACCAATCCAATACAGATATCAAGTGATGCATTAAATCTTTGCTACATTAGCTATTTATCCACCTATATGCTCGCCGCAATTCAATTTTGTTAACTTGAGATCTATGCCAATATACCAGGCTATGCTAGCATTTAGAAGCCAGCTTTGAAACTGCATGCAGAGTTCTGCACACTTCTTAAGTGTATTTGGATTACTACTAATAGCATTTTACAAGTTCTCGGTTTGAGTGTAACGCCTCAATTTGATTCCGACTGAGACGACTGGAGAGCTTAAATCTGGCATTCAGCGGGGCCACTAGTTCACACAGTCAGTGTGCATAACAACTACTTGGTATTGGCACATATACTTTGAACCTTTTTGATACATACAGTTAAACTACACATTCAAACCCCGAACATGCTTTGAATAAAACCATTCTGTTTTGTTCACGAATGCCTTAAAGAGATTTGTACATGTATATATTAATTTTGCTGAGTTGAATTTGAATTTGTGGTAAGAGTGTGGGCGTTAGCCAGGAGCACTGTTACTACAGAGTGCAAAGGGCGTAGCCAGGAGCACTATGACTCTAACGCTGATTTGGCCATTGATGACTCTAACTCTGATTTGGCCATTGATGACTCTAACTCTGATTTGGCCATTGATGACTCTAACTCTGATTTGGCTATTGATCACTTAACTTTGATTTGGCCATTGATGACTCTGACTCTGAGTCGGCCATTGATGACTCTGACTCTTGAGTTGGCCATTAATGACTCTAACTCTGATTTTGCCATTGATGAATCTGATTATAGAGTTGGCCATTGATGACTCTAACTCTGATTTGGCAATTGGTGACTCTGAGTCGGCCATTGATGACTCTAACTCTTGAGTTGGCCATTAATGACTCTAACTCTGATTTGGCCATCGATGATTCTGACTCTCAGTTGAACATTGATGACTCCGACTCTGATTTGGCCATTGCTGACTCTGAATCTGAGTTGGCTATTGCTGACTCTGACTCTAAGTTGGCTATTGAGGACTCTGAATCTGAGTTGGCATTGCTGACTCTAATTCTTGAATTGGCTGTTGATGGCTCTAACGCTGATTTGGCCATTGATGATGAATTTCCCATCTCAATTTTGTGAAATTTATGAGATCACTCTTTCTTTATTCTCCATTTATCACAAATTCCAAATTCATTTTTTGAACATTTTCAAACAATCAGTCCAATTAAATATTTAAGAAAAAAGATTTGAAAAAAAACCCCACCCCAAATCTAGAAATTGAAATGTTACACATATTCAAAATTATTCATTTTGTTTTTGTTATTGGGTTTCTGACAAAGATAAATCTATGCCAATTTTGCATATTATACACTTCACATTAAGAGTCCCAGTTAGTCTTTACATGCTCTTGCTGAATGTATTTGAACATGAATAATATAACATTACACAAACATTTTGATGCATGAAAATTGCAAAATTAACAACTTTGTCTGAAAAGCACCCTCTATTACCAGGTAAAAGATAAATACCCACAAACAAACAATTAAACAAACCTACCACAATGCAAGTTGACCTATCACTGAACTCTCAATCAGTTGTTCGGTCTACGGCACTGATTAAATTTTTTAAATCACTTCTTGTCCATGCCGGAGAACGCTGCTTCATTTACCCAGAAGATTTATAATTGACGAGTGCTAGGGCATAACAGTGCAATGAAAACACGTTTGGCAGCTTTAGGCGGAATTACAATTATGCAACGACGACGGTTGGTAGAAGTGGTGGAGCGACCATCAAGGGTTGAATATTATGAGCAGGCTTCGGCGATGAAAGGCCGCAGAGGAATAAAAATCAATTTATACGCCACTGACAAGGTGCTACAAATGTTGATGCCTCCAAACAAACTAGCTTGCATTAGTGATACTTATGACCTCTCCATATGTACTTACGTGTTACAGTTTATAACTGCAATTTTTGTTAATAGTTAAAGGGTTGTTACATTATTATTAATAGAAGCATTTATAATTTAATATTATATTATTTGTCAAATTCATATTTGACCAATTATTCACCAATACTATAGATCTATACCAATCCAAATGTTATGTCAAAATTATTATTTTCACCTATTTTGAACTGGGGTGTGCTAACATCGAAGAGAACCATAAATCCATTTCATGCATTACACTTCTCTCACAGCCATTGATAGCAAAACAGAGTTCTTTATTGCCGCATCTACATACAATCGCAAACACCATCTGCCATCTGATATATCTCTTTCTATTGGAAATGAAAACATTCAACCTGTGAAGACCGTAAGGAATTTGGGTGCCTTCTTTGATTCACAAATGACCATGTCATCACATATCACAAATGTCAGCAAAACGGTTACTTTCCATTTACGAAATATCGGCAGAATCAGGAAATATATTGATCAACCTACATGTCAACATGCTGTACGTTCATTGATACTCTCACGTCTCGATTATTGTAATGGCCTTCTCTCTTCGCTACCATCTACTTACATCATTCGCCTGCAACGTTTGCAAAACTGGGCTGCACGTCTTGTGTTTGAAGTCGACCGAAAACATTCGCCTGGACCACTTTTAAAATCACTGCATTGGCTTCCAATAAGCCAAAGGATCATCTTTAAATTACTTCTGTGTGTTTATAAATGTCTTCATAACCAAGGACCAATCTACTTGTCAAATTGTTTATCATTATATGTTCCAAAGAGACCGCTCCGATCTTCTAATGACTATCTACGTCTTCAATACCCTATCACTAGAGTTCTAGCTGGTGATAGAACTTTCACAGTTTGTGCGTCAAAAGAGTGGAATAAGCTACCTATCTGTATTAGACAATCATCATCTACAAGTGTGTTCAAAAAAGCTCTTAAAACTCATTTGTTCCCTTAAACAGTTTTCTCTGTTTCTATTTTGTTTCTAATCTATTTTGTAATTGCTATATATATTGTACGTACTATGCTCATGTTACACTCACATTTTGTAGTTTAAGTTGTAATTTTAAGGTTTTATCTTGTAAGCGCTCTGAGCCTTTTGGAAATGGCGCAATTAATGCTTTCTGTATTGTATTGTATTGTATCCCACTAAAATGACCTAAAGTCTTTACAAGAATTACAAACATTATTCTATATCAATTTCACAAATTTTGAAAAAAGAGGGGAAAACCCACGGGTGTGTTTTTGGCAATGAAACTAGCAGGGAAGAAAATTATTTAATTTGTTTTTGAAATCAGTCTCCGCGTGCACCAGGGATCGAACCTGAGCTGCGTGCGCCTGGGATCGAACCTGGGCCGTGTGCGAGTAAGTCAGAGGCTCTCTCCACTGCGCCAACAGGCGAGCTTAAAAAACCATAAACCCTGCTGGAGCTTGCACCGTAGGGATTTGTAGTGTGTAGGATGGGTTTTTGTGAGACGTCCCAGTCTCGAGTATCGATAAAGAGAAATCCAAATGCATCGTGGGAAACAAATCTTGAGTTTGCATAATGCATTGTTGGTGCGACGTTAAAATCTATAGAGTATCACCATGAAGTTTACCCTTGTTTATAATTTTATCCTTGCCGTTGATGTAAAAGAAGGCGCCTATTATCTACATTGGTGGCTCTGAAAAGAGCTTATGAAATGGATTGCCAAACAATAGATTGGCTTTTTCATTTAATGTGAAAGTCAATATATATGAATTGTTTAAAGAGACCAAGTCAATAAGTTTAGGGCAACTTTAATAATTCAAGTCACAAGTCCAAAATGTAACAACCATGCACATGATATATGTAAAACACACCACTAACTACATGAAACAATTGTAACATTATTTGTATTATTTGTTATCTTTTGCAGTTATGGTGTATTACTATGGGAGCTGCTAACAGGAGAGGTTCCTTACAAAGGAATCGATGGTCTAGCAGTAGCCTATGGTGTAGCAGTCAATAAGCTGACATTACCCATACCAAAAACATGTCCAGAACCATTCAAAGAAATGCTAGAAGGTGAGTAAGGTCAAAGGTTAAAATAGGTCAAAGGTTAAATGGTGTAGCAGTCAATAAGCTGATATTACCCATACCAAAAACATTTCCAGAACCCTTCAAAAGACATGCTTGGAAGGTGAGTAAGGTCAAAGGTTAAAATAGTTCAGTATTTAAATGGTGTAGCAGTCAATTAACTGATATTACCCATACTAAAACATGTCCAGAACCATTCAAAGAAATGCTTAAAGGGGAGTAAGGTCAAAGGTTAAAATAGGTCAAAGGTTAAAATAGGTCAAAGGTTAAATGGTGTAGCAGTCAATAAGCTGATATTACCCATACCAAAAACATGTCCAGAACCATTCAAAAGACATGCTAGAAGGTGAGTAAGGTCAAAGGTTAAAATAGGCCAATGGTTAAATGGTGTAGCAGTCAATAAGCTGAAATTATCCATACCAAAAACATGTCCAGAACCATTCAAAGAAATGCTAGAAGGGGAATAAGGTCAAAGGTTGAAATAGGTCAAAGGTTAAATGGTGTAGCAGTCAATAAGCTGATATTACATGTACCCATACCAAAAACATGTCCAGAACCATTCAAAAGACATGCTAGAAGGTGAGTAAGGTCAAAGGTTAAAATAGGCCAATGGTTAAATGTATGTAGCAAATCAATCAAATCAATAAACCTTTATAGTGCCATATTCTGGTTCTGGTTGTTTTCTTGAAGCTGACATTTTAATAACCATACTACAACATGCCCTGAACCACGCGCTCATTTGAAAGAAAGATCAGATGTGCAGGTTAACCCTAACCCTAGAACGTGGCAGTGGGGATGGAACGAAGAACAGGGGGAGGGGGTTAAATAAAAAATGGGGAAAATTATGTCCGCCGGCGCCGGGAGTTGAACCCGGGTCGGCCGCGTGACAGGCGAGATATACTAACACTCAGCCGCGGGGGGAGGGCTTCACAGGCTAAAAAATCGGAGACCATATATACCCGTAGTTTAGTGCTACAGGAGATAGAACTTGTGCGCGCGCAAGCCACGTGGTGCTGGCTGTGAGGTGACTGTGAGACGTAGTAGCGTTAGGGTTATAAAAATGCACTGTGTGGTGTCGTATTAACCCTAACCCTAGAACGTGGCAGTGGGGATGGAACGAAGAACAGGGGGAGGGGGTTAAATAAAAAATGGGAAAAATTATGTCCGCCGGCGCCGGGAGTTGAACTCGGGTCGGCCGCGTGACAGGCGAGATATACTAACACTCAGCCGCGGGGGGAGGGCTTCACAGGCTAAAAAATCGGAGACCATATATACCCGTAGTTTAGTGCTACAGGAGATAGAACTTGTGCGCGCGCAAGCCACATGGTGCTGGCTGTGAGGTGACTGTGAGACGTAGTAGCGTTAGGGTTATAGGGAAGCTTAGGGGTTGTGCACTGTAGGAATTGACAGGTAGAGTTAGCAGGTTGGCAATGTTGGATCTAATCATCTGTTATTTCAAGATGTGTTCTAGATGTAAATGAAATACCAATATATCGGAAGTGACTGATAGATCCTAGCTGTCATAATTGATTTGAAAGATGTTATTTTCAGGGAATTTTATTGATAAATACTGATGAGAGATAATGTCAAGATTGGCACTTATATGACATCTTAGAATGAATTTGGTTACAAATGCAAGCATGGATGTGTTTCTATGTTGTACAACGGTAGCTCATCATAAAAAGTCAATTATCTCCTAGTCCTATTATGGAAATATTAGGGCATACTGCTGTCATTAAAAAAAGGTTGATCGATCATCGTGTCAGTATGTGGGCCACGGTACATTGTTATATTCTGGTCCTTATGTGGACTGCACAATTCAAGTTCAATAAAATACAATGGAGTCTGGAACAGATTTGTAAGAACTGTTTATGAATTAGGGAGAGTAATCACATGGATCTAGGGTGTCAGTACTTTGTAAAAGTATTATTGCAAAACCCTCATGCCACCATTTCCATTAGTTCTATCCAGGGATTACTTTTCTTCAGTCACCTCAAGTAAGAGGATTTGCGAGTTTATTGATAGTTATAGTACACATTTCCTCTTCTTTTTTATAGTCAAAGTCCATAGAATACACTCGCCCAGCACAGCTTCCCCCGTGACGCAGTTGGTAGAGCGTTCGCCCGCCAACCGAGAGGTCGTGGGTTCAAACCACGGGGCGTGGCACCTCTTGTTGTGTGTGCTTTTTTCGCTTGAAAAAAATTTCGTTGGAAAATCCACCGGGTGGGTTAGGGTTAAGGAACGATTTTTTTCCTTCTTTTTAATTCTCACTTTTTTTCTCTAATTTCACCTTGCTTAACCCTTACAGCCCCGCATCCCATGAAATCCCATTTCCCAGCCTGTCGGTTCCACCTGGCGCTGAGGTTTTTGCGTGAAATAATGGCCCCGGGCTATATAGCTGGGCGAATACACTCGCCCAGCACAGCTTCCCCCGTGGCGCAGTTGGTAGAGCGTTCGCCCGCCAACCGAGAGGTCGTGGGTTCAAACCCCGGGGCGTGGCACCTCTTGTTGTGTGTGCTTTTTTCGCTTGAAAAAAATTTCGTTGGAAAATCCACCGGGTGGGTTAGGGTTAATGATAAAACGTACCACTCTTTATTGCACAGACAATGTGAAAGTACTGTAAAACAAGTTAATTTTGCAGCATGTTTTTTTCACGAATTGCTAATCATGACTATTTTTGCGGCAATTTAATTTCACGAATCTAAAATTTCATTTACCAACAAATATTTGCCACACGTAAAAAGACGTAGAGACTGCAGAATTTGAACCCTGCACTCAATTATAAAGAAGTACGATACATTTTGGGGACAAATTCTGAGCTATTCTGTGCCTTCTGTAGGCACAACTATTAGTAACAGTAGTTGTATTTAGCCCTCCATTGCTTTTTAAAAAATCCATTGATCCTAATTACTGGTAGTATAAATGGTTGAAGCAGGCATTACGCAAGTCAACTGACGCTGCTTGTTTTCCCTTTGATGTCATGTGCTTTGCTAGCACAGGCTGGTACTGGTCCGCAAAAGAGGAAACTAACACAGTACAAAATATGCACAGGGATGAATCTGTCGGCGCGATATTACAGTGAGTAAATCAATCGCAAATACGACAATTCTGAACTGAAATTATTCAAATATGACACGATTTTCAACAGATATCATTACAATGACTTTAAATATGAATCGTGTGTGTCAATTAAGCTTTGTTTTTATGCATACCTGTATCAATTTGTATCCAGTGTACAAGCTTATGAATTATGCTACAACTACTATCATCTTCAAACAGGTAAATTTGCGACAATATATTTTTTGCAAATTTGAGCCATTCACTTGTTTTGCAGTATTCCTTTTTGGAGGTTCAATTCAAAATGTTGTGTTCAATCTTTTAATTACAGTTACAATTGTATAAAATGTGCAACAAATAATGTGTTCAAATGAATACATTGGTACTATTTGTATCATTAAGCAAATATTTGAATGCAACGGCAAAACATAAAGTGTACATAGCATGAAATTCATTATCTGTGACGGATTATAAATTGCAAATGTAGAATTAATGACATTAACGGCTGCTACTTTTGTATGGTGAATTTACTTTCATGCGCTTACAAATTGACTTTGAAATATGACTTAAAAAATAGACACTCATAGAAAATATAAACTCATGTAATAATATATATAGTGTGATAGATGAATTGTTCATGTCTTTAAAAAGAAAAGTATGATATGGTAAAAAGAGAGGCTTACAGCGCTGTTACAGGCTATGGCAATTTCATATTCTGTAGTTACAATTATCAAAAAACACACCTGAAATCCTCCACTTGACCTTCAAGCAGAAAGAATAGCTTCCAAAATTGCATTTGATAATAAGAATATTTTAATATTCTTAAAAGACAAATATCACCTATTTAAAAAATACCACCAGGTCATGTGCACGATCAAAAAATGGATTTTCCTTATATTTGGTATGGTGGAAGGTCTCATGGTATAATATATTGAAATGCGTTTTAAAAATTTGAAAAACCTTTGTTGCCATGGCAACACACACCCATTGTATTTTGGGCTATTTTGTCCCTTTCTGATGCCCTGTTCTTCCAAGCTACTGACTCAAAAGTGTAAAAGATATTAAATAAAGGACTTAAGTGTTGCAAGGTAATATCTTTCTTCTTTACTGACAGGTAATGTCAACTCGTCAACTTTATTTCTTATCCTATTTTTGGCTCTGGCAACACTGGTAGTTTTACAATTTTTACCTTCGATAAAGATTCTGTTAGAATCGAAACATCAGGTCCTCTTATATTTATTACATATTAAAAATATGTGTATTTTACCCAAATTTGGTACTCAAAAAAATCAATTTGCCTGGGCACTCAGATTTTTTTTCTTGTTGGTTTTGAATATCATAGGGCCTAATAAAAATAACTGTTTGTTTCTGGTAACATGCTGACAAAAAAGAGGGTCGGTCGGTCGGGGAAAAAATTTAATATACAAAAAAATATTATTTTAGATTCACCATGTAAATTAATTGCAAAGCTTCCGAATTTTGACAGTCATCGCAATCTGAACGCCCGGTCTGAACGCCAACTTTCGAGGCAAATTTCATTAATTATTTTATTATAATTCATTAAATGTAAATACACTGCATTTTCTCATTAAAAAATAAATGTTTTTCCTTCGATCGTACTTTGCTAACTTGGGGAATTACTTATCGATGTAAACAAGCATTAACCTTTTAGCAATCTGCTTTGAACAACGTGATAATGCGCTTTACTTCTCAACACGTGCGCGAGAGACTTTTGCATGCCCGAACTGAGGTTAATAATATGATATTTCTTTTCTGTTCCACACGGTTCCCAGTGTGTTATTTTTACCATGTTACGCTATAGCAATAATTACGGTTTTTGGTACCACCAACAAACCAACCAACCACATGGAATGACGTAACCGCAAATACTGCGCTGTTGTTGATGAATGGAAACAAACTTTTAGGCGCACGGACGAACGGAAAGTAAACTTCAGAATTGTTGCAGAATTCATGGAAATGGGTACATTCAAATTGGACCTTCGGCAAAATGGGAATGTAAAACTAAATGGGAATGTAAAATTTTTATTCTCTCAATACATTTCCGTAAATTTGGACTGAAAAAATACGAACGGTAGGTAGAAAATAAATCTTATTTTTTCAAAATGTTGATAACATTTTTACGGTCGGCAGGTTTTAAGAGGGTCGGCCGGGTTACCGGAAACAACAATTTATTTTTATTAGGCCTAGTCATTACCCCCTTTTAATTCTGGAGAGAATTGCTTGGATTACAGATTGTGCACATATATTTCCCTACATGTTTTTTCAACATGCAACATCATGTGTGTTAGTGTAATGCCAGTATTAATTATCATCTACCTGAAAGCACAAATAATCCTAATGCTGCAGGGATAAGGCTGTCATAAATAGGATGTGAAAGTATTGAGTACAGGGACCCTTCTCCTTGCCTTCATGCCAATGACTGCTGTAGCCTGTCTACTGTAATAAAGACTACAATATGTTTGAAGGATCATACGTGTCATGTATCACGTTCTAAAACAAAATTTACTTTGAAAATGTTATCAATATTTCAATTTATGGCAACTTTTTTACACCTAAAAAGAATCATAAGAGATTTAAATTGTTAACTAACTTTTTTACTAAATCTATTTTTGGAATATTAAAATGAATTTGAGAATTTATTGTCACTGTTCTGTCAGAACCTCGTATTTCCATCCGGCCCTCCTGCATGTATAACATAATACTGTAAAGCATGAAATGTTCGCGACATTAACATTTCGTGAATCACCGACTTCGGCCTTTCTAGCGGCATGAACATTTCGCGAATGTGTTGAGTAGTCATTACAGGCCTTTAAAAAGCAAAACATTCGTGTGCATGAAAATTTCGCGAGTCAGCTTCACTCGCGAAATTCGCGAAAATGTTGATGCATGCGAACATTTAATGCTTTACAGTATTTCCTACCTTTTGGGAAGTCTGCTCTAAAGGGCAAAACACATATCTATCAAACAATGTCAGTAATCTTGCCCCTGAATTTGAATAATGCAACACTTTATATGCATTTACCGATGGGCAGTTTTACTTTATACTTTCTGATAACCCAGAAATCTTGCCCCTGAACATGAATAAAATTATGCAACACTTCATATGCATTTACTGATGGGCAGTTTTACTTTATACTTTCTGATAACCCAGAAATCTTGCCCCTGAACATGAATAAAAGTATGCAACACTTCATATGCATTTAATACTTTCTGACGGTCCAGAAAAACATATGAGGTTTTGACAGAACAGCAACGATGTTAGAAACTGGAAATATATGCACAATTCAGCAACTATGTTTGTTGTATGATTGATTGCATCTTGCATTTGCCAATAAATCTATGTCAGGTATATTTAGAAATAGAAAGTAGTAATATATATATTACAATGAAATGGAGAAATCCTAGTTATTAGAATAGCTGTAATTATGATTTGTGATGTTGTGTTGAATAGAATGTGACATTGCCATTTTCTGTTATGTGTAGTATGGACATTATGATGTTAAGGTTTTCAAAATCAAACCAGCAGAGACATGTTCCATTTTTTATGCCAATAAATTAAAATCTTTTTCTAAATCCATACCATTAAGCTTAATTTGCACGGGACTCTGAACTTAGAATAATGTAATTGTACCCCCCAAACTGTCAGTTAAAATGAACAGTGATAAAATTAATGGCATATTTTGAATTGAAACTATTGCAATATTCATGTGGATAACCATGAAGTCAATGCTTTTATTAAGCTTTACCTGTATCACATCAATATGAATGCAAGTATGTCATTAATTGTTTTATTCATATTGTGGGCGATGGGAAAGGTAAATGTCCGCGATGATAAATGAGCTATATTACAGTATCTTCCATTATGTGCAAAGGGACTGTGAAAGCATATTTGTTTCGTGTTGTTAATTTGTCTCGTTCTGCCAATTTAGGTTCCTAGGTTAATTTTTGATTCTAAATCCACAATTTTCAAATTCACAATTTTTAACACATTAGCCTGTTTAGTTGATGTATTGGCATATTTGTTTTTGAGATGAGCTGAAAAAAGTGAAAATTATTGTAGCATAAATATGCCAACTCAGTAAACTCTACCCATACACAGTGAGGTTTAGATGGAGGAGATTCACATTTAAGCAGTGGGTTCATTTCCCTCTCATACAGAGACAATTCCTTAGCACCTGCCAGATACGATGTTATTATTTATGTGAAGAGGGAATGTATCCCTAAATGAATACATAACTTAGTTGTTGGTTTGTCTGAGAAGGGATGTGTGTGGCCTGTTAAAAAAGATGAAATAGTGTATGGCAGTATGCGAGGCAAAAAGTTGAGCCAATCGATCAGCCTTTATGTGTTAGTAGGTAGGGTTTATTGTAGGGCAATATATTGTCAAATGCTAAAGAGAATGGAGCACATACTTGAATGCGATGAAACAGCAGCCAAGTGTAACAAGCCTGGAAGTGCTGAGCATTGAATATTAAACAAGTCACAAGATCCCAGCTATAGGCAATGATATTGCGAAAACAAAAATCATATACATTCTTTTCATTGTCTCAAAATGTCTGATTTTATATACATCATATTAATATAAGTAGGGATCATTGCCCTATGCAAGATAATCACCTCTTTCTGTATAACAGAAAACAGAGATCCTGTTTGGGATGACAAAATATGTAATTGGAGAATTATGCAGTTGAAATGATCTGGATGTTGTTGTTTAGGATTTTCAGAATATTTAGACAACATTATCCTAGGGGAATATTTGAAGCCTCACAATTTCTAGTAAATGAATGTGGCTTACAGTCAGTGAATGTGGCTTACAGTCAGGCTGGAACTATAATCTGTGCTAGAAGATACAGTTGAAATGGATCTCAAGTTTCAAATGACAATCATAAAAGAGATATCAAATTTCATGTTAACGTTTTAGATATCCAAACTTTTTTTTTTTAAATTCTAGGAATTGTTAATGTTAATTAATACTTTCACTATTATGTAACTCTGCACACAACATACATTTTAAATAATAGATCTTTAAAAGCTACATAATTAAGAAGCAAGTTACATAATTTTTTATTAGTTGCCTTTTCTTTCAAATTAGATATGTATGATTGTTTAAAAAGGCTCTTGATGTAGGTAAAACAGCTGGCTTTAATAGGACAGGAGTTGCAGTAAGAAAAAAAGGAATCGTTATTATTCATCATTCAAGTCCGATAAATAGGTCGGGAAACAAGTTGACGACAAGGTACCCGGATAAATTAGAGATCTCAAGTTTCCAATAACGAAGTCTAGAGTGTGATGTGTGTGAAGTAAACTTGATGCGGCTATCATTGATTGGCTGCCATTCAGATATCTTGTGCGCAAAACTTATACTATGTGGCCTTGCCTGCGCCTCATGTTTTGTGTCTGTTCGTGTCTATAATTGTCTTTGGACATGGAACTATAGATAACTGTGGATCCAACCAAGTGGGACCTCCTGTGTTCAAGTCCCTCTTTGGACATTTCACATTTGAAGGTCTAAGATTAGGTTCCCTTTCTCTTGTGATAGCGAAATAGGACATTTACACTCAAAGGTCTATGATTTGCTAGCTCTGGTAACGAGCTGTGAGCGTAGCGTGATGCGACCAAAGACTAGAGCCGGGTCTTTGCTACCAAGGTTTAGAGGGGCTCAGTTTTGGGTTATTGAGGAGGCATGAGCCTAGTGCTAACACTAGAGCCGGGTCTCTGCTACCAAGGTTTAGAGGGGCACAGTTTTGGGTTATTGAGGAGGCATGAGCCTAGTGCTAACACTAGAGCCGGGTCTCTGCTACCAAGGTTTAGAGGGGCACAGTTTTGGGTTATTGAGGAGGCATGAGCCTAGTGCTAACACTAGAGCCGGGTCTTTGCTACCAAGGTTTAGAGGGGCACAGTTTTGGGTTATTGAGGAGGCATGAGCCTAGTGCTAACACTAGAGCCGGGTCTTTGCTACCAAGGTTTAGAGGGGCACAGTTTTGGGTTATTGAGGAGGCATGAGCCTAGTGCTAACACTAGAGCCGGGTCTTTGCTACCAAGGTTTAGAGGGGCACAGTTTTGGGTTATTGAGGAGGCACAAGTCTAGTGCTATGGTTTGCTATTAACTCGTGATGGGATTGTCCTAGTTCTTGACTTGATAAATGTGTGAGGCTGTGTGTGAAACATGGTTTGGCTCCAAGGTAGTTTATAATAGAAAGGTTCATTTGATGTGTTCTAGTTCTAAATGTATAAATCTTTCAAAACTGATCTGTTAAGGTAATTGCATCAAAGTCTTTGTAAGATTGAAATAGACTAAAACCTAGCATTTATGGAGTATGAAATATGTGACAGGTACTGAAAAGTGTATGTATGTATGTATCGAAATGAGGCCTGCTTGGAAAGCAGTGCAAGTCACTGAAGCATATTACCGTCAATAAAGGAAGTATAAATAATAAAATAATAAATATGTTGTAAGTGGCTCTTGTTATTCTGACAGAAATCAAGCGCTTCAAAACACTTGGTTTCTTGCAGAGCTGTTGACAAAACTTCGACATAGTTCTGTGGGTAATGACCTTGCTTTGTCTACTGATGCACAAAGACAAATTGGAATCTATGTAGACGGTTCATTTTACTAATCAAAAGGCATCGATATGGTATAGAGCAATATTCAATGTTGCCTTAGCGCTGAGTGATGGGTATGCAATTGCTCGGTATCTTCAAAGGTGTACTGTCTCAGTGTGCTATAGCTGATCAGATACGTGCACAAACCTCATAATTTCATAAACATAGATATGGAAGGATCTATTGAAACTTGCTGCGAGATTTTCCAAAAGACATTGGTTATTCCATTCATGGGCGGAGGGGAATGCTAGAGATCATAGATTTAAGACATTTAAAAAACCCAAGTAAGATACAATGATACTCATGACCATCAGTACTAAAGTTCAAACAGTCTTTAGACAGGGTCCTAGTTTGGCTGTTTGGTTTATCCAGGGACAGTCCCTAGTTTGCCAAAGACTTCTCATTCTATTCTGTGTAATTGTTATTTACATGACATTGTTTTCTCATAGCTTATGAATGAAACCATCAAGCGTGTATAAACTCACATAGTGGCTATTTTTAGCAGATTCTAATTCCACTACTCTGACATTATACCTAGAATGCTGTTCTCCAATTACCTAGTTTGTCTTAGGATAGCGTCATGGCATTGCCATGGCAGCAATTTATTGAACTATCTACTGTTATTTAAGTGATTAAGAAAAAATATTATGGGAATTTTTGGAATGTATTATTTGTTTGCAAAGAGATACTCTGTATTTAAGTGTTTTTTTAATACTTGTATAATATAGTTTGAAGATAAAATACAAATAATCATGCAATTTTACAACTTTTTTGACATTATTTTCAAATCACCAGACTGCTGGAATCCAGACCCTCACCAGCGTCCAACCTTCACCGAGATTCTGAACCAACTCAGGGAGATTGCGGCCTCAGATTTCATCGACACCCCCCATGATTCATTCCGCTCTATGCAACAAGACTGGAAGGAGGAGATACAAGAGATGTTTGATGATCTCAGGAGCAAGGAAAAAGTAAGTTGCCATGGCAACGTAAGTTTTGGAAAGAGATGAAACTCAATTTGGTTCTGATATCCATAGTCCATTTGCTTCCTTAAGGCAGTGACTTCATTGCAGCATCATAGTACTACTTGTTTGAGTCTGTGGAAGCAATGGTGTATACACATGTCATACAAATGCTGAAAGACCTAAATGCTGCACTTAAGAGATGATATCACTGCCATAAGGAAGCAAAATGGTCTGTAAGGGTTAGTGGTTGGTTTTCATAAGGATCTATTCAATCAGTTTAGGTAAGTTCATTTAGCACTAGTAAAACATGGAACAAACTAATGCTAAGTTTGTTTAAAACAATAAAGTGCAAAAATAGTATCCATTTCTGAAATAGTATCCATGTCTGAAAAATAGGTTAAAGCAATTTCAGTAGACTTTCAATGAATTCATATTCCTTCTAGCCCTCATCTCCTTTCACACGCATACACATACACACGCCCACAAGGCTGACATTGTAACCAGTACATTTCAAGATGGTGTATGCTTATATTTATATATTGTGATGGTTAAGCTCCTGGCATTTAATTTTCAATAAACACCAACCAGTGTTAGGCTATCCAAGTTGGTTGACTGCCAAGGGCTATGTTTTTATTATTGTAAGAGATTATTTCTGAAGGCCTGATAGCGACCACATCTGCATCGTGCATGGTACATGCCAAAGGTGATGAATTTTGCACCTCGATGTCTGTTCGCTGAATATTGGTCTTGTTTTTTTAATTATATAATTTTTGATGTGGATGTGGATGTCTATTAACCCTACACTGTAGCATTTTTGGGATGGAAATGTTGAAAAACATATCCGGGGTGGAAATGGGCAAAATTTAGCGGGATAAAACGGACTTGCCGATGACGGAATGCTATCCTTCAGCATGGATGACCATGTCTATGACCATGTCTTAGTCCACTCGGCCAGGGGGTCACGCCCCCGCAATTAACAAATCCGTGCGCATTTATCACCCGCCGTCAGCGCCCGGCGAGATAGACTGAGGCGACGCGTACTGCCAGCATAGTTTTCAAATGGGATTTCATGGTGTTCAGGGCTGTAAGGGTTATAAGGGGGAAAAGTGTAAAAACAGACTGAACGTTTCATATACTTTGAGACATTTGATTTATTATTAATAAATTACTTTATATTTACAATCTTGTAATTGGAATGTGGAATTTAAGATTAACCCACAAATTTACTACTGATTTTTTTGCCCTCTAATTGTCTGCAAACATGTGTTTTTCGTATTTATTTAAATTTAGAAATTACTTAACCTACTTGTTGTGTTAATAAATTTCCCTTTTGTCACTTGCGTGATGAATCGATTTTTCGTGTGCTTTCGAGCGATCTATGCTCTTTGCGTGACCAGCCAATGAGCGCGTGTGTGGGTGTGTTGTTATATCATCCCACTTCCTGTTTGCGAAATGTATTTGTCTCACAGTTGTTTGCTCATTCGCTCTGTGATTTTGATGAATAAGCACGCTTTTTTCAGCTCTGCAAATTTAATTTTCAAGGTTCTGCCGTTCGTGAAACCAGGTCTCAAGACGGGCGTTGGCCAATCTGACTTACCTGTAGAATTAATAGTGGCTACATGGAGGGAGTTACTATCCATCGTACCCGGTTCTTCATCGAGGTCTGGTATTGTGTGGGTTCAACGATTGAATCCATGTTCAAGAACCAAGTGTCCGCCCGAACTCTATTATCACCACCAATAGATCGGCAGGTATAACTATCGTTCAATTTGATGGCTACATCAAATCAAACATCGATCTTTCGGCATGTTTATGTTGAGTGCCGGGTGTGTTGGCATTGTTTCTGTTACGAAAACTAAATGCGCCAAGCCAAATGCATCGTCTTCGGGCCAGTTTAGAAGATCTAATACTGGGCTCCTATCATCAGTTCAATTCAGCAACAAGTACATCGAATTTTTGCCGCCAGGTTTTGGTAGTCATGGCTGTACATATCCCGTTTTCGTCAGGAAACCGCAGCTAGCCTAGATGGTTGGAATGCCGGCGTGTATCATTTTTCAATGGTGAGAGCTTTTATATATTCATATACTAAATCTAATGTGGTGTTTAGACCTGTTAAATAATTGCCGTTGAATTTAATGCGTTCATAGTATTAGTTCTATTGATAATCGTTGTAATGGTGTCCGTGGCATTTACGGTATTTTATAGACTGTTTGGGTGTACGTGCAAAACACAAAATAAAAATATTCATTGGATATAATTTAATCCCCACTTTGGCATTTACTCTTATCAATCTTCACATTTGTTAGTATTAGCGGTATATTGATTTGGTAGTTGGTTTATTGCTATGCTGTTCATGGATCAGTTGTTGGGTAGTCTCTGTAATCCATCGTTTGGTTAGTTAATAACCTGTATATCGATCTCCACTTTGTATAGTTTGCCCATCTTATAGTGTTAACATTGCGTAGCGAGGTCATTTGTCACACATTTTTGTCAAGCAATATTTTTTCCAACAGTATTAAAATGGTTTTTAACGCAAAGGGTTTATTTCAATATTGGAATGTACCTGTGTTGAAATATTATGAGGTTGTTGATAACTTGGTATAATTTATTCTAGCAGGCTTATCATTTAATCCCCACTTTACAACTTATCAATCTTCACATTTGGTTATTATGAGGATTCTATTAGCGGGTTATTGATTTGGTAGTTGATTTACGCTGTTCATTCATGGTTCGGTTGTTGGGGAGGTGTTTTTTTTGTAATGCGCGACATCGTCTTGAATTAAGTTAATGTCCTATTTATCGATCTCCTGCTTTGTATGTTAGCCCGTCATTTAAACTGTTTAAGCGACGCATAGCGAGGTCGTTTTCAAAAGATTTTTTCTCCAACAGTATTTAACGCCAACCGGTTTTCATTTGTTGCGTACATTTTCAACATTGTATTATACCTTTTGTACCTTTGTTGAATTAATTTTAAAGAGGTTGTTGTTAACGCTTAATAGTGTTACTGCTTCAGTTTAAGTGAGTGATTTTTTTGCGAGTGTTCTGGACGCCCCGGCGTTATAGTTATTAACTTTACATTCCATTTGCAAATTCTGGTTTGTTGGTCGGTATTGATTTTTATTCGGAAACGTCTGATACAAAAAGTATACTTTGCCAAAATTCAAAGGTCATCTGTCAGGTCGTTGTTTTTTTTCTAACCAATTTGCCGCAATTTGGCATCGAGTTTCTAAATTGTATTTTCAATATAATAATTTCCGCGCGTTTCTCAGTCAGGCAGGATTTAGACGGGTATGCTATAGTTGGTAGTTGCATGGCAGATGTTACGCAATAATTGGTATAATGACGTTTGTTTGTTTTGTTTACGATCGCGTGGGGGACTGCGATTCTAGTTCTGTTTTAGCTATCTCTTTTTGTGCGTTTCATGCTAGTTTCAGCGATGTACGTTTTAACTTTTGCCCTCTGCCACGGGTCGTTTTGTTTTAATTCATAAGTGGGATTTGCGTCGTCCATTCATTTATTAATCATATCATATCTATATATTTTTTGTTTTGTTTTGAGGGGGTCAAACATGGTTTTTGCCACCTAGATAGTAAAATTAGTTGCGCTAAAAGAAATTTAAAAACAAAATAATCAGGTAGTTTGTCATCAACTTAGTGTGATTCTATCGTACTCGATATCGATGTATTCTTTCACTTATTAAAATATAGTTGGGTGGTTGTCGTTTTGTTTGGAATTTTAATAACCATAGTGGCTTTTCATTGTATTTCAGGTTGGTTAAATGTTAGTCCTGGCTGTTTTGCATCAGGTTCACCTCAGCCTCCCTTTGTTATACCGGAGACGTTTTGGTTTTACACAAAACTAGTTAATTGGCTCACCCCCACCCCCCAATGGGGTCTATGGTTGTATTCGGTTGCTATATCATGCATATTATAGGTTTCATTTGTCATTGCGTTCGGCGATGACGTCAAAAATATATATATCATGTCATGTTCTTTCATTTTGGTTCTGCGTGGGCCAAGGCGACATATTTTAAATAAATATATGATATACATGGTTACATAAGTGGTTCTTAATACATTTAAAATAATGTTTTTAAGCTCATTTGCCGGCTGGTATACCTATATTTTTGGAATTTTAGGTCCTGCTAATAATCATCATTGGGCGATGATTTTGTCATTTCCTACAAGTTGCTACATGGTATAAGGGGTAACTTAATGTTAAGGATATAAATTGCCCAGATTCTGCTTCTGCCGTTTTTCTTATTCTTTCAGGACATGTGTCGGAGCCCAGCAGTAGTACTACCTCTATGACTGTTCTGAACGTTATATGCGTCGGCTTTTCTCCAGTATGGCTTTGTGGAGAGACCTTTCATTCGTACCCAGCCTGTTCCGAGTATAGTCATCCGTGAAGTAAAGAAGCTAGTCCTTGGTTGGTGACAACGCTTCCATGATCCAAAACTTGCAGTGAATTATTATTGCATCATGCGGAGGCACGATCTCATACGAAGGTATCGCTGTTTTCTGATAACTGTGAAGCAAGATTTTGTTGTTGTTTCATAATATTAACAAAAGCCGTTGTTTATTAATTCACACCAGTTGCAAATGCCTGTAAGTTACTACAACTATACGCCATATATGGTGCTGTAAGTGTTCTGCACTATTATGGTAGCTTCAGTCAATACCAAATAGCCAAAACAGTGTTTTCAATGAAACCCAACGTTGCCATGTTATCGTCTACATGTACTCGTACAGGGTATGGTTTAAATAACTTCAACGACTGGGTAGCTATATCATTATTTACTAAATATTGTTACACACAACGGTTGTATTTTGCCTCAATGTATTAAGTTGGATCGGATGCTCGTGTATGCAAGATGATATTCGGCTCACTCTTGGATATTGCTTTACCATACTGCTATCTTCAACAAATGTAAATCACGAGCTTGGTTTACTTAGAATTATTGCTGTCACAACAGAATTGTCACATCAGTTTATACTTGGATTGGATGCTGGTGAAAATCAACTACAAAAACCGTCATTCGGATAACGCTGTTGTTTACACCCTTTGAGTGCTGTTTGTCTTTTTAAAAGACTCTTCTTGTTACACTACTGCTATCTTCAAGTACAACGTAAGCACTAGTATCTCAAGCTATTTAGCGTATGCAATTTGGGGATGATTGAGCTACAGTAAAACGGATAATGATGGCTGACGGATTGTGTGACGGGGCCAATGGCATCTCTCGTTTACTTTGTTAACCACGTACTCTTATGAAATAATGATGAGCGTTGCCCAAACGTAATTTGCGCACTCTGATAATTGGTGACATCACTGTTTTATTTAGCGAACACATGTTCAATTTTAGTTAGCCATTGCTGGTTACCCTTGGGGGAGTTCATATGTATGGGCTTGTTAAGTATTCAATCGGGTTGGCACGAGATAGTTAGCACCTGGAGCCAAGTACTATGTTTCTTTTTCTCTACAGAGATAGAGTTTTGAGTTTTGCGCAGCCGGCTACTATCGCATTGAATTCTTATCTTTGTGCATATATTATGTAGGTCACCCTAGTACAAGATATGGATTTTGTATGTACACATATAGTACTCATATGTAATTGTAATTTGGTGGGTTACGCGAGTAGTTATCCAAATGGCTAAAGAGGCGTAGGGATCCGTCTACCATTGTTGTCCATGTTGGTTCCAACGTTCTGTTCAATGGCATACGGGATTACGGCCACTGGTGAGGAAATCCTATCGCCCTTAGCCATTTGTACCCTAATACAATTAGTTGGTCTGATTTTCTGCCTCGCGTCTATTATCTTGATGCTCGCAATCAAACAGCTGGTATGAAATGTATGTCCAATATCAATCATTTCCGATAGCATATGCTGTAGACTGCCTAACATGTGTTTTATCAGACACCCAACTATTAAGCCCAGTGATTCGTTCTCTCTACTTGTATGATAATGTGCATCTAACTGAAAATGATAGGGAATCTTTGTTTCTGTTTGGGAAAACGCGTTGTTGTACTTCAATTCGCATCCAGGGCTCACATGCTTTCCGCCACAATCTTCCTAATCCTTTTCATGAAAAAAGGGGAGGGTTAGGCAAGTGTTCCCATTTTTCGTCGTCAAATGAAAAAACTTGTGTGGCAGTTGTGGTTTTTTCTTTCAATGTAAAGAAGTACTTTACAATCATTTAAAATTGTAACCGTTGATATGCATTATTTATTCAACAAGTATTTGTACAAAATGTAATGCAAATTGTGCGTTTTCCCACAAAGGAGTTAAAATTTGGTTTAAATTAAGCCAGTATGAAATTATGGAATTTTATTGTTGGTACTCATTGTATGTACATGTAACAAAAAGGTATCGTTAAATTTATGCAAAGATCGTAAACAGGATCTTGGAGTTGTTCCTACATCATTAGTCGAATAGTGAACGCAAAAGCGGGTGGGTGAAATAATCTTTCCATCCTCGTTGTAAAAATGTACGTCCTGTTTAAATATGTTTTCAGCCTTTTTGTAATCAAAATTTGTGTAATGCAATTTTAAAGGGCGACAATTGCATGCCTACCCTTTTAAACTTGTTATAAATTCGCGGTTCTGCGTTAATATGGCTGTTGTGTCTATGTCAATTCAATTCAGTTTTGGTTGGGTATAGGGTTCATTCCTTCCACGTTCGTATCGTATGCTTTGTAATTAATTCTGACGTCAGCCCTTAGTACAGTTTGTGGTCGTGTCTGGGCTGGATGGGTAAACGTTCTTACCATCCGCGTTATACAATGTAGGTCAGAAATTCGTACTAATTATATTGCAAAATTATTATATCGTTTGAATTGTTTTGGCGTATGTAGTCAGTGCAAAATAAATAGCAGACTTGCTTATCATCATCACGGTGGCATCCGCAAATGTTGGTCTAGTCAGTGTTATCCTTTCTGAGCGTCAGGTGGCAATTAGAAATTACTTAACCTACTTGTTGTGTTAATAAATTTCCCTTTTGTCACTTGCGTGATGAATCGATTTTTCGTGTGCTTTCGAGCGATCTATGCTCTTTGCGTGACCAGCCAATGAGCGCGTGTGTGGGTGTGTTGTTATATCATCCCACTTCCTGTTTGCGAAATGTATTTGTCTCACAGTTGTTTGCTCATTCGCTCTGTGATTTTGATGAATAAGCACGCTTTTTTCAGCTCTGCAAATTTAATTTTCCCACCCTCCCTCCCAAAAGGAGGCCTTTGGCACAATGTACATATGGGCTTTGCTGTTTATTCCCATATTTGGTATCGTTATTATTTATACATTCCAGTTGATTTGGCAGTTGTGGTTTTTTCTTTCAATGTAAAGAAGTACTTTACAATCATTTAAAATTGTAACCGTTGATATGCATTATTTATTCAACAAGTATTTGTACAAAATGTAATGCAAATTGTGCGTTTTCCCACAAAGGAGTTAAAATTTGGTTTAAATTAAGCCAGTATGAAATTATGGAATTTTATTGTTGGTACTCATTGTATGTACATGTAACAAAAAGGTATCGTTAAATTTATGCAAAGATCGTAAACAGGATCTTGGAGTTGTTCCTACATCATTAGTCGAATAGTGAACGCAAAAGCGGGTGGGTGAAATAATCTTTCCATCCTCGTTGTAAAAATGTACGTCCTGTTTAAATATGTTTTCAGCCTTTTTGTAATCAAAATTTGTGTAATGCAATTTTAAAGGGCGACAATTGCATGCCTACCCTTTTAAACTTGTTATAAATTCGCGGTTCTGCGTTAATATGGCTGTTGTGTCTATGTCAATTCAATTCAGTTTTGGTTGGGTATAGGGTTCATTCCTTCCACGTTCGTATCGTATGCTTTGTAATTAATTCTGACGTCAGCCCTTAGTACAGTTTGTGGTCGTGTCTGGGCTGGATGGGTAAACGTTCTTACCATCCGCGTTATACAATGTAGGTCAGAAATTCGTACTAATTATATTGCAAAATTATTATATCGTTTGAATTGTTTTGGCGTATGTAGTCAGTGCAAAATAAATAGCAGACTTGCTTATCATCATCACGGTGGCATCCGCAAATGTTGGTCTAGTCAGTGTTATCCTTTCTGAGCGTCAGGTGGCAATGTAATGATTAATAATTTGGTGTTCCTAACAATGAATTAAATGAGATCAAATCTGTGGGTTTTATTGCAGTGGATTTCATTCATGATTTTCAACCAATTTGCCAAATTTACAATATAGTTCAGTCAGTTCCAAATTGGCAAAACCCGTTTACAGCAGCGAATGAATTCAGAAGAGCATCGCGCGCAAATCTCTCGCATGGCGCAATATGGCACGCAATGTCGCAGTGTCATTGTATGCGTGAGGCTTGCGTATGCCAAAACTGCGCTTATACACTTGGATTACTTTTGCACACATATATATATTTCTCGCCAATTTGGAACTGATTGAACTAAAGTGTGATTTATGAGGACGTATCTTTCATCTAATCAACTCCTATCCGGTTTTGAATAGCTGTGATTATGATCAAGGTAGAGAGCAATGATAGTAGCAACATGGAAAGCTGCCTTGTAAGATGGTATTATACACAATTATTAGTTATAGGCACACATACTATAACATGGAGCAGCTATGGTAGGCATATCATAGATTAACCAAACTCAAAGCTTAGTATCCGTATCATATTGTTATCTCCAATTACAATCATCATTGTCTCTATCGGGATATTCCTCAACTCTCATTTTACCTTCAGCTAAAATTAGTAGAAGTATCTAACCAGCTCAGCCCAGATTTCCTTATTTTAATTAGACCAACTACAACAGTTGCCGAGTATAAAGAGTATAGTGTATTATTTGAGGGATATGCTGTCTGTTTTTTTTACTGCAAAGCCTTTGGGTGTTAAATATAGCCGTCATACTGGCACCGCATTTACCAAGTACACACAATTCTAAGATAGTAATACAGTGAGAAGCAAATTGGCAAGGGACTTGAATATCTTTAAAATGATGGAAAAATACATATATTGGAGAAAAATTATGAGCCCTTATGGGGTTTATCTTCAAAACACTTCTTTGCTATGGCTGTGTGAAGTTCTGCGGGTAGAAAAGCATTAAGGATTGATAATAGCGATGTTTGGATATCCTTTGGGAACAAGTTGTTATTGGAAAATAGAAATTATTATATTTTTCAACAATGGATTTGTGTTTTACACATGTAGAGCTTCAGCAAATAACAGGGAGCAACTGATGTCAAATGCAAATCTCATTCTCATAGAAAAATTATGTGAATGTCACAGGATATTACAGCAGATTTTATGATTTGTTCTCTTCATACGATGGAAGTGATACAATTATTTGTCAAGTTTGCTGTCTTATGATGAAGACGACAGATATCTCGCCCTCTCTGTTAAAGAGAAAGAAACGAGTTTGTTTTTGTCATCCTTTTAAAACAATCACATAAACATTTGAGACAAAATATTTTTTTAAATATTTTGGTAAAATATGGTCAACAACATCTTTAATTTGAGTACTGAAATTAATGGTCATGTTCGCTATCCTGAATATAGCAGTTATTTCCGATTATAGATGATATTTGATTTCGTATTATATATGGAATTTTGTACTAGTGTACCGTAGTCAACAGCAATCAAATCCTATGAAAAGTTAATTGATAGTCTATGTTAATAATTATTAATTGTGCTGTCTTCAGAGGGTCAGTTATTTCTTGCTACAAATTATATTTATATTTATCTACATCGTACGAAAAGGCAAGTGATTAAATTCTTGGGAATCAATTGTCAGGTTTACTGTGTCCAGAAAATAACAGCTAATGTGGCTACATTTTATGTTTAATTTACATCAGATATGGTCTATAGTATCTAAATAATTTCAAAATGCAATTAAAAATGGTCACGTTTGCTGTCTTCAGGAGATAGCAATTATGTTGAGCTTCAAATTATATTAAACAGCATCCATATCCTCTGGAAAGGTAATTTATGAAATGTCAAGTTTGCTATTTTCAGATGAAAGTGGCTATCTTTGGCTACAAATGATATATCATTTTGTATCAGGTATGGTCAACAGCATCCAAATCCTTTGATAAAATAATTGATTAAATTCCCCACGTTTGCTATCTTCAGATGATAGCAGTTTTCCTACAAATTATTTTAAGTATGGAATCAGATACGGTCAATAGTATATAAATACTATGAAAAATGTTATTCAATCAGTCTAGAAAATTATTTTTTTACGTTTGTTATCTTCAGTAGATAGCAGTTATTTTGAACCATAATACATTTATATCAGATTTGGTCAATAGCATCTAAATCTTGTGAAAAATATAATTGATTTAGTCTAGAAATTGATTGTCAAGTTTTCTTTTTTTGTTTTCACTTCAAATAATGTTGAAATTCATATTAGATATGGAGAAGTGGGTCAACAGCATTCAAATCCTTTGTCAAAGTAATTAAAAATATAAATGATGCAGTCTATTGGAAATAATTTGCGGTCTTCAGAAAATAGCAGACATGTTTGCTGTAGTAGATCATATTTGTTATAAATCAGTAAAAAAGATAACCAAAAATTACACATTTAAACACAGTCAGTTTAATTTGGGTATTAATGAGATTTCAATCGTTTTTTTCTTCAAATTTGGAAATATTGGTTGTATGTTTCATGGAAGTTCCAATCAATTAGTGTGGCAATCGAAAAACAGTGATCACCCTTTCTAGTTTGTGATTTCAGCATTCCATGAGCATTTTTGATGAGCATAATTAGTGCAACTAGGTTTGTTTGAAGAGTCAGAGACGATTTCTGATACATTGTACAATGGCGACAATCAGCATCAAGTATTTGTAAACACTCAAATAAGATGTGGTTAGTCCATGTGATAAGCAGTCAATGCAGATTGCTTGGTAAGGGAAATACTATGATGGCATTTTTACATGCTATAATATTTATCATATTCATTTTGATAGCAAGCGGCAATCACTGAAATAAGCTGCTGGGGCTTGATATTAGAACTAGGACATCAATTAACAATTTTGCTATCTTCAGAAGATAGCAGTTTGTATAAATGGCTACTAATTTTATTCAATTTGTATCGGATCTTATGTCAAGTAAGAATGGACATATTTTAAAAGAAATTAAATATTTAATCTCTTTGGGATTTGTTTAGTTAGTTAGTACCATGGGGTAACAATAACATGATTAATTCAGTATTATTGTAAACGTTTACCACACTCAAGATAACTGTAGTAGTTGGTAGTAGAAAATGGATTATAGGAGTTCATGTGGGCTCAATAGAGATAGAATGTGAATTTTCAAAGTAGACTTGATAGTTAAAGTAGAATTGATAGATATGGTACCTTGAATGTCAATTAAGGATTACTTGAAAACCTTAGAGACATTTGCTTGTTTCAAAAGACACACACATCAATTTCCAAATGTGTTATTATCCACAGAGCTGGGGGAAAACTAAGCAATCTATATGTAAATAGCAACATTTTATTGAGGAATTTGACACGCAGTTTGATAAAGTATGAATTTGAATGATAAATGTTACACATTTGGTGGCATGTTATGGTGTATGCCGTGCAAGATAGCCTCATTTAAACTGTATGCAGTGTAGTTGTAGCCATGAATTGCAATGCCGTTAAAGCTCAAATCTTTTTACTTTCTAAGAATGAGTGCATTATAGTACACATTACAACCGATATTGAGTTTGCAGATTTCGCTGAACTTCTTACACCTAAGGGTTAAGGTTTAGGTTTAGGGCTAGAGTAAGGGTTTAAAGTAAGGGTTAGGGATAGGGTTAAGAAAAGGGTTTATTCAGTACGGTGAAATTAGAAAATCGACGAACACTAGAACAATCAACTAGTACATGTCTGAACATCAATAAGAAATCGGCACACTCTAGTACAACCAACTAGTACAAGTCTGAACATCGATCAGAGATTTTAATGGTTGCCTACATTTCTTATAAAATTATATTTTGTTTTGTTATGACCACTTTCTTCCCTTGAGTGTTCTTTTGTGTCCCATATAGAAAATGAACCATCACTAGTTCTCATCTCACAAATTCCTCCACTCTCAGGACTTCCTAGCTTAATCAAAATAGTTGTTACAGCATCCTCTGCTATTCCTCTAGTAATTTCAAATCTAAACAATAACCACTCTCATCAAACCTCTTATTATTACGGTCAAGGATGATGGCTTTGAGCGAGACATTAGACACTTCATTATAATGTGTTTGTCTATACAGTCAGTTACATGTTGAGGCACATTGGGTTAAAGTCAAGAGCTGTTCAAACATGTTCAAGGATTTTAATTAGAATACAAAGAAAGTTGGTTTGATTTATTTGAGGTACACTGCACTATTAGACTTCATGGCCATGGAAGGAAGAGTAGTTTACGAAGTAAACAAATATAAGTAGTTTGAAATAAGATAAAATTAAGTAGTTAAATCATCATCATCATTGGGAATAGAGGAAGAGTAATTTGAGGACAAATTATAGGTTTGAATAGGGTAAAGTCATTACATAAAAACACTTCATTGTGAGGGTGGGCTTTTCTAAAACACATTAGAACAATTTCTCCATGTCCGCTTGATGGTGCTGACCAATTAAAAGGAATATCCAAACCCCACATTATGTGTACTGAATTAGACCAATAGACAAAATGTGCCGGCATGTATGGCAGACCTTGTGAATAACAGTATTTAGGTATACCAAGATTCAAACCTATGCAAGGACACAGGCAAGTTCTAGTGGATAAAAGAAAACCCACCCTGATATGGTTCAAAAGTGGTTTGGATCCAATCTTAGATGCTAATATGGCAAGCTAAATGCAATGCCTTCAGAAAAGATCGTTTGTGGAAGATAATGGAAAATTGTTACAAATATTCTTGCCTGACCTTTTATAGTACATTTTCTACCATCACACACTTACACATTTTTCAGTATAGGCCTGATGGAAATAGCTTGGTAGAGTTCAGCCAATTTGTAATATTAAGTCATTTATAATTGAATCTGAAATGGATTACATGTGGGAATTACACGGGTGGTTTCCAAGAATTGAATTAAGACTGGTAGATGAAGGTAAAATAAGTGTTTTTCTCTTGATAAGTTCAATATATAATATGAAGTGCTTTGTTGGTTATTCTGAGATGATGCTCCAACCGAAAGCCAAATTAAATAATAAGTTTGACTCTCTTGACAGCTTGTATAAGCAAGTATAGAGCAATTACGAGGCATAATATTGTAGAGATATTCATTGAATTAATTGCAGACAATCCAGCCAGAAATAAATGTGGATTATCTATCCCTACATAATAAGAAAATGGGATATTCACCTCTATCTCATATCTGTGTTAATCAATACCATTATCAAATACATGACTTTTCAAAGGTGCATCTAATACTGAGCTGTCATAGCTAAATCATTTCAGATCCAAAATCCATTAGCATGCTAAAAGAGTGCATCCTGATACAATCATTGATGCCATATCCGCCTAATGTAAAGCCACCCATTTGGATCGGCTGCAAAAATACCCTCAAGATATCAGTCTCTAAGATGTGAGAATAATGTGCCAGACAGGTGAGTGAGCAGTAATAGACAGAGTTCATTTCATGTCGATGCACAATTGTGAAATATGCCAATATGCAGAATTTGAGGAAATATAAGTGCAAATGCAATGTTAGAGAAAAGGAGGGAACAAGATTTGGATTTAATGTGGTTTTTCACCATTTTTTTTGAAATGTACATATATTTTTGGCTGTACCCTTTTATTTCAACACAAAGGGTCTTTTTTATTGATCATAATAATTTAATGGCACACTCAGACATTTGGTATAGCTAAGGGAAGCGCCCTCATTTACCACAAGATTGAGATTTTGAACTTTTTGTAATGCTTTCCTGTGTAGTCACTCAAAGACAGAAGGAGGGAGCCCTATGCTGAATTGGCTGTTGTTAGGGACACACCATTTGATTTTCAGGGGGCGGGCATGGAAGTTGGGGCCGGGCGGATTTTTTTTTTTTGCCACCGAAGTAGGCAAAAATGTATTTATTTATTTGCCGCTGTGTGTTTTTGGGCAAAGGCAGCAAAGTGTTTTTTTAAAGGTTTTACTGTTTATCTATACATTGAGTTGGGTGAGTCATCTTTCTTTTTTACATACTCAGCAGTGGGTCATCTTCTTTCTTTTTTTCCTGGTTGGTGGGCAAAGTTTTTTGGTTTTTTTGGATAGTGGGCAAAGATTTTTTTTTTTTTTTAAACTTCCATGCCCCCCCCCCCCCCCCCCCCCCCTGAGTATCTAATGGTGCGTCCCTTAATCATAAACATCTAGCTTGACCTTTATTATAGCTAATATCTGCTATCTTCCAAATAGTTTCTAGGTCATTTTCAGCAGGTAAAGCATTTAAGTCTTGGCCCAATTGATCAAATATACTTCATGCTATGCTACATATATAGTTTGTAGAGGTCAGTTAGTCCATCTTTAAGGATTTGTATGAATTTTAAAATGTTTACTAATATTTTTAGGATTTTGTCCCATTTGGTTTTTTCCCAGCTACAAATCCTGGAGTTGTTTTATCGAACATTTATATCAAAATCTAGATATAAAGGTCACTGAATGTACCTTTAAGAATCAAGACAATTATTTAGAGGAATGCAAAAATTCAAATTCATGGTTCTATTCAAGGTAAATAGAGTACACTACTAGAAGAATGAACAATAAATTGAAAAAAGAGCACAAAATGGGTCTGTACTGGAGGGAAACATCTCATTATTTTCTTGGCCCTGGTACATGTTATGACCTAATATTTCCTAGATATGTGGGAGGTATGTGGCAGGTGTATAACAACAATATCAATGCAAGTATACGAAAAAGGAGTTGAATTCCACATACAAGTGGTTTATGTGTGGGCTTTGACCCACTTTTAGGACTGATACCTGAAAACAAGTAAAGCTGTAACTTGAGATTTGTTATTAGGATAAAAGCTTGGATAAGCGATAGCTCTGAATAGATATTACTGCTTTTAATTACACAGAGATAAGATTACAGCTTCTTTTATATATTTGAATACATTCCTTAAATATTCTTTATTCCTTATTATCCAATCTTCAACCTGAATACGAGCCTAAGTTTGCTATCTTTTGATGACCACTCGGAGTTAGGCATGAAAGTGCTATAATTTTGAAAGGTCATCCGTACATGTAGTAGTAGTCTTCATCTCGAATGTGTAGATCCGTCACAAGAATAGGCTAATATAATTTGAATTCGTTCTGGGTGTTTAATTCAATTCTAAGCACTGCAATCTGCAAAAGGTTAAAATTAGCTATCGAACAAGGACTCCCTAATTGCAACCGAGGAGGGGTACTCCAACCTGCCAAACTACATTTTCACAACCATAATAACATTCACTTTGCCACTTCATAAGCAATTTCCTCTCCTTCTTCTTATATGTCATACTGTCATACGACAAATTGCTGTGCCATTTTAGCAAGGGTAATAATACAGCAACAAAGCATGATGCTATAGAAGTTGAACTCAATTGAGTGAGTAGTGGGCCTCACTTCATTTTGCCATTGCTTATTAATTTGGCGACGTCACTGTATACATTCCTGTGATGGAGAATTGGGTATCTGGAGCAGACATTCTTAAATTACATCCCCGGTTGATATGCGCATTTATAAAATATCACTTGTTAGTTTTGATGCACAAAGCTACCTGATTTTGCAAAATATGATTCAATTATGTACCTGAAATTTCTGTGAGATGCTTTAAGTAGGGAATGGTGAAGAATACAGTAGGCCCAACAGATTCAGGTATACAAAGTATGCATGTCTGCTGTTTAATCCATATGGAATAGTAAAACCTGTGTAGGTAGTTAACACTTTCCAAGCGGCTATTAGTGTTACCATAATATAAAACAGATTTGTCTGAAACCGACTTTCAAGGTCTATCTCAAGGAATACTGAACCAATCCTAGGCATGTTTGTACTCATTTTAATGCATTTCTCATGGTGATTCCAAATATGGTAATTGAATTCAATAATGTTGACATTTTTTTAAAAATATTTGTGTAATTTTGGAACTGTCGTCTGCAGATGCCTGCCGCGTGGAAAGTGTTAAGCGAGATTACAGTTGGGAGTTTGTTGATGCACCGATTCAGTGTCTATAAATAGTGTAAAGGATGATATTATTTTACGTTCTATTGTTACCTTTATAGATTTATATTTGAAATGGGGGCAGTTTGATTCTATGGAATTCTTAAAGAAACAACTGAAAGTAACATATTTTGGAGGAAAATAATTCAGGATATTTATTAATAGAAAAATGCTTTGTAGATATTCAAATTTGTCATGGAAAGAACACGTTATGTGTAGAAGTGGATTAGGTGAGAAAACATGTGCAAATGCTTGGGTAATGTGTGTTTGGGACATATATCTTATTTCTTCTAATTGGTTAATGAAATAACAATGAAGGTGCTCGCTTATTCTTTGGAGATAAAAATTTGTTGTTGCGAGGTCATGCTCTCGTTTCCCCAGTGACTTCAGACAGAGTCAGTGGACTTGTGAAATTGTCCGATGATCTGCAGACAGCACGTCTGCTATCTATGGCATGGGTGGTAACGGTGTGTGAGATAAGTCTCCTGCACAGGCTAAAACTCCAAATGTGCTATCTTCATCTGATAGCAACGTGGTGTATTTTACAAGATTTTGAAAGAGTATAAGTAAAAAACAAGTGGGTATTGAGTAGCCTACTTTCTTTAAGTAGTTATTGCAATATGGAATATTAAATATGAGGGTGGACTGTTAAAAGCTTGTACAAACATTTAAAGGTAGATATTCTGATTGCTGGCCCGATTTTCAACTTGATGTTTTCTATTTTACATGAAAGGTCATCCTTAAAATTGCCACATTCCAAAGTTTGAGTTGCGTAACTCCAATGGTTCTTATTTTAGAAGGAGAAGGTCACAAGAAACTTGCCCATTGAGAAGTACACAAACTGGCTGGTGGTTAACCACCTTTGGCAGTAATTCACCACATTTTAGCCTATAATTTCTAAACGGAACATGTCTGGACCCTAAGATTTTACAGACATAATGAGAAAAATACGGGGATTCTTCTGATATCTAAATATCTTGATGTGAAAAAATATATATAATAGCCGCAAAAAAGTGATCGGAACATATACCTTTAAAGTGAAAAAGAAATAAACTGAAACAATTAATTGAACTTTGCATGTGAAATTAAAGGATAAAAAACAATAACATTCTGTAATTGGTCAAATGAACACCTCTGGTTGTGAAGAAATGTTAAATTAGAATGAAATGTTTAACACGGTCATAATTCATCAATAACAAAAATCAAGGTTTTTCAGGATATAGGGCCAGTGCAAACATTTTAATAAAATGAAATCATATGCAATTCTAAGTAGTTAACTCCCTTCATTATTTGTCAATAATACTAAAAGCTAATACCTTTTAAGGTTGATTTTCTTGTTAAAATCTATCGACGTTTGTAGCACAACTGCTATACAGTCCTGAAACTGTTCAGCTTTTTTTGTTGCTTAAATTTACCCTTTTTCCAGCCCAATTTCAGCTATTTTACCCCAATTTCACACTGTTTTCCATACTTTTTTAAAGCATATTCATCTTTTTTTCACTGAAGGTCAGTTTCAGGTCTAGCTATATTCCTGAATGAAGTGTAAAAGGTCTTCAATTTCAGTCGCAAAATAAAAATGGGGCAATTTTGTTTGAAATGGCTAACACTGCAGTTGATACAGAATTATCTGTAGTAAATATAATATGCATAGTTAAAGCAGCACTGCAATTGGTAAATAATACATTATTATTGAATTGAGAAATCCAGTACCAATTCAATAATTTCTCAAGCAGAAACATGAAATAATCCTGGAATAAGCTGAATTCAAATTGGGTAAGATAGTTGAATTATATGGTGTGAAAGAAAGCAATCAGGTCTACCTAATGTGGCATGGTGCTGGACAGGTGGTTAGCAGTATAGTTCACTACCCCGGACAGTGAACTGTGCCATTACTAGATTAGATAGAAAATAATTAGTGCATAGCAGCAAACGCAAATTTTACCCTAGTTTCAGACCAATTTAGACATTTTTCCAAAAGAGATCAATAATATTTTGCCTGGTACTGTATGATGTAACATATATTACTATCATTCATCTATTTCCCTCATTGATTTGCTTTATTGATGTAAACCATACCATAGAAATGAAATTTAGATACCAGATTTCACAACCAATGCTGTTGTCCATGGCTTCTTATATATTGTACTCTTCAGCATGCTTTTGATGCACTGAAAAAGTGATCAGTTACCATGAGTACTGTGAATGCATATATGATATTTGATAATGAGCATGTGAAGTGGAATAATCTATGCACACATTCGTGATGGGAACCCATACGTACACTGTAGTCATGTACACTGTCACATCTTTCAGGTGGATTAGTTTAAAGATGCTAATTACTGTCCACTTTTTGCACTATTATCATTTCAATTATCCATACTGATAATTTCTTCTTCATTTTATATTTATTCTCAGGAACTCAGGACTAGGGAAGAAGAGCTGTCGCAAGCCAAAGTAAAGAACCAGGCCCATGCTCAGGTGCTAAGGCAACGAGAACAAGAGCTGGCAGCCCGAGAGATTGACCTGCTAGAAAGAGAGCTCAGTCTAATGATCCTCAAGCAACAGCAAGAAGAGGTTGATAAACCGGTGCCAAAGAAACGAGTCCATAGAATGCGAAGAGAGAAACTCCGACGGAGCAAGAAACGTATCAGTGGTCCCTCGGGTGAGTCATCCTGTCCGCCTGTTTTGTATATCTTCCGACCTAATGCATTTTTTTCTTTTAAAAAAGGGTAAATACACTTGACAGCAAGATAGAAGTGGAATGAAGTCCTCGGCACATTTTAGCCATCAGCAAATTTTGTATGTAACACCTTTTTAGTCCTTCAAGAAGGACCTTTGCAGGACTGATTGGCTTAAAAGGCAAGGATATAAATACACTTCTACAAAGAGTAAGTATATATTGATGTAAGAAATTGGAGTCCTTCTTCGTGCTTAGCATCAAAAGCTATAGGATGCCAAGGTGAGTAGCAAGGCTGTACTATCTTTGGACTACCTCCAGCCTTTGGACACTTACCCTTTCCTTCAAGGTACAGAGAACCCAGCGTACAATGCAGTAGTTTCAGTGAGCACATTTCATATATGGAAGCTTGATCTCTACTGATCCATTACAAGTCCTCCTTCATATGGAAGGTTGATCTCTACTGATTCAATACAAGTACCCACAGGTATGATTCAAACACATCTGTACCCTTTCCCAACACTTTCAAATGCGAAGATCATAACAACTTACAATAATTTATTACAGACTGATGGTTTCATCTATGTTAAAATATTAAAAGATAATTTAAATGTGAGCAAGGATAAAATTGGATCAGTATAGGTCGGCCCGGAGTGACGTCATATGCCGTTTTCTGATGTAAACAACAGTTGCGTACACAGCCTCAAGAGATCAGTAGGAACGATCTTGGGTATGGTCGATTATAGGGTAGAAGTGGATATGTTAAAACGTTTTGCTTTGTTGTCAACGGCAAATATCAAAAATACCCGGATGACCAGGGCGACCTATTATGAACCATTACATGATATTATTCAACAATCCTGGTGAACCATTTGGTGATATTCAGAGAACAAAGTCTGATGCATAAGTCTGTTTTACAATTTCAAGCATGTTGAGGAAATGCAGCAAGTGGGTGTTGTCTATCACTCAAATCTACAATATATCAAGGGATTCGGAATCAGATGAGGAACATATTAAACTAGTTTATTTGATTCATGTTTGCGGATGATGGATGTTATCATCAAGTTATAATACTTCTACAATGCATGTCATAGAATTGTAACATTGAGATCACGCAGTATATTCTCTACATTATCACAGATAATCAGATTATTTGTCCATCCATATGGACTACTTTCTGTTCATGTAAGGTGGCCTTAAGGAACACTAGTATACGTTCTTATGATAGCCATATTACACTTGGGCATTCCGTGCATTATTCATATAGATAGACAATAAAGAGCATTGGCAACGGCAGAGAAATTTGCTTGCAGTCCTGGAATGGATATTGTTGTATTTCCTTTCCATAAATGTCAATCGGTCCGCAATTACCACTGCTGAAATTGAATTCATAGCTCTATTCATTGCTAGGATATAACCTAGTATAAAAGGTAGAGGCTGTCATAGAGGTAGATTATGCATGGATATGCATTGTATTGTGATAACAAATATAACTTTGTAGAGGAGGAGTTTGTTAGATGGCATTATGGGTAGGGTGAATAGGGACAGTTAACATAACAGCACATCAGCACATATCTAAGAGTTTTATGCCAAATGTTGGTGTTTATCTAGGTCAAAATGTTTGACAAAGGACAAATGTCACATATCCTACTTGTCACAGTTAAACACACTCAGGGGCACTTATGATCGCTCATTACACATGTTTGAAATTTCACAGAAATCCGGTAACCAATCAGCGCAGTGATCAAGGCTAAAGATAAGCGGGCGCTGGGCGATTTTTACCCCTCGGTCCTCCTGCCATAGCACCCGGTAATGCTGAAAAATAAACAACCGAGCGCTGATATTTAGTTGACGATCAGGAAGCTTGCCCAAGACATCCTATTTGACAATGCTGCCACGTTGGATTTAATAAAAAGTTAGCTCCCGGTAGACTGAAAGTAGCTCCCGGTTCTCAATAAATCCCATGATTCAGGCGCTACTTTTGAAAAATTCTTGTTTTCAAAAGTAGCGCCTGAATCATGGGATCATCGCTAAAACCCCTGTTATCTTGAGCCATGGGAGTGATGTTGAGCTTATGTTTTGTGCAACCATGGATACGCACAAGGGGTGAGGTTGACCTTGCGTACTTTACGCACCTCATGTGACGTGCGCCCACTGCCATTTGTGGATTTGATTTTTGGTATAATGAAACATTTCTGCAGAATTCTTTCTATCTTGGTATTTGATTAATTATAGGGCTTGACTGTGAGCTATTCATTAATACTTTGCCTTTGTATTTTGAACGTGAGTTCGTGACATTTGAAACACAATGGAAGGCACTTTAAAATGCTTGTTTACTTAAAACCCTGTGAATATTGCCTATATGCACATTTCATAGCATTCATATTTGTGTTTATTTATACGAGTCCTGTTCTGTGATCTCTGCTCTATTTGTAGATATCATGTTACTTGGTTTTTGGATTGCGGTATTTATTGCAATTTTTTTCAATAATGTCTTTGAAGTTTCCGCCAAGTTTTTTGGGCAAATACTTAACTCACTCTTTGTTCTCTTTGCCATGTCACCCATTTGCCAGGCGCGGATCCAGGGGGGGGGGGCGGAGGGGGCGCGCGCCCCCCGGTAAAAAAATCTACAAAAAAAAAAAAAAAGGGAAAAGAGAGAGGGAGAGGAAAGGGGGGAAGGGGAAGAGAAAGAGAGAAAGAGCCTTTAATTGATCGACAGATTGGTGAATAAAATAACGTTGTATGTCGTGATATACACGTAGGCCTATATAGGCGGCCGCCCCACTTTTTTGTAAAGAAAGAAAAAAAGAAGGGGGAAAAAAGAGAAGAAACGGAGGAAAGGGATTGCTTTTCATAAAATATTGGTCAAAAGTATACACCAGATCGCAGCAAATGAGTTCGAAAATTGAAAATGTTTCTACTTCTGAGCCCAGACTCCCCCCTGTTCGACCTTTAAACCATGTATATTTAAATCAAGAAAATATATCAGTTATGCTCAACTTCTTTCGTGTATTGATAAAAAACAAAATATTTAATGGAAATGAAGAGGTGGCTTTTCAATAAAATGTTGGTCAAAGTATACACCAGATCGCACCAAATGAGTTCGAAAATTGAAAAAAATTATACTTCTGAGGGGGGCACATCCCCCCTCAGACTCCCCCTGTTCGACCTTTTAAACCTAATTCAAGAAAATATATCAGTAATATGCTCACCTTCTTTCGTGTATTGATAAAAAACCAAAATATTTTATGGAAATGAAGAGGTGGCTTTTCAATAAAATGTTGGTCAAAAGTATACACCAGATCGCACCAAATGAGTTCGAAAATTGAAAAAAATTCTACTTCTGAGGGGGGCACATCCCCCCTCAGACTCCCCCTGTTCGACCTTTTAAACCTAATTCAAGAAAATATATCAGTAATATGCTCACCTTCTTTCGTGTATTGATAAAAAACCAAAATATTTTATGGAAATGAAGAGGTGGCTTTTCAATAAAATGTTGGTCAAAAGTATACACCAGATCGCACCAAATGAGTTCGAAAATTGAAAAAATGTCTACTTATGAGGGGGCACATCCCCCCTCAGACTCCCCCTGTTCGACCTTTTAAACCTAATTCAAGAAAATATATCAGTAATATGCTCAACTTCTTTCGTGTATTGATAAAAAACAAAATATTTTATGGAAATGAAGAGGTGGCTTTTCAATAAAATGTTGGTCAAAAGTATACACCATATCGCACCAAATGAGTTCGAAAATTGAATTTTTTTCTACTTCTGAGGGGGGCACATCCCCCCTCATACTCCCCCCTGTCCGAGCACAGCTCGGAGGGCGGTGCTGCGCACCGCATTGGATAGTCCACCAACACAAAAATCTTCTTTTCAGCCCCCCGGTAAATTCAATCTCTGGCTCCGCCCCTGTTTGCAGTGGCATATCTTTCGCAAATATACAAAATAGTTCTTTAAGAGCTGTCAAGAAGTACTGTTTTGCGGAAGAACTAATCAGTTGAAAGTGATACTTCTTTGCTAAGAGGAGCTATAAATCACTCTTCACAATATACCTGAAGAGGTAGAGTAGCGAATAGCAAGCACTTTCACTCTTTAAAAGACAAATAATTTTATGTTGCTATTTCTGTACCGATTACTATGAAACGCATCTTACATAACACCATTTTAATGACTATATGATAGACCAATTAGCTGTATTACAATCCATGCATAATAGCATTCAACCAGTCATATTAATGGTACTGCTACAGCAGATACTCATAATCAAAGGCATATTAACATAGACTAATGGCTCAGATATTTCCACAGTGTTGATACGGGATAGCTAGCTTTGCAGGCAGTCATGTGAGCACGACATTTTAGAGCAAGAGATGCCACATAATCTGCTAATATACCCGCCAATCATATTCTGCCAATCATTTCCCGCTAGTGTTTCATCCACATGTGTCGCTTGCATAATGTTGGGGGGTATTCTGGTGAGATGGATACTGCATTACAGTATGGTGAGACACTTATACCACTTATGCGATCTACAGAATCAGGTTAGATTTCCCTAGTTACATTTAGAATCACATTATGTGGTAGACCTTAACCAAGTCTGCAAAATTCCTATAAGGAAATATTGCATGCAGGCTTGTCAAAGTCTATGGAGAGAAGCGACTACGTAATATTTGTTTGCTATATTTGTGCATCAACTACTTCATTGCCCTCTTTGATTCACAAATGAAGTGAATGTTTTTACCATTTATGCGACTTTTAATCACTTTTAAGGTTTTGTTTATAGGTCTTATCACTAATAATGAGGAAGATGAGTTGAGAAGAGCAATTCTTGTTTCAGTGTTTGCATTAATCTATGTTTTTATTCTTATACACATGAAAAAATGCAATAATAACAACAATTCATGTACGTACATATTGCAACTGTGATCGTAGCTTACTTCACAGCTGTCAGCAATTCTTGAGATGTAATGTAACAAGGATTGGTCACAAAATAGGGCGACTTTAACCCATTTTGAAAATGAATTACTACTTTTGTTCAAACTGACATTTGATAAGCAGTGGCTTGATTATCTTTATCCTTCACATTTCTAACTAAAATAGTGATATGCCTGATTTATTTTGGTCATAAATTAAGGACATTCTTTTGCACAAGTAGCTCAAAGAGATTTTTAATATTGAAATGTTTAGGTCCGTTTGCAGATTACCCATGGCACCACATCCTTTCAAAACTTATTTGAGTACCTCCCGGAGGTATCTATAACCGGCGTCCTTCTGCATATCCAAAGATATGTAGAGAAAAGCACTTTGTATGAGCAGCAAATGTCAGCGGCTCACCATATTTGCTCTATCGATTACCAGAGGCTTGACTATGAATCCCTAGTTCTCTCCCTGTGCTACCTCAACTCATTGTGTCTAGGATGGATATTGGATGGTGTGATGGAATGCATTGACAGAGAGCCATAGATGAATGGAGGAGGGATGGATGGATGCAGGCAGGAAATGGGTCTCAGATTTAGTTAGGTTGCCATTATTGGATTGCTTTAAGGTAGCTAACTCGGCTCCTACACCACTACAGAAAAACTGATATAATACCAAATCAATTATATCTATACTCTTTATACTGAGACTACAGTAAAGATAAGTCTTTCCTCTACCTATTTCAAGACTTTCAGATCATTTTTGAAATTTCTTATGTTTTTCTTTATTTTTTGAAAATTCCCTAAATTTTCACCTTCTGGAATTTCTGTAGACTAAACTGAAAGTACTATGGCCATGAAACTTTGGGAATAAATTTATAAGCATATTACCTAAATTCTCTCGTGAGTTTTTGCAAATACAGTGTTTACTTTTTGAAAAAAAAGAGAAGAAAAAAAAAATCAATTTTGATTTTAGGGACATTTTCAAAAGGCTGTAAAAAGGTCTAGAAACACTTAATTAGTAAAAACTCACGAGATAACTTTCTAAACTTAATTACCTTTAATATGACACCTTGTTTGTGCAAATTGAACATGTAGTTTTTTCAGTAGAAATTCACAAAATTTGGCAATATAGTGTTTCTAGAAAATAGTGAAAAAGTACTAACATTCCCAGTGAATAAACCATCCATCACCGCTCAGTTGTGGAGGGAAAAAAATTGTGTTATTCCTTGATGTTTTGGCATCAAAATAAAATAAAAGTCTTTAGCATACATTGATTTTAAAGAAGAGAAAAAAAATATTTACAAAACTATGTGTTTCTGAAATTTGGCAGTATTTGGGAATTCGGCTACGCCTCCTGTGTTAAGTCAATGGGTTTTCAAATAACGAATAATTCCGTAAATCAAAAACGGCTTTTTGGAAAAAAATCAAACTTGGCATATCATCTTTTCTTATCAATATACACATCCTCTGATATTTTGAAGCAAATCATTGCTGGTCACCTTAGCCGAGTTAGCCACCTTAAGTTGGAATAGTTTACTATACTATAGGATTCCAGCAGGATTGTATTATATATCCTACTATTAGCACTCAATATGGATTGGAAATGAGTTTCTCATCTGGACTTTCGCAACGGATGTTAGTTCTAGCTTTGTCAATTAGTTTTGGAAATGAATGTGAACTTCTTTAAAAATACAATTCATCAAATAAAAAATAAAAAGTACGAAAATTCATAGCAGACTACATGTTTTTTATTTAAATGTTTTGATTTTGTTAGAAATTAGAGTACTGAGCTTTATGATAATACCGGGAGTATAATAAAATAACATTGTAAGTTATTATCATTATAACCATAATATGAATCTAGGATGATATGTACATGGGATGATTGTTTCCTTAATTTTAAATTATCAACTCTAGCAGTATCTTCAATACATCAGATCCTTGTCATGAACAATTATGGAGCGATAAAAGTAAGCCTCAATTCAACTTTGTCAAATAACACAAATGTTGTATATTTTATCTAAAATATTGGCTTATCTTACATAGCCCGAAATTTATACATCGGCCCATCTTTCTCTTGCACCGAGCAAAGAGTTTTACATAGAAGTTGTGCCATACATCAATCTATGATTATATTAGATTTGACGCTCAGATGTTAGCCTAGAGGCTTCAGAAAGCTTCAATGATATAAAGAACGAGTAGAATGCACGCATCAAATGTCAACAACATTCAATTGCCCCAGTTGCATGGTTAATGTGGAGATGGTAAAATGAGGAGTTTGTATGTCTGGATATGAAATCATTTGTGCAGTTTGGTTTGATCTCAGCATGCCTGAAAAGCAAGACTGCTTATCTAGATGTCAAAATCAAATTGATTTTTCAACCACTTTTCGAAAAATCGATTGTTTTCTTAAATGTTCATGCATGTACTGCAATATTGCGCGTTCACAACACAGAAGTGTCACTCAAACGTTTTTAATGAGACATATATTGGAGTTCAAGATTCTTGACATCGCACATATTTTATTTATACTAAGAGTGTGTTTCTACAGAGCCTCCGCTATTTACCGGCGCACATTTTATCCGGCTAGAAAGGTGATTGTACTTAAGCGGCACTGTTTCTACAGACACGCAAAAGATGGGTAATATCAAAATAGCTGGCGAGAGAAGGTCAAGGGTTATGAACGCTATGCATTGTGTGTGTGGGGGGGGGGGGGGGGGGCTTCACAGGCTAAAAAAATCGGAGACCATATATACCCGTAATTTTAGTGCTACATGAGAAAGAACTTGTGCGCGCGCAAGCCAAGTGGTGCTGGCCGTGTTGTTTCTGTGTTACGTAGTAGGGTTAGGGATATAGAAATGCACTGTGTTGTGTCGTATTAACCCTAACCCTAGAATGTGGCAGTGGGGATGGAACGATGAACAGGGGGAGGGGTTAAATAAAAAAAATTATGTCCGTCGGCCACGGGAATTGAACCCGGGTCGGCCGTGTGACAGGCGAGATATACCACCACGTAGCCATGGGGGGAGGGCTTCACAGGCTAAAAAATTGGAGACCATATATACCCGTATTTTAGTGTTACATGAGATAGAACTTGTGCGCGCACAAGCCAAGTGGTGCTGGCCGTGTTGTTTCTGTGTTACGTTGTAGGGTTAGGGTTATGGGACCCTTTTGTCACATATTGTTGAATAGACATGACGTTTCAAAGTGAAAAAGATTAAATTTATACCATTTCCAAAGTACAAATGAATATCAATAAAACCTTTGCATGAAAACCATTGCTCATACAAGGTGCTATACTTAATGTCCGATCAAGATGTTGCAGATTATCTAATCTGCCATCACAGTGTAAGGGGAAATATCTACTCATTACCCCTAGTGTGGACTGATGCCATTTTGACACTGTCTTCTGTGAAGATGAAGTTATATGGGGATCATTTGATCAATGTAAAACTCATATATAATATTTGGGTAACCCGAACTACTTTGAGAGTTCAATAAACTTCTAAACAGGGTTGATTCTGTAAGGCCAATTTAGAATGTCCGGAATGATGGGTTCGTGTGGCCAAGACCCTGCTTTATCAATGGATCTCTGGCATTTTAATATCCCATTAAGAAAGCTAGTGCTATGCTATTGGACTGTAAAAGGTTTTTTCAATCATGTGAACATTTTAGGGGGGCTGGGGCCATGTAGGAGACTTTGCATATTGGTACTTGTCTTACTATTCATTTACTCAATAGTTGCATATTTATTTGCATACTATCGATAAAATGTCCAATTTTGTTTCTTTTCTTTGGAACAATTTAGACATCTTTTTTCAGTAGAAAAACTGTTGTCCACACACTGATAGTTAATGGCCTCATTTTGAGCGAGGCAGCTGGAACTGTGTGTAATGCCCGGCAATGGCTTTTGTAATGGTCACTTAGATTCTTGTTTAAACCATTACAAGTGTTATCGAGCAATACTTTTGGTCATTTAAAGGCAGGCATGACAAGTGTTATCGGATGATGCTCTGGTCATTGAGAGGCACAAAATAGGGTATGGTTTGAGTGATAAGTTGTTCTTGCCCAAAATCAAGTTCTGTAATGAAGCAAAATACTACAGGATACGATGCTATAAATGTCTGCAAATATTGTAGATATTTTTGCAGAAATTGGAACAAATTTGTAAAGTTATTTCCTCGTTATTATCATAGTTTTGAGCTCAAATGTTTTTGGTAGAGATGAGGTACCCAACCAAAAGTGAACAGGTCAGTTGTTTGTAGGAGTGGGGCTGAGTCTTTTTGATAAGAAATAGGCCACTCATAACCCTAATCCCAGAGGCACCTTTTCCAAAGATTTTTTTTCGCGGCCAAATAGCGAGGGGAAAAAGTGCCCCCACTCCCCAGGGGCTCGAACCCTGGACCTCTGGGTTCAGAGGCAGACGATCTACCGCTAGGCCACGGGGGGAAACCATACACGGCGGAGTATATTCCGCCCTGTATACCCTGGGGCCATTATTTCATCGAAAAACTGCCGAGCCGGGTGACACAAGCACACTGCATCGTAGTAATTCGTAATACTCAAGAGTGTTAGGGTTAATATTAATTAATTAAGAGAACAGTTTTTTAAAGACAAATATGGTGTTTAGACTGTTTTTCAAAAGCCAGTTCTTGGAAATTCTTGGGTAATTCACTAATAGTTAACCACAGACATGTACATGTATAAGCAAATAAGAAACAGCAGCCTGTGAATTTTAGTCTTCGTTATTTATTTTTTAATCGCATGACTGCCTGGGTCATTGTTCTTTTATAAATAGAATGACCCTGGTTGTTTGCATGCATTTGCAGACGACTGAGCAATTCTTGATTTTTAAGTGGGAAACTATCATGTAATAAGATTACAATTGAATTTGACCATGCTGACGATGTTACAGTGTTGTGATAGCAATATGCTATCTTCTATAGTTTGCTCAGTAACAAATAGGCTAACCTTGTATTGCAAATTGATTTCAACTAGCGTAAGTGTAATCAAACCCAGGAACGAAGAGAGGGCTAACATTAGGGCAATGGGTATGTGCATATAGTATGTGTGATATGCGTAATCACACTTTCATTATTAGGGAAGTGGATGGGAAGATACTTTTGTGTGCAAAGTAGAATTACTTTGTGTGTAGATAAAGAGCCTTCAAATTATTGCTTATTTCATACAGAACAACTTTTGATCAGGGATCACATTCACAGTATGCATAATTCAAGTCAAATGATACGTACCTTGTATTTAGTTTTGAGCTGAAACTGCATTTGGGCCATCATTGATCGGTCATTTAATTGGTTATGTATGTGATATCTTGATCTGAGTCGCCAACCAATTCAATTTAATTTCAATAATACATTTGAATAATAAATGTAATTTGATTCTTACTTTGTCCCAGATTGGGTCAAATATCACACAAAGATGTGACGCCTTGTCAGAGAATGACAAAAATTGATCTATTTTTTTCTTCTTCTTAGATTTGTTTTTCAAAAGACTGATTAAATCATAATATCAATGGCATGTATACCAAGCGAGATCATGACTAGAATATGAAGCAATGCCAGCCCATCTCCATTCAGTTAATATTAAATTGGTCGTAATTTCCTTGGGAAATCAATGTTAATCAAATCCATTATTGTCCCTACCTAAACCAAATAAAATGTTCATAAAACAGCTACAGATCTCTGATGGGATTCCATTGCATATAACCATCAACCCATCCAGCAGGAAATGGGGACCAACCAGCCTCAAACCCAATGTGTTTACCCACAATACTTATGTATATCAAAAATATCAAATAAAGGGATTGTTGTTAGATACAAAATATTGATGCATCTTTTAAATATTATCCTACATTGCAGTCTCTCTCCAACCACTCTCTATTCACACTTTCCATCCATTCAGCATCAACATTATTATTTTGTCGTATTGTAAACCCAAGAGTATGGGCCGTCTTTAATAATAAATGTGATCGGCGCCAAGTCTTATTGCTAGCTGTTAAAAGTATTTGTGATGGAACAGTCAAAATTGGGAGTTATATTTAGATTTGATTATAAATAAATAGCTGATGATACTCGAAGATTAAACCAAATCCTTGAAGATTAAACCAAATCCTTTGTTTTTGCAAAACATAAGACAGAGAGTACTTTTTAATGTTTGAAATTTTCAGAAATATTTCTCGAAAATCAAGACCATTGAATTACTGAAAGTGAATCAAAATGACTTTAAACCCGACAGTTCACTTCTTCATGAAAGTCTTCTATCTATGGCGATCTTCATATTGCTTCAAGATCCTAAATAGTTCAGTAACATTGGTTTTGCTGCCCAGTGAAAGTCATTGCACCATGGAATAAAGCAGTGATCCATTTGCAACATGTGGAATTTGGAAGTATTTATTCAGTCTATTTGCAACATGTGTAATTTGGAAGTATTTTTTCAGTCAAAGGGTTTAATTTGAAGTCAACAGATATTTGTATAGATGACTCTATGGTGTAGTTCTAATACTTTTTGGAACATTAATGGTTTGCGTAACAGCAAGGTCAGATAGTGCAATCTGAATGGCTACATTCTGAATGGCTAATTGCAGACTGGAATCATTGGAATATGGTCCTATGCTAACCTGTTGTTAACCCCTGAGAACTACCGGCCGATTGGTCAGAAAGATGGATACATCATTTATTGCACCAATGAGAGACATTGTTAGAATAATTGTATCCCTGATAAAGATGGGAGTGAAACATTTTACAAGCTGCATTTGAATTGGCTATTCATATGAGTACATCTTTTAATAAACCAATCAGAACCACTGTAAGATAGACAGGTAGACCCCAGGGGGTTAACATGAGATTTGAATACTGATTTTCCCCCTTTGTAAATGCAGTGGAGAATGCCCGATATTACGTGCTAACCTCTCATAAACTTTGTTTGCAGATTCTGTGTGTAACTGTAATGTGGGAAGAAAGCACCCACTGTATTTAACTAACATTTTGTGTGCACAATGCTATGTATACCTGTGTAATGGTTGCCAGGTAACAGGTTGTCAGTTTTTTTTTTAATAATCTCACTAAATTTCAGATTTTTATACTCATATTTTTAAATATAATGGCACATTGACCCAAATAGTTCAAAGCATATCCATACATTGACCATTGTTTTAATTTAATGACTGCTGATCTTGGGTTGGAGTAGATAAGTGATTTTCTGTGTGATTTAGGTTGTCAAAGTCTTTACTGAATTTGAACTGGAGGGTTAAGTGAACAGCAAGTAACAGGCATGGTGGATTAGCAGTGCGTGACAGGGCATTCTTTGCTTATGCTCCGTTGCATGACACAGTCGTCTATACAGTCCTTGACATCCTGGTTGGTGAATAGAACTAAAAAGACTAGAATGTCCCGACATAAAGTGTGTGAGATATGAAGTTTAAGGACTAAAATTGTGTTTGGTTATCTTCCACATCCCTCTCAGGAGGGGAGTGGGTGTGTGTTTTTATTGGCAAAAATTAACATTGTAAAGAAATTAGAAAAAAAGGGAAACTGAACAGAAAACAGAAATCTAGTAGGTATGGTAGGCACAGTAAAAATAAAACAAATACTTACTAGTTTTCAAAATAAAGAAACAAGAAAACAACCACAACACTTTTTTGTGAGGCCTGCAGGGAAACGTGGTTCATAGATCATCATTGTTAAGCATTATGTAGGTGTGAATGTTCGGATTGTGTGGATTATGTATTGGATTTATATAACATTGTAGTCAAAATATCGCCCATGCTTCACAATGTTTTGTTCTCTATCTATTTATAGTATTGATATAATATCATGTCCAATATGGTTTTACTCCTCTTTAAACACAACACATTTTTTCTTTTAACTTAGGTTTGCTGAATCCCTTTTGAAACCTTCCACCTCTAGAGCGGCAATGCGTTCCATTTGCTTATTAACATTGATGAGCCCCATTATATGATCAATGATGAGCGCCAGTATATGATCAATGAAGTAGAACAGTACCCTGATTTAATGGAAGGTAGAACGTTAAAGAAATGAGTGGCTATTTTCAGATGTTTAATCTTCTGTGTAGCGCCAATTGTAAACAATTTCACACATTCCTAAATTAATTTGTTTTGCGGTTCTTTACAAATCTGACACACCCAAAGTTCACACATTTTTATTTTTGCGTAAAATGTTTTGCTCAAAAATGAATGTTCCAGTGAAAAATGTCAAACATAGTAGTATAATGGTGTGAGACGTTCTACATTACATAAGTAGCAACGCCATGTCAGTTGCGGCTTGGCTTCCAGCCCATAATGTTTTTGTTTTTAGTAGTATGTAGTAGCTCAAAGTTGTGTAATCTGATAATGGTGTGTTTTCCTTTGAGCTCAGGAGCATTGCCATACCAACACATGCCTACTGCCACTTAGTTTACATGGGTTTACATTATTGGCTTGCGAAATGTTTTTATTTAGCTTGGCATGTATCAAATGATCCGAAGATTACAAGTATTGCAGTTTGAAATGTGTGAAAGTCGGTTAGATTACTTCTTCCAATGATAACGTAAGACGATACGGATGTTGTGTTAAAGCAAGGTGGCATGTTTAGAGAGGATGATTGTTAGCTTGTCTTATTGAAGTTTATTGCTTCTATTTATATGGTGAAGGTTAATGTCTCACATTTACATGAAAGCTGGCAGATGGTATGGGTAAAGCAGGTTGTTTTGGGACATTGATGGTTGTGAGGCATTGAATTATTATTAAGGGTTGGGGAATTTTGTGCAAGCAACTTGTTTTGGGAACAGGCACTGCTGTAACATTAGTAACACTTTTGAGATGACATAGATGATATTGTTGTCAGTGGTTACTGCCTTGTAAGATGCAATAGACTTGGGCCTGTTCTGATGCAAAGAAATCTTATAGCAGATTTATAATCATCTCCACATTTAGCCAGTGGAATACATTTCCCTGTCAGGGATAGGATTCTAAAAAAGTAATTTAGCGTTTTACAATTTCGACAGAGCAGTGTGATTATGTATGCAAGGCAAACACTCAACATCTGTAATTGAGAACTGATGATGACAGTTAACATATTGATTGCAAGATAAGTTGGAACGCTTTTGTGTAAATTTTGGTATAAGATACTGCTAAGTGACTCTCTGCATCAATTTGAGATGTTTTGCTCTCAGTCTTGGTTTTATCACAACATCCGGCATAGATCGCCAGCTTACATGTCTGGGAATAAGGGTTTGAAGAACACTGGGTACGGGGTATAGCATTGATTAACTTACAAGATCAGATTCGATTTCCAATTTCAAAGTAGTGCATATGGGATCATATGGTTTAGGAAATGCCTTTTACCTGCCAACAACCCACACAGTCGGTATTCATATACCAGCAATAATAGCCATCCCATTACACAAACCCACCCGCTCATATTTCAAGAACACAGCAGGTTTATAAACCGGAGACAGCTCAAGCTTATCATTATTACAATGATCCAACAAACCGACACTACTAATATTCTACAGCAATTATAAGTGGCTGCCTCCCGCATGTGCCTCAACATTTATAACGGATGGAACGGGGAGCACAAGAAAATAGCAGCTAACCTGCATGGGTGTATTATGACTGGTTACTAGCACGCATAAGGAGGATGAGAGCAAGATATACAGAGCAGAGGATTCTCATTTTCAGTCAAGCGCTAATTTTTTAGGTCGGGTCATTGGCCAGTATATTCAGGATGCAAGTTTGCATTTCGTTTTGGTGGTTCCCATGATTGTACCGCATAATATGAGCCGATATAAGGGTTGGGATTTGTGATCGACAGGTAGTGGAAACTTAATCTTAGCACCTGATCAAATCTATTTATTAAAACTTGATAGAAAAGTATAATTTGAAGACTGATATGATATGACTATGAAAGCAAAATGATATAGACTAAATTGTGAACAGGTGTGTGAATTATTGATGGCCATATTAGAATTGTCATGATGAAAATAGTAACGTCCTTTGCATTGCTTTGGCTTCCATAGTTATAAATGCAGCGGGTATTTGGCTTCTATTTGATTGGCTTCCCTTTAAACTGGTAATATAGTTATGCGGAAAGTGGTACGAGAATATGCAACCTGTTAAGTACAGCAATATATTGTGCTTGTTGGCAAGATATGTAATAAAGTTATCTTTATTTTGAGAAGTATGCTATAGTATATTTAATTCCAAATTGGCAAGAAATATCCTGTTTTTATCTCTCCGTGCACACAAGTAAATGCAAGCGCACACACGTTATTTTGGCACATGTAAGCAATATGCATATAATTCACAATGCGCCATGTTGCGCTATTTGAGGGTTTTGTGCACCCATGCACTTCTGAACTTTATTCGCTGCTGCAAGTAGGTTTGCCAATTTTGAACTAACTGAACTATAGATAAAACCAGTTGCTAAATTCTCACTATTGCTATTTGATCCTACTCATCAGTGGATTTCATCAGAACGGTAATTGATCTACTTTTGTTGAGAAACTTGATGACAACGATTTCCGAACAATTTCCGAGGTCAGAGTTTAAAGTGGATCATATACATGTACCTTAAAAAGATGAGTAGGATGAAATATCACTAGTCAGTATCAATTTACATTACTGTTTTTGTCAAGCACGTTTGTACAATGGTGTTATACAAACCTGATAATTGCTTTACTGAAATGATTTAACAGTATTTTTGTGAGAGAAAAAACCCAGTCAATTTCTTACTATTCAACTGATAAATGATGGAGAGAGGGAGTTTTGTCAAAGCAGTGGATAAATAGGAGAATGTTTTTTGTCTCCCTGACACCCGCTTAGCCTCTTTCCTATCATATCTTGTGATCAGCCCTCATAGACTCTATTCACGCGGCAGCCATTTTCCAAAATATGCCACCCGAGCCTCGTTCCCGTTTGGTCTATCTGCGCCTCGGCGCATTCGATAGAACTGCGAGAGAAGCGTTGTACCAAAGCGCGCTGCGTACGGATCCTCGCGCAAGTCACGCAGCTGTGCGCAGACGCGGGTTTACGTAACGGGAACGAGGCTTGGGTGGCAAACTTTATAAAATGGCTGCCGCGTGAATATGGTCTATTGGTTCAGACAAACCAATTTCATAATAGTGTGTATGCCTACGGGGTTGGGTACTCAAGTATCAACTTGAATGTAAAAGTGTGCATTATCGGTCCTGACATTGCTGTTACAGAAAAGAAAAATATGGACTGTATTTGCGTCTGAATAAGGCTGCATGGCTTTCACATTCAATAAAAAATGGGTTCAAGTTGTAATGAATCCAATTATTGTTATTTATGATGACCGGTCGCCGCTACATCGTATCTATCTAATTCAGGCGTTTAATAAAATGCATTCATTTATTTATTGCTCATAAAGACATTCATAATATTTTGCTAGAGGAGATTAATTCAAAAATCGGTAATTTGCAATCCTGAAGTGGCCCCATGGTGGAACTGTTCATACTGTACACATCTATAGGTCGCCCCATATATTTGTGTCTTACAATAAACCTAGAACACAGTGAATTTCAGTGCGACGACACTTTATCGTGAAGTCTTTATGCTATCTGATGTTTACCTATCCATCCGTTAAGCACCTATCTACCCATAGGGTGTGTGGGTTCTGTGACGTACACAACCGTCTTAACTTCTAGAGGCAAATAGATAGTGATATAAAACTTAAGCACAAGTCCCTGCTAAAACCTTAGCACAGGTCTTTGCTATACAAGAGCTGGCTGGCTGGCTCACAACAAATACAGGGTTGCCTAATGTGTGTCGTGCAGTTAGTGTTGCTGATGTTGCAGCCCAAAAGTAAAGGTTGTCTGTCTTTGTATGCTCACCCATCATCCTTGACAACATTTCAACACTGATTCCCGCACTGATTGCCCAGTGTCCAATTTTAAATTGAAATGGCATGTTCATTTTCAAGAAGAACCATTTTAGGACTAATTGATATCTTTGGTAATGCTGTATGCCAAAGAATTCCATAGTTACAAGAGCGACTCTGATATAATCCCAGATTGAATTTCCTAATTTATTTTGATCGCACAATGCAAAATGTTGAAAACCCTTCTTTACCTACTAAACTCTTCGATTGGGCCGCAAGACCCAACCACATGACCGCAATTCTCAAGTTGTATTGTCGTAAATTTTTAGTAGTCAAGAAGGGTGACGTTGGTAACATCAGACAAGTGTGTGCTTCATAGCATCTCTAGCCATCTCTAGCATGCATTCGTGCCTCAAGAGTATATTTAAGACTATGATCTATGCATTGATGATGAGGACATAATTTTGTCTATGCCCCCCCCCCCCCCCATATTGTCTTGATATGAGATGTATTTTATGTAGTGATGATATTGCTTGATCATGGGTATCTATACTATTAGTATTATTATCAGAAATGAATTTGAGTCACTGCTTGGCTGCAAAATAACTCTTGACTGAAGGCTGTACTTTATGCTACGTTATACAGCTCAGAGAAATTACACCACCTGATATGTGAGAAGTAGAATCCCTTCCCCTTTCAGATGAAACTAAATTTCAAACTAAATTTTAAAACATTGCATAGAATGATCCATTTTAAGTGGGGTTTTTTTAAATTTTGGCAACATAACATTCACTGAGTATCATTTTTCGCTCTCAACATAACTATGCAGTGAAAGGGAACTAATTGTCTGTATAGAACATTGTTGTTACAACCTAATTCCTCCAATCATTATTTGCTTATTCTATGTATGGCGTCTGACCAAAGGACCAAAAGGCAATTGACACTGCATGACATTTTGTAATGTAGCCATTTTAATATGTGTATTGTATATGGTCAGACAGAAAATGTTTGGATAAAATATGAAGAAATAAGTCAATTCACCCATGGGGTTTTCTTACCTTATTTATGTAGACAGATAGGCGCCTCGGTATGTAACATATGGCTGACCAATAGAGGGCTTGTAAGGGATGTTATCACACTCATAATGTCTGTTGTTAGTGTGTCAACCGGTGATGTTGTCTTTGATGTTTTATGTATGCTGTTGATGTGTTGGCAAACTTCCAACATTAAAAGTCGTCAACAAAAATTGAATTATTAAAAGCATCCAACAAGATATTCAACATGAGGGTCTTGTTACATACGGAAATTTAAAGTTCCAACATCAGAACATAGTTATGAATAATCTAGATTTTTATACTCTGATATTTTATCAACATTTTAAATTGAAAATAGATATTAATATTTATACTTGCTACTACAGCTTTCATTCATTTGACTTATTTGTATGTTTACTTTTTTGTGTAATTTCAGATTTCCAGCACAAACTGACAGTAACAACAGATCCAGCATTTGATTTACGAGATCTAAGATCACCGCTTAGTCCAGAAGACAGTCCACCCAAAAGCCCCATGCCCAGAGGGCTAAGGGTCATAGCATGTAAGTCATGATAGGATGAGTGCAATGGTTTCTGAATTAGGTACTTGAGCCTGTGATGCAGTGGTTCCTTAGTGAAATTGACGTGTCCTACATTAACACTACACCTAAGGCACATCATATATGATGGCTTTGTCTTGGATGCATTTTCCAGGGTTTTGTGGTGATATTATACACTCAATCCAATTTGTCATTTTAAGTGTTTTCAACTATAGTAACATTAATCGGTTTGTCTGAGAGATGTATTTCACATATATTTGTGATATGATATACACCTGTCTTAACTAAGACGACAACGTTTCCTTGTGCATTGTAGAAGAGCTGCAGCGGCATTAAAATATATAAATAAGTTGAAGTGAAATGTAAATAATGATCCGCATATAGCTAGGTCAGTTCTGAATTGGCGAACCTGCTTACAGCAGCGACTGAATTTAGAAGAGTGTGGGCACGCAATACGTTCACATAGCGCAACTGGAGCATTGGAGATCGTATGTGTGACACTTGCGAATACCAAATTAGCGCACACACGCTGGGTTACTTTTGCGCGCAAAGAGATAAAAACGCAAATTTGGAACTTATTAAACTATAGTAGTTTGTTACTAATATTGGCGGCAATTTTTACTTTTCAATTCAACCTGTTTTTGTAAAATTCTGATGAGTCAGTTTTATAAAGAATTCAGATAGGTTATAGACAGATGCTTTACAATTATGATGTGTTGGAAGTTAAGGCCCTGTCACACCATGGTGTATGGCCTGAACGTATGCAGACGTATACAAAAAATAGCTCGAAAATTGTCAGAGTCCAAGAATGTCCAACTTCCCAACAAATTGCATATGGGCCTGTCATACCATGGCGTATCGCCTGAACGTATGCGAACGTATACACAAAATAGCTCGAAAATTGTCAGAGTCCAAGAACGTCCAACTTCCCAACGAATTGCAATATTTTGTTTTTTATCAATGCTAGATAGCTATTTTCAGCGGACGTACATTAACGTATATCAACTTACAAGTAACGTACCTCTAAGTTATGTCAACGTATGTCCAATGTACCACGAACGTACCGGGAACTTATGCAGGATGTATTAAGCACACGTTGAGTTCGTCGAGGAATTTTTTAACGTGCTCAATAATTTTTCCCGGGCTCGACGTGTTCCAGACGTATCACAGCATGCTCTTAATGTAAACGACGAATCCCAAACTTACCCAAACTTATATCAGCGTACACCAACGTACACCAACATATTTCCGATATTTTCGCATACGTTCAGGCGAAACGCCATGGTGTGACAGGGCCTTTACAATGTGACATTTTAACAAAGATTGCAACAATGCTGTAGTCATATAATAATTAAGAAGTTTAATGAAACATAAGAAGAGAAATTTTACAAAGATTATGAGTGTACTGAGGACATGTTATAATCAAGACAGGTTTTGAGTTACAACTAGATTTGATGAAGTCTTCTGTAATGCCATAGATGCAAGAAATCATGAAAACATCATCACAATGCCATAAAGGTGTCATAGCTATGAAATCGTACCATTTTATTATGACAACAAATGCCAAAGAAGTGTTGGCATTAAGTTACAAGAATATTTCACAAAGTAGGTTTATAATAGATACAAATGGTTAGTAGTATTAAAATACATCTCTAAAGCTTTTGAAACTTTGATAGTTACTGAAAATATGAAGGTTACTGATATTATCAAAGTACAACTGTGATCTTATGTAAAATGGATATCTTTGTATGGATGCATTGACAACAATGAAAAGCCATTTTGATATTATGATCTAAACAGGAGCAATCAATGGGAGATATTGCCCAAGGGATTTGAATATTGCAGCTTTGATAGAACACATCTCACGTATATTTATATATTCTTTCTCGTTACTATGGAAACTTCTATTTATATTTCCTGTTAAACATTTTCAATAATGACAACAATATACTTTAAAATGAATTTGACATTATGATTGATGATTGAAGTCAAAGGAACACTTTAAACAACATTGATTAACAATACCACACAGGTTCAAAGGAAAAGAAATATTTTGAAAGAAATAAGAGATATAATTTTATGTAGAAAAATGGTTTGGGGAAATATGTACACAAATTCAATATTCTGGTACGCATTCACTGAACCATTAAACCTTTTTGCACTACTTTAGACATTTTTGCGCTGAACTTATTTTAGTGCTTTTCGCGCTAAGATCAGCAAGTGCGAAAATAAAAACATGCGAATATATTCCTTTTGAATATAGGTCTATGTAAGGAAGCTCAAAATCGCGAAAAATAAAAACAATCAAACTTGTTCAAAATGTGTGCAGCGTGAACATTTACACACCCAAAAATTTCAACTTTTACAGTAATACTTTAGTACTATTACTGGTCAACTAAATCCAGTTATGATTGCCTTTTCTCGGGTCACTTTCCAAACTTATGCCAAGTACGAATACAAGGCGGTTCTCGAACAGCACGTCTTGCCTGCTTGCGTGATAGTGTCTGATAACCTGTTAGTAATGAGTAGATCAGTATTTTTAGCAGAAGAGGGGCTGGGAAGATGTTGAACTACATAGAAGTATGTTAGTTCTCAAACCACAAAGTTGGCTTGCTTTGAATGATATCATAGGATATCATGTAGTAATTACTTCTTCTACTAAAGTTGCCGTTACACTTATGACCCTTATAAGTAAAACAATAATTGCATTGTATTTTCTCGTCCTCATATTATGCACCCACAGTACCTAAAGGTACCGGCAGTAAGACTTGGGGACCAAGTACCATGCAGCACAAGACAAGAGAGAGGACGTTTAAGGCTTACTCACTATCAGAAGCAACCAGTAAGAAGCTATTCACTAGCTCACCTAGTCTGCATGGCAATATAGGATACTGGTCAGGGAGTGGTATTACTAGTCTACCAGAGAATGGTAAGTTGACATGGAACTCTATTGGTTATTTGCATAGACTTTTAACTTTGTGGAAATAGCTAAAAAGGTGTGCAATGACAACATCAAAGGTTGGGACATAAAAAAGGCAGAAGAGACAACACAAAAAGAATAATATGGGGGACCAACGTTTCGAAATACTCAAACAATTCCATTAACAAGGTATTGGACTAGAGGACATGTTAAAAAACACAACTGTCCCTGACCAGCATAGACTCTTGATTTTATGAAGAATAATTACTGTAAAATTGTCTTTATTTGCTTTGTTTTTCCATGACTAATTCCATCAATATCTCAAAATTTATTTGATCAATAAATGCAACCTTTTTGCCGTGGCAGCACACATGTTGGTAAAGTGGTAATTGTGTTTCTTTAAATAAATATAGTTTAGATTCATCAACATATCCTTTTACAGAAAACATTACACATGGCATATATACCTTCCGTTTCCCTTCACATGGCTTATACACCTTCCGTTTCCTTCAAGTAGCTTATACACCTCCCGTCTCTGCGTGTATGTTTGTGTGTATAAAGGTGTTGTTTTTATTTAAATATAACAATGCCCTTCAGGAACCTATACATTGATATTGAGCAAACAAACAGTACTGAGTACCTTGCATGTGATACAGTGGTATCCATCCAAAACCATATCAAGTTCACAAGTTACATTTCAACATTGTGAATTTGTCAAATGTCAAGACTATATTAAGGATGGCATGCTATTCATATGTGTGATATCACCTTACATAACATGCTGAAAATGGATTAAAAATATTAAACCTTAATTAAAATGTTGAATATTTCTTAATTGTTTTAGACACTGAATGGCCATCCCATTGGAGAGATCTTGGTCCAAAGCCGGAAGAAGAAGATGACTCGCCAAAAGAACCTCTTGGCCACAGAAAGACCGACAAAGGTCTTGTAGGTGCAGCTACCATATTAGCATCTGTTGCACTGGGTTTTGATATAAGGACAACAAACTTGAACATATATCGTACAGGTGAGCTGGAGATGAAGCGGCAAGAATCCATTGCCTCCTCACAAGATGATAGTTATTCTCAGACTATGAACGGAGATTATGATGAGGATACCCCTCCTCAATCAACATCATCCACTGTACAGCTGTTGAATCATTCATCAGATCAAAGAAGATCTAGCAGTCCACCCTATCTGAGACAGACATCGTGGCAGTCATTTGATGATAATATGACGATGAGGCAGAACCTCCAGGAATTTGTGGATGGCCCTTCGGACAATACAGGTGCACCACAGCCAAGTGATGGCCAAACGTCGACAGCCCACAAGGGACATCGACGTACGGCATCGGCTGATAACAATCTGAGTAATCTGACTCATAAGAGAACTCCTTCCGATGGCTCTTCGCCGTCGTTTTCCTCATTTCCCTCCTCCAGATGGGACGGTTCCTCTGCAGATCCATGGAGTAGTCCGGACTCGGAAGTGCCGAGATTGAACCCACCTCAGGTCCCACCCAGGAAGATCAGTGTAGGCAAGTATCAGACAATTATGTTTACATTTGGTCTTAACTTATATCAAGGCATCCGTATACTGTTACACTGCGCTACATTCAAAAATTGGATGAATACGTAATGAGCAATTTGTTCGCGAGGGGTTCAAAATTGACCAATGGCAGACACGATAAATGCGAAGTATATGAATATTTATATACCGTCTTTGCAGAGAGAAAAATCTTGCTCACTTTGATAAATTCAAAATGTCGATTTTCTCGCACTGTATAGCCGCCGTTTCGGTCTAAAATCACACTTTAGGAGTAATCTTTGACATTGGTCCTCGCCCAAAAATTTTCCTCAGAGATATAGCTACATTTCTGCATATGTGACTATTTCCATGCTATTTTCTATCTTTCAATATCTTGTAATAAAAAACCTTTATACGTCCGAACAGAAAAAAATAATTTGATAATTTTTTACTATAACTAGAAACTCTTACACAGCCACAGAAATATCACCTTCACGTGTTTCTAGATGTACAGGCAGCAAATTCAATATTAGTGCGTTATGAAGGGGTGTGATACTATCGTCACGCATAAAAAGCATCGTCCCTAGTAATCCCTAATGTGCTTAAAGAACAGTTCTTTGGTAAATCCAATGCCAGTAGACCTTGTATTTGGTTGGTTCTCGGATGGGAAGTATCAGAGGGTGTTGTACGATTATGTAACAGTGAAATTATACAAGGTATACACAGTCGACTAGGTCCATACATGTGCTTTGAAACAAATCCGTCATGATGCTCCTAATCAGTTAACCCTAACCCCACTACACCATACAGGGTTAGACATTTGGTGTGAATCTGCAAATTAATTCTCGCACTGTGTGACGAAGTTCTACACCTACCATATAGAACCACATAACACAGTTACCGTATGGTATGTGGCGCAGGGTCCATGACTCTTGTCTGGTATGTGGTGTAGGGCTGTATAATTGACATTTTTTCATTACAAATAGGGTTGGGGTTAATTCAACCGTTGCCAATTTCTATATCATATTTAGCAGAAGAATTATATTTATAAGCAGAAGAATTTGATTTGATAGGGAAGGGATTTATTTATTCAAGTCCTCTATATCATGTTGGGCACAATCCACTGGGCCAACCGTAAACTGGTCAAAGCTTTATCAACCAAAAGTGCCTCATACCTCTTAGGGGTTAGATATCTAGGACAAATAGCCTACGACCAAATGTATTGTCATATAATCTGATAGATGTGTGGACATAGTAAAATATATTTCCATAGGAAGGTTCATCCAGACAGTGAATAAACACAGAGTTATCCATCCATAAGGGTTTGCCAGCAGAGAACAGACTTGCAATATATGTACATGGTGAGGCAGAAAGAATGGGCACTTTTGGGGAAGGGCATCAGGAGAATATTAGTTCTACCTCCATGTAAGGGAATCACGAAACTAGTCTAGTGTGAAAACGTCATTCAGTATAATCCCTCAATGAAGTATTTACCTTAGACTAACTCTGCCTCCTTTACATGAAGGTAACACCAGAATATTCAAGGGTTGACAACCAGAAAGATGTTACTCATTTTTGGGTCATTTTGAGATAATGGTACCAAAACAAAATCATCCAAAGATTTTAAGTACCAAAAACACTTCCCCAATACTTTTAAAAAACACCTAATTTTTCTCCAGAATGTCCTTTTTTGATTGAAGTCTTTAAGTCTTTTGTCAACCCTCAAATCATGCCTCTTTTTAAAGAATAAATAATGATGTTACAAAAGTAATTTATTTAGCTTCAATTCAAAATCTTTGAAATTGATCATTGACAATAATTTTGGTGGACTTTAAAAAAAGAAGCTAGCCCACAGTATGACAAAGATCATACCATTCTTTAATATTCAATATCATGTGGATTGGCTGGGGGAAGTGTTTACTAAAAATGATGCAACATTACAACGCAATGACCAATTTGGATTTATTTTATTTGTTAAATTGAAACTTATTCAATTATTTTCCTATCTCTGTTATTAATTTTAAATATACATGCCTGACATTTTTGCGATGCCTTTGACAAAAAAAGTGGCCATTCTTTCAGACTATGCCTGTATGGATAGGTACAAGTGGCAGGTTGAAATATTTTCTGATGGTTGATATTGTAAATTATCCTCAATGTATCCAAAATGATCTGAGACTCTGACACTGACATTGCTGGCAGGGTACATCATAAAACCGTATATCCCAAGGCATATCTCGGACTACATGTTATATGATACTGTTTGTTAAACAACTCCCTGCTACATGTTAACTGCCAGACACTACCTGCCAAACAGTCCACTGTCTCTATATAATATGTCTGTTTTTATTAGACACAAAATGGGCTATAGCATTTCTTAAGCCAACCACAGTCAATTATGATGTGATGGATGGTTGAACGGTATACTCATTATTAAGTGCAAAGAGAGACATTTCACTGGACTTTTATATTCAGATTGTTAAAGCCTGGATTAAAGAAAGGACATCCAATACCTGGCAACACAGATAAGACTACGACTCAAACTTGTGACCTATAGTCCGATTCAGAATCCCTTAGACCAAACAAAATCAGGATAACACGAAACGAAATACTCAGCACGTACTGCGTCTCTATGTAATTCAGTTGTGTTATATTTTGGCGTGGGACGTATACTTAATGATCCGTCTAAGGGATTGTGATTCAAACTATATTAGTTCAAGTCTTTAGAACTTACTTAACACTTACCACGCGGCAGGCGTTTGCAGTCGACATTCCGAAATTTCACAGAATGTTTCAAAAATGTCAAAATTATTGAATTTCATCACCATATTTGGAATCACCATGAGAATTGCATTAAGATAAGTACACACATGCCTAGTATTGGTTCTGTAATTCTTGAGATTGACTTTGAAAGTTGGGCATGGTTTCTGAAAAATCTGTTTTGTATGGTAAAATCCAATGCAAGTAGACCGTGTATTGTTCGGTTCTCGGATGGGAGCGGTTTTCGCAAGGCGAAATATCAGAGGGTGTTGTTCGATTGTGTGACAGTGAAATACACATTATACGAAAATATGTATCTATCAAAATTATTGAATGATTATTCACTTTAAATCCCTTGGTTTCAATATAATTGACTCATTGGATGATGGCACTATCCTGTCTTCTTATTGCAGATCTCCCCTGTGCATCTATAGCCTTGCAGATCTCCCCTGTGCATCTATAGCCTTGATTCTTGGAATTCACATGCATATTTTTATTGTGTATCTCAATTTTGATGCAGTAGTCTAACTCCATTTGTGACAATCAGAATGTGCTTGGTGGGAATAAATTATTGATTGCACAAGCAAGTATTCTTATTACACCTTTTCCTCACTACAGGAGGAAGTTTGATTCAAATTATTTCCACCTTCATTTAGAAAATATTTATTAAATCCTGCCTATTTCTTGTTATTTCTATGTTACTTACAGTGGTCCCAATAGATGGCCATCCTGAGAGGCCTCGCACACTAGATATCTCACCAAGAGCCAGGCCACATCCAAGTATCTACCTGCAATCTCCTCCACAAGGATCTACTGGGGTACCAGATCTTGTGTCACCTCCAAGTAAGTTATTCATATTAAAGGACTATGCAGGGTATTTTTGGGCAGTGGAAAAAAGTTTTAAATGTGCTTCAAAACTAAAGGTTACATGACACATGTTCAAAGAAGTTATTTGCATGTGACAATAAAATCTATATATCCGTAGGGGCAACAATTTAATTTAAAAGCTTAAAATACATTACATTATTTGGGCTCATTTGGCTATAGCGTCGCCAATGGTTCAAATGATATCACTCCGTACTAAACTGCTCAAACACATAATTTGAAAATAATTCTATAGATGAAAGTGACAGTTGGAAAAACTTCCCTGTGGACATGAAAGAATATTTTGCCGGGGATTTTGTTGCACAAAGGGAAACAAAGTTGGTTGTGAAACAAAGTGGGTAAAATTTAAAAATCTTGAAATGTATCAAAATCTTGGGCGCAATGTCAATTGTATCACTGAGTAAACTGTTTAAAGGTGCATCATCTGATATCCATTCTACAAATTACCCTCAATAGTGACGATTGTGACTGTTAACACCCAATTTAAAAGAATCACACATGTTTGATATACTCTCTTAGAAAACAGATAATTGTGTCAGAAAATGTGCATATGAACTATAGTGTATGGAAGAAAAAATTGGAAGTATTTGTCACTGTATGTTTAACATTGTCTAATTCATATGGATTAAAAAGTATGTTCATTTGATGAAAATAAGTCTCTGTCCTCTTGTACGGTTTTAAAAAAATCCTCACCAAATTGGAAGATAATCAGATTTATAGCATGTTAAATGTGTTTTGCCAAGTATATGGTTATTGTCATTTTGGGATTGCATAAGTAAATCAAATGGTTCTCAATCATCAAATAAGCATTTCCTAAACATGCACCCTAGTGTAGCACATGTGTATGTGGAAGAGGTTGTTGGCATTCATGCCTGGTGCATGCACAGCACATGTGTATGTAGAAGAGGCTGTTGACATTCAAGCCTGTTGCATGCACAGCACATGTGTATGTGGCTGATTGATCAAGAATTGCTATGATTTAGGATAATGGAGGACATAAAACTCATTATAAGATCAGTTCTAATGACACTGATCAGTTAGTATTAAATTTTAAAAAGCTAAAAAAGTTAACAAAAAGTTAATTTCCTTTGCATAATGATATCACTATACCTTGTTATCCCTGCAGGTATTAGCGGTAGTACAAGCAGTAATGTCTCAAATCATCAACCAAGACATCATAGCTACCCACAGGAAGGTCAGAGAATAACAGTTACAACAAGCCCAGCACATCATCAACAACAACATCATCATAGAAGCTCAGTACCTAGTCCTCATCATCGTACACATTCACCAAGTCCTGCACATCGCTATAGTCCAGCACATAGCCAGAGGAATCATACCTCATCACATCATGCACACCAGCAATCTACTAGTAGCCCTGCTCATCAGCATATGTCTCAAACTAGTCCGGCGCATTATCAGTACCAGCAGCAACAACGAATGAATGTCGTCAGTGGTCCTCACCATCAATATTCCAAAAACCCAACTAGTCCTCCACCGCATCCACAGCGGGACCCATCACCTAGTCCTCACCATCAACGTTACAGTACCACCCCTAGCCCAGCGCATCAATCATCAGGAAGCCCCGCCCGTATCTACACACAAAACCCTCACATGCATCGTGGATCACATCCAGCGCAGTCACCACCGCCACCTCTCCCGTCGCAGCCACCAAGGACGCATCTACCGCACGTGTCAGCTTCTGGAAACCTACTAGACAAGGATGTTGCAGGGCAGAAGTTAGATGGTACGCGTTCTCTAGCAGATACGATGCGCTCTCGCAAGCTCTCAGTAAGGGAACTTGAGGAAGAGTTTTTATGATACAAGGTTGACATTCCTACAGTGTAAGATGCAAGTGTTTGTATGATATGTGAAGATTCATACTGAAAGAAAGGAAAGTGTAGATTTCTGTCGAAAAACCAGAGTAAACTTCCAATACTCTTAATTGCGTAGACATTTTTCAAATGTTAGAGAAATTTGAAGAGATAAAATTTTACATTCCACATTATATGCAAACACTCCATTGGATGCTGGAATTTATAGCTAGTAGTAAGGAATGTATTATTACAAATGTATACTTAAAATTCAGTTGTTTTACGGTTTTCCACAGTTATTGTCCACTCCAGATGTAAGGAGAGACAATAAGAAATCCGGGGCATTTTTTTCCTGCATTGACCAAATTATCACTGATCTAGAGTTATTCATTGTTTCATCCATCTCTAAAGGTGGTGTAAGTTGAACACTAGGAATCAGTTATAAAGTTTAGACATGGCTTAGTTTCTGTTGTAAGGTAAAGATTACACAAACAAGAACCATTGCAATAAACCTGATATTTTGGTTCATGCATGAAAACATCCCTATTTTGTTGACGCATTTGTTTGATTGTATTTTTCTCTACAAATGTCTTGTTGTCAACCAATAATAGATGCCAAGCTGCATGTGGGCGTATCTTAAGTGGTTTCCTCCTTATTAAGAAGTAGTTTTGTTTCTGCACATTATGAAACATTTTATCTCATTTCTGAAATGAACAAAAAGGCAGCATATCTCATCAAATGATATATTTATTTATATTTTCTTGTATTAACCTGCAGAAAGGATATAAGCTTGGTAGTGATACCGGTATTCTTTTTGCAGAAGTCATGAGTCTAAAAATATTTTAAGAAATATGATTCATATTTACTATTATTTTGGATAAACAATAATTTGTAAAAGCTATTTTGATCTTCATCTAAAAAGCTTACCAAGATGTACCGTTTGATGAGGTTTGCACCAATATAGTGAGTGCTTGGTTTCCTTGCTTCAGGCAATCAGTACAATGTGGTGTTCTGAAAACCCCAACAGCCTCGTCTCCAAGGGGTAAAGTTCACTGTCGCATACATGCAAGGAAAAGCACCACTGCAGACAGTCAAACAGGAATTGAGGTTGTTCATGATGTAGGCTGCAATTTATGAGAGGCATGAAGCAGAAAGTATTCCACTACTTTGTATCAAATTTGTTCACAGAGTTTGATGGGCGTTAGGCTGATCTCTCAACAAATGAAATCCTGTTAGCTTGAACACAGTTGATAAAAATACTATCAACTAGTGGAGTAGAAAAATTAAGAAAAATGTATTAAAAAAGATAACAATATATGTTACACATTTTTATTTTTGTATTTATTAGTGAGTTGTATTAAGAGTTGGTGTAGGACATTGCAGAGGTGCGCTAAGTAGATCAATACTTATACTTAGGTCGTAAGTTTCCGCTGACCTATTTGGAAAGCAGACTCAAATGCTTTCTAACTAAAGGATGATGCATGCGAAATAAATGTGCTGGCTTTCATTGCGCATTTAAGTCCTTATTCACTCAAGACAGATGAAACCCTAACCTCAAAGTACTAATTCTTCTCAAAGCAGAAGATATCTGATTATACTTGGATATCTGGGAAGGTACTTCCGTTGCTGAACAAGATTAGTCAAATGTATCCATGGTAAATGGTCAACATCAAATTCATCTGTCTTGTATGAATAAATGAATGCTATAAAGTAGAAAAAGTTTGAATTACGGCATTAGAGGGTGAATTCATGGGCCCAATAACATCACCCTTTATGTATATTCATGGGCCCAATAACATCACCCTTTATGTATTGGCATCATTTCTATGTCTCATATTATGGACCCACAATGAACACCAAAGCAAGGGTTACAGAATATGTTTAATCTTTGATGAGCTATCGAGTACACCAGTTTAGGCATTATGGATGAGCATTGTGATGAACACTGTTTTATTCTCTAAGATTTCGTAGCTTAACCAAATTAGTCAATACATTGAACTAGAACATGTGGTAAAGTGTCATTGGTTCATAGAACACACACACACACACACGCTGCTATATAAACTAGCGCTTTGACCAAATTGCGGCATACAGAGGACATATACTTGCATGGTTATGGCTTAAGATAGTTAAGTCTAATTTTTAAAACATGAAAAGGAATTTTACATCTATATTGAGAACTGTACAAGTTATTTGATATACCGTATTATCCCTATTATGCGCCCAGGGCGGTTAGCAAAGTCATTTTGGGTGGGCGCTTATTATGTTACCTTTTTTAAACTCATTTATCGTACTGAATAAAATGTACAAGTGGTCATTTGAAGATGCTGACCATTTGATGGTCATTTGAAGATGCTGACCATTTGATGTACTAAATACAATGTACAAGTGGTAATTTGAGAAGGCTGACCACTTGACGTACTAACGAAAATGTACAATTGGACATTTGAGGAGGCTGACCATTTCATGTTCCAAATGAAATATGTATGGTAGTCATTGAGAGAAAAACAGGGGTGGGCGCTTATAAGGTCCTGGGCGCTTAATAGGGATAATACGGTATATCAAGTGCTTGGAACGCAAACCTGTTATGTGAAATTTTTATTAATATTATGAAAACGCTTAGATTTGAAAAATCTATAGAAATTTGGAATTTCCTGTTTATTATTTCATATGTGTTTTCTCAAGATGGGCTAAATGAACTTACAATTGTTGTACTCCAATCACTTGATACACTTACTTTGTACCTATCCACCATTAGAAACTGATATAGTCTGCTCAGTACTAAAATGTGCGCATCTGTGTTGATACAAACCCAACCTTGCAAGAGCATCTATTTGCATAACCCAAATCACACAAATACCTGTAATGCTTGTGTTGCATCTTTATAGAGATCAACAGCAATTACAGAAGTGTACATCAAACCCTAATGCAATGAAACCCGCATATTTAGTACTAAACAAATGATAGGCATTACTACCTCTCTCTTCTCTTTTTACAAGGGAACAGTACAGTGTTTTTATTCTATATAAAATATACCTAAAAGAGGATCCAAAAATATTGATGTTGAATGGGTAGAAAATAGACTAAAGAACAAATCATAATCAACTATATTGTATGCTAATTTTGTTTTGTTGACATATGCTCAATTTAAGGTCAAGTTGTACTATTTAAAGCTCAATTCATCATGTAAAATGTCATAGTGAGTGGGCGGTATTTTGACATATTGCATGTTTTTTCTTGTTGGTAGTACTACTAAGGCTATATGTTACTAAATCATCACATTCACATCCGGTACTATAAATACAGTACTCTTCATCCTAAACTTTATATAAAGATTTCCTTTTTAAGCTAGTCCCTTTTCTGTATTTCTCTATAGGCAAATGTACTTGTCATAACATAACATTGCAATCTACAGTTATGGTAACAGGTAGATTATTGCTAATGTTATAAAGATTTCGCCAAAGAGGTTCTTTTTTTCAAGGTTTGTTATATCCCCTAAATCAAAAAGCAGATGAATTATATGTACCTTAAATGGATTTTGATTTAAGACATACATTTTCATATTTGTTTTTTTAGTGTTACTTTGAGATAAGATAGCTTCAAAATATGTGATGTGATCAAGCAAAATCAGACGGAAGTCGGAAATATTGATTTTGAGATATAAACACACAGAGCATAGAATTTCATTTCTTGGGTTTTCTGCAAAATGTTGCATTGCAAATGGCCAATACAATGAAGTGGAAAACTAAAAATGTGACATATTTGAATTCAAACTGATTTTGCTTGATCACATCACATATGAAAAATGTTATTTGTTTATTCAAAAAACTGTATATCAGTATACTGTGTGTTAACCTGACCTGAAGTAGACAAAGGAAATGTTATATCCTCTTACTCTCTGGCCGTTTTTCCCCTTCAAAATTTAAAAGATTAAGCTTTTAATACCATGTGTCATAAATAACTGTACTGTAAAAGTACTCTAGCTGGATTCTGTCGTTTTATTATGAAAGAATAATAAATTTTGGTTGCATGTCATCTGTATTGTCGATAAAGTCAAAAACTTTGCACCATAGTATTTAAGCTTGCAATATATTCTGATGTTTAGCAAAGTGCATTTATTTATGCTGTACATTTAAAGAAGAAACTAATTATTGAGACTATCTTTTATTTTTTTAATTCTGAATCTTCGGCTTGTTGTACCATATGCCAACATTCCACACAGATAATGATGATTAATTCATAATATATTGAACTCATTTTGATGTATATATCAATCAATCTTGTATTCTGAGGTTATCTGCATGCTATAGCTACTTGTTAGATATTATAGTATAAAGGTAATGGGTTCACTGTTTGACAAGTTTAAAAACATAATGCTCTTTTTAGATCAGAGCCACTAACTCTATTCAGTGAACAAGGGCCAGTTTATTTGAAGAGCTCTTTTTAGAGCCACTAACTCTATTCAGTGAACAAGGGGCAGTCCATTTGAATAGCTCTTTTCAGAGCCACTAACTTTATTCAGTGAACAAGGGGCAGTCCATTTGAATTGCTCTTTTCAGAGCCACTAATATCAGAGCTATTCCTGATGAAACCTTGTCGGTTTTAAACTTGTCCGACGGCGAACCCGTTAAACTCTTATTATGAATTCTCGTCATAAATGCCTATCTCACAATATTTTAGTAGTATGTTTGCATAGTTCAAACTTGATTTGAAACCCTAAACAGTCTGCATTAACCAAAAGTTATACAATAAATTTTATTTATTTATAAGTTGTAACATCTCCTTGTTAGCCCAACAATCTCTATTGCAGCTGGCTATCACACAAGTCACTGATGGGTACATCTAGCTGTAACATCAGCTTGTGAGCCCAGCAATCTCTATTGCAGCTTGATATCACACAAGTCACTAATGGGCTGACATTCTTTCAAAACCTTGTATGTTTTTCTGGCCCTTCAGCATGTATAAAGTAAAACTGCAAACGGTTATGCATAGGAAGAGTTGCTTTATACATGTTCTGGGGCAAGAAAACTTATAAGGTTTTGATAGATGTGATTCTGTCACTTAAAAATGTTTAGAGCAGACCGCCTAAAGGTCATACATAGGAAGTATTACTTTATACATGCTGAAGGGCTGGATGGAGATACAAGGTTTTGAAAGAATAGCAACGATATACATCTTGCGATTGAAAACAAATACCAGCAAAATACTGGATTTAGCTCTGGACTCTAGCTGGCTAACCTTTCTACTTAAGTGGAAGATAATTGATCAATTGCTTGTTGCTATAGTTTGATCAGTTCCAAATTGGCAAAGCCTCATGAATACATGCGAATGAATACAGAAGGACACCCGCGTGCGTGAAGGCAACAAGCGCACTGTGTATCATATGCGTGACACGTGCGTTCAGCAAAAAATGTGTTCGTGTGGCCATGATTGTGAGCAGTAAGCTTGGATTATTTTTGCTCGCGGAGAGAATAAAAATTAAATATTTCTCGTCAATTTGAAACTGATTAAACTATAGTGGCTGTAACCCTAAACTGTGATCGCCTAGAATTGCTGCACTCAACAAGTAACAACCAGTCATGCACAAGTTGGGTTGAATCTTCTTGGTAGTTTTGGAATAAAGTGGCTGCTATAATTTGGAATGATTTTAATGTCACACGTGTCACGATCATCAGAAATTGTAACACACTGCTGTAAGGTATGCCATAATTATTGTTACATCTTGGTTCTGCTTTTTACCCTTGCTTATGAGGTTTTTATCATTGTATGACTTTTTCTATATGAAATTATGGCCAATTTGGTTAGACTTGACTCGATCATCCTTTTCAAATTCTATTCTGATGAAAACAAGTTCTAAACAATCATTATGGCATAAGTGAGCGTTGTTCTTATGACTTGCTGTTGAAAAGCGTTGGTGCATCAAAACTCATTTATACAACACAGATGCATACTACAAGCACATGACAAATACACTACATATGGCAGTCCTTAGAAACACACATACCTTCATGGTGCAGTCTGAAAAATGAGGTATATATTTGCGGTGGGGCAAAGTAGAATCTTGTTGAAATTTGCACAGATTATCTGGAGACAATTGCTCTCCTTTTAACCCTAACCCCCTAACCGGGTTTTTGACCGGGATCACAATTTTGGGAGAGAAAAGACCAACTAAATTGCCAGGGACCGGCAGTGAATCGATCCTGGGCCCCTCCGCATGTCGGCCCACCCACTAAGCCACGACCCTAAGCTACTCGTGCGCACAGTGTACCGCGCTCACCATATATGCTCGGTTGATTACATCATCGAAAACCGGCCACACATGCGCTTGGAGATAGGCTTAGAAGTAGTATTTTTTAGTACTCGGGAGGGTTAGGGTTAATAAAAACGGCAACATTTTTTGTGTGGATACCTTAATACAGGTTTTATAACTGTCTAACATACAACTGTCTAACATGGTGAACTCAATACTTGAAGAATTCGGGTAGAGGGTATCTAATGATTAGCGATGAATAAAGTTCATTAATTCATCTATTATACTCAGATTATTTTAGTGATAACTATTTCTATAATAATGTATTCAATTAGACTGTATATAGCTGATTCACTGCCCTAACCATTAACCAATGAGTACCACATAATAAGTATATCAAATAAGAAATAACAATGTACTGTTTGGTAGTGGGAATAATAATTCGCTGGAGTAGTGCACACTAGAATATAAACTTAGCCAGGTCAACTGGCTCACACTAATTTTGTTACGAACCACAGATCACATTGATCATAACACAAGGTCTATGGCAGTATCATAATACGGAATAGATATATGGCTCAGGCTTGAACCAGTAACCCGAGTTTCTAATTTGCACTACCTCAATGAATTGGAGGGTCAGTGCTTGAGCACTTGCAAGCAGATCTGACAAGGAGCAAATTTGAAACCATGCTCTGATTTTGTATCAAATTGTTTACCGATATAGAAAAGTTGTCCATTGTATTCACCCTTGCCCTTACTTTAGGGCTGTACAACAATAAATCTTCCATTTATAATCAAATATATATAGATATATAGGTAGAATTATCAAATTTGAAATGTATTCATTTATATGTAAATCTGGATGGACAAATTTGTCCAGATACGATCACAAAATTATGTATTCTAACCAAATATATGGTGGAAATGAGGGTGTTCCAAACTTTCATAAACAATGTTTACACTGAAGTTGGGTAATATGTTGTTGATTTCAGTTGGCCTCTTGTGTTTTCAACATCTTTTCGTCATCATTTTCTCTTTTTCCCTGAAATACTCACGAGTCTTATCGTTTCTCTATGTTTGAAGTCCATTTTAGTGTTAGACAATTTATTACGAAATATCCTCTTAATGAATTTTATTCTGATGTGAAAAGTAATGTAAGAAAGATTTTGAGCATAGACATCAAATAGATATATAAGGCTGGATTGTGGACTATTAGAACTTTCACACGGAGCAGACAATCGTTTAGGCTGTGGTAAGGCTATATTTAAAAAAATCTTTTGTCATAAAGCTCTTCAGTTTTTCAAAAACCTAATGCGGAATGCGATTTTTTTTTTAAAGTTTTTATTTTTTTAATTTTTTATAATTATAAAATATTGAAATCCTTGTAAAAGTGAACTTTTGTATTTAAAATAATGTGATCAATGAAAATCTGACAAATCTAAATGTTGAGATTTTTTTTGGGGGGGAGGGGGGAATAAAAAATAAAAAATCATAATTTTTTCTTCTTCTAACGCGCATCAATTAATTAACGCGCCCAGGAGCTTTGAGACTAATGATTTTTTTTATATAGCCTAATATACCATGCCTAAAAGCACAAATCTATGTGTAATTCATTCTTGAATAATCTTAGATTATCATAGGATTGACTTCTTGGTGTAAAGAAAGACTTAATATCCATGACCCCAGTACATTCTGGGTGCTTATAAAATGTATATAATGGTTCTAAATCTTGTGTGGACAGTTAGAAAAGGTGTTCATTGTTTTTGAAATGTAGCATGTTTGTAGAAAACAACATTCCTGACACTTCTAGTACTTACTTGTTTGCATATGTGTTTGCATAAGTATACTTGTCTCAAAGCCTGCCAGTAACCGCCATCATTGAAACTTTGATGAACTACTAACATTAGACTATGTCCATTTTAAGCATATAAATGTCATGCTTATAGCTCTGCCCATAAAACTGTTCTTAGTTTTAAACAGCTACCACCTTCTTACAGTTGTACACATTAGATGTGAACCTGTAAACAGCATGTACAATGAGACCACATGCACTTTTGTGCACTTAACATGTAGAATTGTACACAGCATATATGCACAATTATGCGCATTTGATGCATATTTGTGCACAAGTGTACAATTGTGCATATCTGAGACCAGTATATAGTCTCAGGGGAATATTAGATTTACATTTAGCACATCATACAGGGTCAGTTAAAATATTCAGGTCCCATTTTTTAGAAAATCAGGAGAAATACTTCTTGTTAAACATTGGCCAATTCCTTTATTGTTCATAGGAGTAAAAATACTTCCACATACTTGGTGAAATTTCCAAGACAATACCTTATTCCAGGCCTATATTGTAACATATTAACGAAAAAGCTTGAAATCCAAGTGTTCCAAATATACCCCCATTTTCCATTGTAGTCATTGTGAATACCAACACGCCATTGATTGACATATTCAAAATATGTGCGTTAAACTTTTGCATTCATATAGATACCTTGGAAATTGGAATTTCACAGCATTTTGGGAAATGCACATATGTGACGTGTTCTACCGAAACCAGACGGAATTGGGCAGAGCTCCAAACTGAGAAATAGCCCAAAACTTAATTGGGGGGTGATTTTTTGGAAATTTGAGTTTCTTGTAAATAATTAATCTTCAGAGTGTTTATAACATTATTGTGACAGTTTCAGATTAAATATCAAACCAACTCAATTTTTTTTTTAAGTACATTTTTTAAAGGACGATATCTCAGTTTGGAGTTTTCATAAAGACGAACTTGAAAATGATTTAACTCCGTTTTGGGAAGTCAGATTGAAAGAAAAAAAAGTACTATTGTAAAGCTGAAGATCTCTACTTTAATAATCATTTACTAACTCAATTTTGATATCTTGCCCAATTTTGTCTGGTTTCGGTAGAACACGTCACATATCTCCCATATCAATAAATATATCAATTTTTGCATATTAACTAGTTTAAAAAAATTAGGACCTGAATATTTTGACTCACCCTGTATGGACATTTGTACCTAATTGTACCTAACATTTACAATTGTACCTAACATGTACAATTGTACCTAACATGTACAATTGTACCTAACATGTACAATTGTACCTAACATTTACAATTGTACCTAACATGTACAATTGTACCTAACATGTACAATTGTACCTAACATGTACAATTGTACCTAACATGTACAATTGTACCTAACATGTACAACTGGCACATGAATAGTTCATCAAATTCACAACTTTGCACAGAAATTGCATATGAAATCCACACTATTGCACAAGGAATGTATTGAATATAAGGGGCTTTCAGCATTGCTGTATGAATAACAATTTAACCACTAATGCTAGTATGCAAATAGAGTTACTATAATTATCATCAATTGCGCTTTCTATTGCTACAGCAATGCATAATTAGTAGAAGAGGAATTAAGCTTTGCACAATAGTAACATACACCTGACACAAAAAAGTTCTAGACCAGATGCTTTTATGTTAGCTAATTCAAAATAATCGCACTAACAATATATATATTAATCGAAGGACATTTTCTTTCCCATCATTTGACACCTCATTCACACAAATTAAGTTGATACTTTTAAAGTTAATAAGTAATTAGACCTAATGAAAAATTGGTAGTAATATCCATTTTCTAGGGGGTGTCATTGATTTGTATGGTACACTGTGAGGCTCACAGTGTGAGCTATTGAAAGCATTAAGCCATGTATGGATGCATTGGGGGAGTGTGATTCATCACTCATACAGTACTACATAGCACACACTACACACTTATAGGTCAATAAATGCGTATGTGTTGTTTCGAGAGAAATTAGACAAATCAATGCACGCGCACTGATGTTGATGTGTGAATAATGGCACGACCCGTCAGGGGAGTGCTATTGTGAGCATATCAACATTTGCGCAAGTGCATTGATTTTTCGAATTTTTTGAGAAACAAAAAATATGCATGCATTGACCTAATTCATACACAACACTTTTTAAATCAAAATTCACAATCTGAGCATAATTTTGATCTATGTAAAAATGAATAAAAACATGTTAACAAGTTTACTTACACCCGCAGTGAAAATCGGCGAACCCGCGATTCCTGACCAACGAATCAAAACAAAGCGTGTGGCGTGCGCATTGAATGGCGAACACGCGGAGTGCATTAGACACTTTCAATGCACTGCTCATATTTTAGTTTCCTGCTTTCTGATTGGTTCGACACAATTAAGAGTGTATGAATAAGCAATAATATCCCATAGAAAACAGGATTTACTACAACTTTTTTCATTAGGTGTGGTTAATTAAAACATAACACAATTTTATGAACGAGTTGTCACACCATGGGGAATACATTTGCTTCCTTGATGTATTGTATATCTCAGATTTTCAATACAGATTTATTGATTTGGAATTAGCTAACATAAAGCACCTAGTCGGGAACTTTTAGTGTTAGGTGTATGTCTTCAGCATTGCGAATCATTGAAATTTGCTACATATACATTAAATATTATTTTGTGGAATAAAATTGTGTTAAACCTGTGAATATTTGTACAAACGCCAATAGATATGGTCTTAGTTTACGTTTGTATACACTACAAGAAGCTAACTGTTGTTATTGAGTAAGAGCTGGCCTTGTACTCGCATGTAAGAAAGTGTTAAATAATTGATGTAAGTTATCAGAAAGATTATGTTTTGTTGTGTTTATTAGCTATGAGATTTGATTACCAAAGTATGTTGGAATTGTGTTTGTGTTCATCCTTCAATGTTTGTAGTCAATTGTATAAAGTAGAGAGAGTTTGCCAATAGGTGTGTTCAGACATTGAGAGTTGACCGTCAGTAAATGGTGTAAATAGGGACGGTAGCTTATGCAACCAAGAAATATTAACTTCCCTATAAAATAATTTATCAACGGCCAACTGCCTTTGTCTGACAATACCAAAATTATCTTATTATATATAAATATATATATATATATCAATTAAATTAATATACAAAATGTTCAATGTAATTGAGCAAGCTTTGCATGCTTTTCTATTAAGGCAATTAATTTGTGTGGTAATTAAATTGTCACAAATTGGAGAAAAGAATAGTATATTTATTGCCAATTGAAGAAAGCAGACGACGTATAGTGATATGATTTTGATGGTTTGCAATTTGACAGCATTTGGGTATTATGTCATTGTGTTTGTTAGTACTTTGTTATAATTATGAACTTGCAACCACCTTACACAGAGCAAAATAGTGATGATTACTCATTATTTGAGTGCCAAAAGGTTGTAAGTGTTTTATTATAACTTAAGATATACAACCTTCTTGCACACAGTACTGATGGACAACAGAAGTCATATTTTGCAGAAAAACATACAATTATAGCGTAAAGATTCAAAGTCAGATAGTTTTAAGATGTCTCTTTTTGGGGGAGATTGTCGGATGGGCAAGGGGTTAGGCTTATTGAATAAAGCATAGCAACCGTGGTTTTTCTTCAACAACAGTGTTGAGTTTTACATGGTTTGACTATCATTTGATTTTACTTTCCAACAGACAAGGCCTTAGATTTCTTAAACTTGGGAGACTTTTGTTGAATTGTGTCAATATATTCTGAAATTAGAAGATCTTTGTAATATATGGTGTCAAAATAAGAAATTGAATTTCATTACAAGAAACAACAAGCTGTTCAAACTCTTTGTGTCCATATGTAAGTGTTTAGCAGCTCTGTGTATTTACAATGTCTATATCATCTACATGTATAATACACTGAGCCAAAAAAGAAACTTATAAAAAAAGAAACTTATACAATTTTAACAGATCACCAAATAATATTCTGTGCATGAAAATGTACCAAATTTGGATACAATATTACTGCAATGTATCGCTTCAAATGGCAGTCAATAACCAATTGTTTGCTTCAATGACACAAGAGAAATGTGCACTGCCCCTATGGTGATCTGTTAAAATTTTATAAGTTTCTTTTTTGGCTCAGTGTATATGTATAACAATGATATACATTGTATATCATAGACTTTGCTTCAACCTTCCTGATTTAAACCATAATAATTACTGCTTTTCAACTTAATATGCCTTTCCAAGTTTAATCAATCTGTATGTCATTTTTCTGTTATTGTCATATATTAAGACTCATGTGTAAACTTCATGGCCAGTTTTGTACAATGGTTTATGTTTAATCAGTTCCAAATTGGCGATAAATTATGCAGTTTTTAAAAAATGTTTTTGTTCACGCATATGATTCAGTGCGCCATGCAAGCTTTTATCATGCCTACGCTCTCTTGAATTCATTCACTGCTGTAAGGCCAAACAAAAAAGAAGGTCCGTCTCAGAAGCCTGCCCGCATTGGTATGTGAAATGAGCTACGGCGCGTAGGTATATGCGCTGAGTGCTAAAAAACTCCTTTTTTCTTCTTTTTTTTCTTTTTTTTGGATTTTTTTTTTCTTTTTTAAAAAATGGTTAAAAAAGTTCTCTGTAAGCTTGGATTAGCAACAACAACAAAAATAGCAAAAAATAAAATCGCATATCTCATAGCCTATTTTCTAAAAGAAAAAGAAATCGCACAGCACTTAGCTTATTTGCAAAATGTTTCTGAGACAGACTTTCTTCTTTGTTTGGCCTAAGCAGGTTCACCAAATTGGAACTGACTGAGGTATAGCTATGTTAAGGGAAATCTTCTGTAATATGTCTCTATTAGCAGGCAAGGTTAAAATCCAGTATATATGTCAGTACATATGCATTGGTTGATGTTTTTAATGATATATGGATGGTTTCAAACTTAAAGATGACCATATTATTGTATTTCTTATCATTCTCATTATATGCCAATTTAAATTCATTATTTTAACGGAAAATTTCCATTCATGTAGTGCTTATGGTAAATGGGCTGTAAGGACTTGTTTTTTGTCACAGTCCTACACAAAAGGGTGCCAAAGATTTTTATTTGTCATGGTTGAGTACTGTAAAGAGTCTGTGAAGATTTGGTTTAAGTTTTTAAGCACAACATAAAGCTTAAGGGTTACAGAAAAATGTGAGAATTCATATTGAAAGTTGTGTAAAACCAAGTTGTGATATATTGTCAGACAACAGATTACTCATTTCTATTTGATAGGGTCATGAAGGGTTTTTACAATTTTACACACTGATTAATGTTCACAATGCTTATTAGGCCAACAAAAAAAAAGGTTTGTCTCAAATGACATGAGAGACTGAAAATCTAATGCGGTCTGCGGATTTTTAATTATTTTTTCTTTCAATTTAGACCTGATCATCATTTGTTTGGCCAAAAAGTTGGATTTTGCAAGATTTTTTGAAAATTGAAAAAGAAAAAGAAATTGAAAAAAAAAGAAAAGAAAAAAAAACACTAAAAAAAAAGCTAACACGGGCGGATCATTTGAGACAAACTTTTTTTTTTTGGCCTTCCCTAACTGCTATTATATTGAATGTAACTTGGTGACTTGGTTGTGTAAAGGGCTTCTTTTTATTACAGGGCAAAACCAGTTCTTATTGTAGCATTCTTCTGCCAATCTTGATCAATTATGCTTGTTATGACTCTGTGATCTTTATATTTCATTACATACACTTAAATACAATTTGGTATAATTCATATTTGTGCATAATTTTTGTTACCAGATATTTACGTGAACATGATTGTGCACAAAGAGGGTAACAATTAACATAGAGCTTGAAGATGTAGAGTTTATCTCAAAAATTGGGTCTAAAGAGCAATTAATGTGGGGTTGTTTGTCCTTCATTGGTAACGAGGGGTTGATTGTGAAGGGTCATATGATTTACCCAAAACAGACCTGTAAATATCCATGTTTTTCTCTGATATACGTTGTTATACCTGGAGACCAAATGTTATAGTCTACCTCCAGTTTTCAAAGTAATGTAACTTTGATGAGCTATATCTCAGAATGACCAATGTTTTGGGAAGTTTTATCTTCAAATCATGTACTACAGTATTATTATAGTAAGAAACTTATTTTTCAAAATCTAGGAAACCATTCACAATGTAAAGCAGTGTTAGATTCATTAGGCCAAACAAAGAGAAGGTCTGTCCGCATTGGTATGTGAAATGAGCTACGGCGCGTAGGTCTATGCGCTGAGGGCTAAAAAACTTCCTTTTTTTTTTTTTTTTTGATTTTTTTTTTTTAAATTTAATTTTAAAAAAGGGTTAAAAAAAGTTCTCTGAAAGCAAGCTTGGATTAGCAACAAACAAAAAAAAATAGCAAAAAAAACCTATAATGATTTAGAGGGACCAGCAAAATATTCATAACCTATTGTCTAAATTTAAAATAAAAAAATCAATAAAAAAAAATCGCACAGCAGTTTTGCAAAATGTTTCTGAGACAGACTTTCTTCTTTGTTTGGCCTTACACCTCCTCCTCATCCCCCATGTAAGATTGGTATACAAACCTGTAGGTCTTTATAGATTGCTTTGTGAGAATAACATTTCAGTCACTTAAGGGCTGAGCATACTCCACAACGCTCCAACTCTTTCACACTCCAACTCTTTCACGCTCTCACACATACATGTTTTCATGATAAAAATATGCTGGTTCCCCTAAATCATTACGCCATAGAAACATATAGGTCGGAGCCAATATGACACAAGTAACGGTGGCAAACACTACCGCGGTTAAGCATTGTGGAGTATGCTCAGCCCTTTAACCCCCTGGGGTCTACCTGTCTATCTTACAGTGGTTCTGATTGGTTTATTACAAGATGTACTCATATGAATAGCCAATTCAAATGCAGCTTGTAAAATGTTTCACTTTCATCTTTATCAGAGATACAATTATTCTAACAATGTCTCTCATTGGTGCAATAAATGATGTATCCATCTTTTTAACCAATCGGCCGGTAGTTCTCAGGGGATTAAGCGACTAAAACACCCTGTTGTACAGGCTTGACCAACTCAACCTGAGAGGTCCGTCGCCGTAGAACAAAGGTTTTTTGTGTTGTATTAGGCCTATAGTTATTATCTTCTCAAATATTATATATCAAAACATGTGCTGTTAGAAGAAAATGGCGTCATTTTGGAATATCCAACACACTCTCCAATTTGCTACCTTTTTGTATTCTGCTATTCTGCTTGTGTAAAGGGTATTCTAAAAGATTTCTATGAAAAAAAGATGAAGAAAAAAAACATAACAAATATGCTAGCATTAACTATTTTGGTGTTAATCTTCTTGGTTCTTGATTGCTATTCTACTTTACTACTCGAGCTTTTAGCATTATAATCTACCCTGATGAAGCAATACAACCATTCTACCCAGTATAGCTATTAGCTAACTAGCGTTAACATTATAACTAGGTTTGACTAACCTAGTTTTACAAATTAAAATCATTGTGGTGAATCTCACACCTCAAGTATAATTTCTAAAAAAAATGTACAAAACAGGTATTGTTGTTGTTATAGAATTTATGTATGTTTGGTGGTGAATGGTAATCTGGGGTTAGTGAGTTTTAAAAACACTTAAACCCTGTTTAATACAAAGTTAATTAATTTAACTTGGTTTTAATCCATTGTTATAATAGTAGTAGTTGATATTGTGAATATGAATTGTTACATGGTCTCATAGTACAGTTTCAAAACTGTGTTGAGACCAGATACAAATGAGGTGATGATTTGTTACCTTCCATGTTTTATATTCCATTTTTGTGTGTATATTTGTGCTCTTATTGTATCATATTATTCCCCAGCCTCTTTATTGATCTAATTTGATCAATACAAACATGTTTGTATTGAGAAAGGTGGGAAGGGAAGATAATAAATATGTAAAAATCCTGGGCATTTTTGTAAACATCGTTTTGTCTGTCTCATTTTGTCAAATGGGATGCGGTCAAGCAGATAGGGGCCGATGGCGGGAGATTTTATTTTGAGATATGGGTGAAATTAGCTGCAGAGGGGTCAAAATATCAAAATTGAGTTGTTTTTTCGAGAAAAAATGAAAAGGGGAATCGTACTCTCTCATGTGGTAAAATGATTGTTTCAAGATATAGGGTAAACAAATATGTGACATGTTCTACCGAAACCAGACGGAATTTGGGCAGAGCTCCAAACTGAGAAATAGCCCAAAACCTAATTGGGGGTGATTTTTTGGGAATTTGAGTTTCTTGTAAATAATTAATCTTCAGAGTGTTTATAATATTATTGTGAAAGTTTCAGATTAAAAAAATTAAAGAATCAACAAAACAATGCAAAGTACATTGTAAGTACATTGAAAGTACATAAAACTAGTAACTTTTAAAGGGCGATATCTCAGTTTGGAGTTTTCATAAAGACGAACTTGAAAATAATTCAACTCCGCTTTGGGAAGTCCAATCAAAACAAAGAAAGTACCATTGTAAAGCTGAAGATCGCTACTTTAATAATCAATTACTAACTCAATTTTGATATCTTGCCCAATTGTGTCTGGTTTCGGTAGAACATGTCACATGATTTCTGACAGCAATCTCAATTACTTTATTAAAATAATGCAACGTTTAAACCAATTGTTCTCCATTTCAGCCTTTTCAATGTTTCAGGCTTTAAAACTTTTTATCTTGAGAACTGATCAACATAGGGTTTTGGGTCAATATCAGACCTAATCTGCTTAATCGCATCACAAATGTTGTTATCAATTAGTACAGATAGGAAATCAATTATCTGAAATATATATAATTAGATGGCTTTATTAAAGGTGGATGTTCCGATCACTTTAACTTGTTTTCATCAAAATATATTGATATCTTAAGAAACCCCATATTTTTCTCATTAGTTCTAAGATATGTTCCATTTAATTTAGAAGTTATAGGCCCAAAAAGCAGCAAATTGCTGCCAAAAGTGGTTAACCATCCAGCTAGTTTGCGTAATACTCAATGGGCAAATTTCATGTAACCATTGGAGTTATGCAACCCAACTCAAACTTTGGAATATGACTATTTTAAGAATGACCCTTCTTGTATTGTAGAATAGAAAACATCAAGTTAAAATCGGGCCAGCAATTGAAACACCTACCTTTAAACTAGCACAGGTAAGAAAATATGATGGATTAAGATAATTTACAAAGAAAATGTACAGAGTTTAAACAAGTACGCTGAAATGTAATTTAATATTGTCAAGCTTTGTCAGTAGTTGCTTTGGCCAAGATGCCTTCAGGGCTACTGCTGACCAATGCTTGACCAATAAAGCTGAACTAAATGTGAAATGGACCTTATCGTAGATAGGTAAATATCAATTGATTATCCTTTTCTGATGCATTGTGGGATAGAAAGTGACAAATTGTCCCACTTTTCTATCCCATAATGCATCAGAACCGGATAAGGTTAAATTAAAAAAATCATTTGTCTCAAAGCTCCCGCCCGCGCGCGTTAGTTTATTGATGCGCATTAGAAAAACAAAAATCGTACAAATCTTCTTTTTTAATTTAAATTTAAATTTCACAGATTTTTCAGATTTTTGATCACATCATTTTAAATACAAAAGGTCACTGTCACAAGGATTTCAATATTTTATATTTTAAAAACAAAAACCTTTAAAAAAACACCGCATTCCGCATTAGGTTTTGAAAAACTGAAGAGCTTTGAGACAAAAGATTTTTTTAATATAGCCTAATCAATTGACTTTTACCTATCTAAGATAATGTCTATTGGCCAGTTGTTATATACTTGTTATGGATTCCCCTTGTGAAAGCCTTCCTTGTTACTAATTAACAAAGAGTGAAAAAGTTCATCTGTTGGTAATCAAATAATTTGAAACTGATCTTAAGATAATAATCACCTGGAATTTTCAGGTGTGCTGCTACACCTATAATCAGCAGACTAATGACTCGAACTGACAGTCTTGACCTTTCGGAAATATGACGTCAGAATCAGGTCATAGACTCACGATAAACGGCATTGGGCCCACAGTATCCTTCTCAGTTATGTCCTTTGGAGAAACAAGTAGTTGGCGCAGTGTGCCCGAAGGTTTGAAATAGGCACGTATGCAGTAGTTTTCCGAATATCCTGTGTAGGGCTTCGGACACACCCTTGATGTATGGTATGGTAACAGTAACACTACTTGTCCTTTGGTCTTATTTTCACTGTCTTTAGACTGTCTCGCACAACGAGTCTGTGTTACCTTCCCAACACATATTAATGCTGGTTTTATACACCAGGGTAAAGAGGAGTAATTGCGGTAAAGTGCCTTACTCAAGAACACAACACGCTGGCAGCAACAGGACTCGAACCCACAACCTTTGTATTGTGGAGCGAGAATGTATCCTTTGGACCACGTGTGCCAACTGTCTCAATTGCCTCGTCGACCCAAGTGAGATTGGAGAGCTGTTAGGGGATATTACAATCTAAGTGCTTATACATTGTGTGGGCCGTGTCGGTAGCCTGGTAAATGAAGCGAAGTGTTGTGACAATTTCCTAATGACAGCAAAAACAAGTGGTTAGGAAGTCACATAGAAATGGTGGTCCCGTGCATCGGAAGAGCAATACCCAAGCATGTTAAAAAGGTTACAGACTCTTTCGCAGAGTAGGGGATTATCCCGGTCTGTATGTTAACACATCTAACGGACCCCAATGGAAATAAGCTATTATAAGCTTATTGGGTTATCCAGGGTCATAGCTTATTGGGTTATCCAGGGTCATAGGACCCAAATGATCTCAAATCCAATCCAATCCTTGATTTTTACCTTGAAAGCAGATTTTCTTACAGATATGCATTTTTGATCATAAATCATGAAGTCAAATCAAGGTCATGGTTATGGTTTAAATACATGGAAATAAACTGTTGAGGTCAACTTATTTTCTGAGCATTTTCTGTTCGTAAATAGAATTTCATGGTTTGACACCGTGAACCGTGTTAACGCCGCCGTTTACAGTGTTTCCGGCTACGATCGCAACTGTACACAAGTGAACAGGATAGTATGGAATGCTTTATGATGAAAATCAAAACAAATGTTGTAAAATAACAGATTTCCATTATGATTTAGTAAAGTTCTAATTTATAGGGGTGTAATGAGAAAAAAACAATTTCAACTTTGATGGAAATATGAATACGAAGCATTTTTTTCCTTCAAAATTTGTCTTAGTTTGGTTTATATAACCCTAACCCTACCATATAAGTTTTTTTTGCTGAAAAAATGGACCCAGCCTATATACCTGGCGCACAAACTGCGCCAAGTAGCCTGGACACTCGTGTCGCACTGGAAAGTCCTGTTTGCCGAAGGTCCCTGGCTTAAATAGAGTTAGGGTAAAGAAATGAATCACAACAGGCTAACTATTTCTGATACTACCGTACATTTATTTTAATTTATTGTGAAATATTTTTGGCATAAGCTTTCCATTTTCTTTCTACAAAAAATAAATATAAATTAACATATTTCATTTAAGATCAATGTATACTTTCGTAAGCTGGCGATGATAAATAAGTGGAATAGCATAATGTAAAGATCAGGTCTGAGTTGGTTCTACATTGTTTGGTTGTCCACCATTGCATCTTGTAGAGAGCAACAATGAGCGCAACAGTTTTCTTACATGAAATTTCAAATGATGGGTAACAACAAACCAAAAGGCCTATAAATAAGAAATCAATGTAACTGTACTCCTTTTCACTTGATAACTTGATTTAGTGTTGTATTAAATAATATTCAAATACATTGTACAATTCAACCTTTGAAATTGAAAAAAAAAGGTTCCGGAATTTGGAAAAGGAAAATTGAGGTAGGTATGTATTCTTTTGTACAAACAGTTTCATTCTTTTTCACATTTTTGAACATAAGGAATGGTCAGTGCAGTGGTGGACAACCATACAATGCAACATTATTTATTAATAGAACATTAACTTCAACTTATTTCAATGCTAAAAAAGGAAACATTCAAACATATAAAAAAAACTATGCAATTGTAATTTCAAAGCTTATACAACAAATAGATAAATCAAATATCTCTTGGGGTGATTATTTTGTCACTAATCGTTGCCCTCTTAAATATTCATACCTTTACCACAATGGTTATGATGACTTATGCTTTAATCTTTACATACAAATATTATAGCAATCATATCTATGCAAAATGGAATTGAACTTTATATTTTGACTGATTTTCTCAGTTTCTTGAAATTATGTAAATATAATATAAAATACCTGAATATGAATTGTTTATTAGAATCTGTATACATATTGATTGAAATGGCAAAAGAAATCCATCACAGGTCCTTATAATTTATGGAAATGAAGATGTTTGTTACCAATGAGTATGCTATCACAAATTAGCCTAGTCTTAAGTATTCCGACTTGGACACTTTTGTCCCCATTTTATGAATAGTTAATGAATTGAAGCAAGCTTTATATAGGTTATGGTATCTTGTAAATCAGTTGTTTGGAGACTAATGTGAATAATCTTAACATTCCCCTTTGGAAACAGGAATAATTAAGAAGATTGTTCACAGTTCCTGAATTATATCCTAATGGATCATGCATCCCAGTCAGCAACATCAGCAACAACTTTTTGTTTTGAACACAAGCTGAAAAAGCATGGAATTTTACATGATTCATTATCACAACCAAGGTTATAAATAGGTTACAAAGTGTTTACAAATACTTGATCAACTTGCATTGAAAGACATCTTTGTTCATGTTCCCTAACCTTCCTCAACAGTACAAATCACTACACTGCTAGTTGTTGGTAGCATGCACTTCCCCAGTCTATCCCGTCGTGCAATCACGTCGCGCAATCAGACGGGATGTGAAATGGCAAAGAACATGTTAAGATTTTTGAGCTGACTGTGGCGCAATTAGTTAGGTGCCAAACTTCCACTCGGGCAGCCCGGGTTTGCCCTGCCTCCCCCATTTGTCCATGATAGTTTCACTCTCAAAAACACGCCCAGGGCGTTAGGATTAAGTATTCACAAACATAACATTCAAGCTGTATGCAGGGTCATAACAAGAATTTTGGAATTACCCATTTCTTTGAAAACTGCCCATCCCAAATCTATGACCTGTTGGACCTAAACCATCCAGTATTTATGGTTTCTGCATGCATATAACTTGAGGGTCAGTGTGAGGTTAGTTAGAATGAGAGATCCCATGTTTTGGATATGATGGCACTTAAGAGCCACACCCGTTGTATTGTGAATGACTTCCAAATAAGTACATGTATAACCTTAACTTGCAATGTTAAGGTTTCTGAAAAAAATATATGTTTTTTTAGCCAAGAGTTACTTGAATAGAGTTTAGAGTTCCCTCCAAAAAGGATGCTAATCCAAGACATCGGACATCTCTATTAATCTAGACCTGAATTGATCAGCTTCCTTTACTAGTTCAGTTTCCATATTTCTGTAATCAAGTTTGTAAATATTTTGGGCTGTATGCTCGTACTAAACTCAGTTTTAGCTTAACTTGTGTCTAAATTAAACGAGAGTTTATCTTTTAAATGGAGTGTTTAACAAAACCTAATTTTAAACTCTGCAAATCTTATCCCAATAGTGGTCACTGTCTACAGATATTCAATTTATTGTGACCCAAATGGGTTACAATAGATATTGACCGAATTCCTCAAATGCACATGTATCATTTAAGGCGTAAATTGGTGCACAAGTTTAGTTAAACAGGTGTTAAACTACCCCCATTTAAAGTTAGTAAGAGGCGTGTTAAAGTTAAACAAATTTTCTAGCATTGCGTTAAGTTAGACGATGTATTAAAAGTCGAAGTTAGACGCGTGTTTAGCTTAAAACTACGTTGAAATACGTACGAGTATACAGACTTTTTTTTCAGCTGTCAAAGGTTTATTTTGCAAATTAAATAACATCCAAAAAGGTAGATGGTCTAATTACTATTAGCTGAAACTGGCTACAAAAGGGTTTGGCACATCACATCTACTTAAAGACCTGTAAAACTCTACATCAATCATAATAAGGCTAAAAAACTATTACAAACCTATAACGTGTGGGCCACACATATTTCATTAATTTTTGGCCACATTTTGTTTTATTATAAAATCCTGGAAAAACTCTTTATTGCTAGTTGTAGAGAAAAATTATGTCTGATCTTTTAACCAAAAGCAAAATTACTGTCATTATTATACAAATATGGACTTTTCATGAGGGAAATGGGGTGAACTATAATTGCCCCAAGGTGATCTGGAGATCGTAAGCCTACTATTTTCCTGAAGCCGAACAGGAAAATAATAGGCTTAGGTCTCCTGATCACCGAGGGACAATAGTTCATCCCATTTCACGAATAAAGAGCAGTCCATATTTGTTTTATATAACGCATGAAAATATATTTGTGTGTGATTTTCATCACATTAAACATGAAAAAGATCTTTCAGGCGAGTCGATCCTCCAAGCCATTATGGCAAAATCGTACGAGGCCGGCAGGGCATTTTTTGCCTTTCAAAAAGGACTATTGACCGCCCGGTCAATAGTACTTTTTGAAAGACAAAAAAAGACTGGGAAGTGACGTCAAGCATGAAATGGACCAAACTATTTTGTGTTATCTGATGTAGTATCCACCAATCAGATGGCTAAAATATGTTCATGCGTTATATAATAGTGTTTATTGAATTGATTGTATTAATGTAGTTTGCCATTTTTTTCACCAATGTAGGTGACCTGAAGTAGAATTGATGCAAAAATCTCAATCCCCCAACAAATAAAAAATAAATAAAAAATAAAATTTTGCATTTAAATTGTCAGGCCACTGTCAGGTAATTCAAATCCTTGATTTTTCTCTCCAAACCAATTCTTTACATTTTGGTATTGTTTTGAGCTTGAAGCACATAATCAACTGTCACTAGACTTTAACAAGAATCACCATGAATTAACAAGTGTGCAGCATTCCTTGATATTAAATCCCTCTGGAAATAGCAACTTTTGCTGTGTACAGGGAAGTCCAATACAGATTGCATCATGGTACATTTGATCAACCTCTTCCCTCTCTACTGATTTCTTACACTTGCAGCAAACAGACGGTGAAGAGTAATCCTCCAGTTCTAGATTATATTGGCCGGCTACCTTGAGGCATCTCTGAGAATGTTGAGCATATGCTCTGTATCCAGTAAACACCATCAAACATTTATTGCAATATGGGGGTTGATCTATGTACCTCATCAAGAGGTGGTATTGCGCATGATTACATTGTTTAGTATGTAGAATCAGGTGACCATTGGATGGCAGAATCTTCTCACATCGGAGACAGACAAAGCTTTCTTTAGTCACGCTGTTGTCTCGGTATGCCTGCAGTGTCTTACTTAAGGAAGATGTTTGTTGATGTTCACATTTATGTGGCTGTCTGTTATCGGGGACCACCTTGCAAGCACCGGGACAATTGATGCAGTTGTAGTAGGAGAGACGTTCCAAGAGTTTGAAGTATTGATCTAAGTTGCAATGAGAGGTATGAACCAGTAGAAATCCAACTGAAGCAAACATCAATCTACAATGACCACATCGGTACTGATAAGAAGAATCATAATTTTGTTTTGTGACAATCTTGGACACTGGCAGTCCTTTATTCTCTTCTACCATCTGAACAGTATCATTGCTTATGGTTTCTGTATACTCCTCAGCATCCACAGATATGCCTTCTGACTTGGTACTCAGATGCAGTTTCATATCTGCTTCATTGTCTAATCCAATACCGCAATGTTTACATACATAAAAACCAGATTTTGTGATTACATGATGATCTTCTATAGTTATTGCTATCTTGGAATGAGCGCAATTAGTGACACACAGTCTACACAATACATTACTCCATTTCTTTGTATCTTTCACCGAGGAGGCTGTAGGACTGCAATGGGTACATACTGCAGGCATGGCAGTAATTACATCATTAGCCCTGTGCAATGTTAAATAATCTTCATCGTTCGTCTGAGGATTAAGAAGACAAACCGTAACATGCTGCATTAGGTTGATCTTCATCTTTGTTGGTATCAAACAATACGGGCATCGCATGTCTTGACTAAGCGCAAGGAGTATAGCCTGATCATCAATACCTCGCAATTTACCATTGGATTTCTCAACACCTGCTTTTTGAACAATCTGATACTTTCCCTGCTTCACACCATCGTGGAAAGACTTCCATGCTAGACTCTCTCGTAGATTCTTTGATGGATTTTTAGGATAAGAGATAATCTGTTTATCAGGGGTCAAAACTTTATTGACTTCTGTTGACTCTACTATCATCGGTTCAACCAATGCAACATTGGACGCCTTTTGAGTTTTAACAGTTTCTGCCTTCTTTGTTGTCTTCAGAATTTGTTTGATATGAGTTGGCTTAGTGTAACTACAGGCTGGACCTGGAGCAGGTAGAATAGGGACAAAGTCTGATGATGTTCTAGTGTGAGCTGCCATCACTGCCTTTGCTGTAGCCGCTGCCACCATGTTGCGGAATTCTGTTTCAGCTTCCTCACGCTGTATCAGAAGAGAAGTTTTCTTTGCTATTTCATCTATTGTTTCTGTTTCTAATAAGGTAGACTTTCTACTTTGCTCTAACGCTCTTGTTGCTGCAGCCCTTGTAGCTGCTTCAGAGGCTATCTTTCTAGCTTTTTCTGCTTCAATTGCAGCTTTTTCTTCTAACACTAAATCTTCTACCGACTTTACATTAATTCTCAAAGCAGCTTGAGCTGCTGCACGTGCAGCTGCAAGAGATGCAATAATTGTAGCATTCTCCAATTCATGTTGAGACTTTTCTGCTGTATATATATCCAGAGGTGATTGTACATTAACCACAGCTGCTCTAGCAGCAGCCGTAGCAGCAGCCTCAGCAACTGCTCTAAGAGCAGCTTCGGATGCTGCCTTTGATGCTGCCTCTGCTTCCTTGATCTTATTTTCAACTATTAATCCTGATTGTGATGGTACTAATTGTGTTGTCTCTGCCACCATTCTAGCCATAGCTTGAGAAGCAGCCCTTGCAGCAGCTTCTGATGCGGCCCGAGTAGCAGCTGCCTGTATCTCAATAGCAGCGTTTCTAACAGTCCTCTTTTGTTCATCATATTTCAGTTGCCTCAAAGATGCTTCTAGAAGCTCTGTTGCTGTCTTCTGCTTCTTTTCTTCCTTTGCTTGTGATGTAACCCTCATTAATGCAGAAGATGCTGCTCTTGCTGCAGCTTCTGTAGCTATTCTTTCTTCTTGTTCTCTAGTCTTAATAGTGTTCTTGATGACCTTAGCTGGATCCTTTTCTTTAGACACAAAATGACCGTCTCGTCCTAGTTCTATTTTGACTTTCTTGGTCAATGATTTTGGTTTTGCTGCTGGGATCCAAACAGTCGACTTTCTTTTTCTGCTGGATACTCTTGTAGGTTCCTTGTGTGGTGAATGACGTTTTGTTTTTCGCTGTGACTTTTCCTTTTCTATATCAGTAGATGATAATGAGGGTTCTCCGTCATCTTCTTCAGACATTTTCTGTTCTTCAGACCTACCTGGTGAATGTGGTTCTGATTTAATATGAACAGTAGGAGAATAAGTTTCAGTATCTATTGATAAATCTTCCTTTTCTATGAGTTCCTTCTTAATTCTCATGCCATCTGGTAATGCTAAAGATTCACCTCGGTTTTGAGATGCATAATCACACTTTTTGGCTGCAACAGTAGTTTGTTCTCCAACAGTATCATCATCATAACCAGTGTCAGCTGGTTCCTGTTTTATATATATACCACTATTGATGACAGCATCTTCATTGAGTTCCATGGGATCTTCAGGTTTAATTTCAGTTTTGATTCCCAAGATTGTGCTGTCAATTTCAAGACCAGTTGAATATTTGACAGATGCAGAATCTGTCTCTGGGTCAATGCTAGGTCCCTGGTCAGCATCAATCTCCAAGAAAACACTACTTGACAAGGATCTATCATTGGAGACTTGTATTCCAGCATGAGACTCATCTGTTTCATCAGATTTTACTTCAGCCATAATTATACCTATCAATTGATCTGTAATGGGTTTATTGACATCAATAACAGTATTCTGGTGATTTCTGTTGATCAGATTTCCCCCTGACCGATGATCCTTGACCTTAGGGGTCTCAATTTCCTCTTCTGAATCATCCTTATTACTCATGAATTCAAGATAACGTTGTGTCTGCTGTCGCCTTCTCCCTGATCTTGATTTGATCTCTGAGGTATTCAAATTCACAGCTGCTGTTGCTGACTTCAAATCAGGTTTGTTGCTTACAGCAATTGATGGTACTGTTACAGCAGGTGTATTGCATATTGAGGTGGCTGTTCTCAGCCTCACAGCTGGGTCAATACACAAGGCAGAACTACTTGCATATGTCGTTGAGTCTTCTACTGGTGAGACAACAGCAGGGATCATAGCACATTTTTGTTTTTGTCTTCTTCTTTCATCAAGCAGTTCTTGCACAGTAGGTGTGTTTCCACTAGGTCTGGCTTTATTATTAGGACAAAATCGCCTTGCAACACGCGTCAATCCTGACAGCTGAAATGCATCTGGTAGTGGTGGTGATGGTGTTACTGATGGTACAGGACTGATACTTATATTTTGATTCATGACTTGCGGTAGAAAGGACATTGGTACAGCCGTTATGAGTCCATTTTGATTAGCTCCTACATTTATCAATGATTGATTTTGGTTGGGGAATACTACTGCTTGGTTTGCCTGGGGTTGAGGTAGTATCCGAGGCATTCCTTGTAGCAACACTTGTTCCCCATTTATTCCGGTGATTCCTGCCAAATTGTTGGATCCTAAAATTCCAAATGATTGCCCACCCAATGAAATCTGGTGTCCAGGTAGCGAACGTGTCTGTACAGGTTGTACAAATGACTGCAATTGGGGTTGAATGAATGGTTGAATAGTAGTAGCTATATTGGGCTGAGGTAAATTAGATAGCAGCACTGTGCCAGCTGGTAGTTGGGATATGGTATTATTTACAGCTTGTAGTACAGTTTGGCTAGAGGTCTGGTTATTTACAGCTTGTATAAATGTCTGGCCAGAGATCTGGTCCTTCAAAGGTACTAGGTTTGGCAGTTGAACATATTTAGCTAGAGAAGTTGAGGCATTGATTGCATTCAAGGCATTGCCTGTATTAAGAGACTCTACATTGGTTGATCCATCAGTATTTGTAGTGCAAAACTGACCACCAATATCTGTGTTGACAATCTGTTGGCGTTGGATAGTTTCATCTTTTAACCCAGTTTTTGAGATACCATCCTCTAGATCAACTTTCTTATCATCTTCTTCCTGGGTAGCCTCTTCATCTTTCCCTCCTATCTTGACTTTCACATCATTTGGGTTAACTTCATCATACTGAGATGTTGCATAGGCAATGTCTGTGTCTTCTGAATCAATGTTAAATGCAGCTAGCAGGTCACCAAATCCACCAGTAGACTCCATGGTTAATCACCCACTATAATGTTCTTCAAGACCTGAAAAAATAACAGAAACCATTGCTTTGTTAAGTTTTGAAATATATTGCATTGATAATTTTATTCATTATATTATCAAAGGCAGGGATTTTGGATGGTAGAGCTGAAGGCAAACATACAATCTAGAAAGACCTGAAAATCCCTCAACATATGGTTGGAGTATATCACTCAAAATGGTTGGAGTATATCACTCAACATGTTTGGAGTATATCACTCAACATGGTTGGAGTATTTCCCTCACCATGGTTGGAGTATATCACTCAACATGGTTGAAGTATATCACTCAACATGTTTGGAGTATATCACTCAACATGTTTGGAGTATATCACTCAACATGGTTGGAGTATATCACTCAACATGGTTAGAGTATATCACTCAACATGTTTGGAGTATATCACTCAACATGGTTGGAGTATATCACTCAACATGTTTGGAGTATATCACTCAACATGGTTGGAGTATTTCCCTCACCATGGTTGGAGTATATCACTCAACATGGTTGATGTATATCACTTAACATGTTTGGAGTATATCACTCAACATGTTTGGAGTATATCACTCAACATGGTTGGAGTATATCACTCAACATGTTTGGAGTATATCACTCAACATGGTTGGAGTATTTCCCTCACCATGGTTGGAGTATATCACTCAACATGGTTGATGTATATCACTTAACATGTTTGGAGTATATCACTCAACATGTTTGGAGTATATCACTCAACATGGTTAGAGTATATCACTCAACATGGTTAGAGTATATCACTCAACATGTTTGGAGTATATCACTCAACATGGTTGGAGTGTTTCCCTCACCATGGTTGGAGTATATCACTCAACATGGTTGGAGTATATCACTCAACATGTTTGGAGTATATCACTCAACATGGTTGGAGTATATCACTCAACATGTTTGGAGTATATCACTCAACATGGTTGGAGTATTTCCCTCACCATGGTTGGAGTATACCACCCAACATGGTTGGAGTATATCACTCAACATGGTTGAAGTATATCGGGCCATGCGTTTTGAACTCGCCACCCAAAAATGGTGGTGTTGTTACATATTTTCAAATTGTGATCTGTTTATTTCATCATATCTCAGCAAAACATAAGGCTATAGTCATGTTTTTGGTCTCATTTAAAAGCTAATGAGTACCACTAACAAACCTGTAAATATGAACAACATAGCTTTTCAATTAGCGAAGTTATGGTTGATTGAATTGCGAATCGTCAAGGTGGAGGAGGGGGGGATGCGGGGGGGGGGGGGGGGGGGATGCGGTACACACAAACTCTATGGGAACAGCGCGTTTCGTGTGTGTAAACTTGATTAAATTAACTACTACTAAAGTACTACATGGGCTACAAACTTGGTTTTGGTCTTAATTTACAGCTAAACAATTCTGCTAGTTGTTTTTAATCATTTTGAACTCTTTATGATTAGTTTAGTCCATAAAATATGAACTTTTACTTACGAAACTATCCGTTTTCATGATAAACACTGTAGTAAGTAATGCGGATGTCTTCAAAATCTAAAAGTTGCTGTAAAATTTTAATTACTTATCCTATCACAGTCAAAGTATACATTTTCTAAAAGGAAATTTGATGAGGAATCCAATATGGACTTACATTTTCAGTTAGGGTTAGGGCTAAAATGTTTAGTTCAAAATATGTTGAATTGTTAAAAAAACACCGTAATTTGGAACACCCTGTATTCTGAGATTAAACAAACAAATGTGATTTTTCTTTCTCCAAAGTCAGTAGGCTTCACCCATCCTCTAACCAAATAAATATTGTATACTTTCAGTTTATCACTGTAAGTTAGTAATAAGCAATGCATTATACAATCCACTTTTTATCCAGAAATTATTTTTTCCACCCTGTATAATTTCAAGGTCACCTGTATAATGAGTTGAAATGTGTATATTTGGATTGCTTATGTCCTCAGCTTTCCAAAAATGTATACCTTTGCTAGTTTAGGTTAGTAATTGTGGAGATATTCCAATTTGAAACTCAATTGGTGTAAAAATGCATTTAATATTTGTGATGTAACGCTAAGGGTGGCGAGTTCATAACACATGGCCATCACTCAACATGGATGGAGTATATCACTCAACATATGAACCAAAAAGTGGTACTGCAGTTAAGATTTAAAATATGAAATGTATTACAAATGTATACAAATTAAGTAAAACATATTGAGAAGTAGTTATCATTTTTATCTTCTAAAAATTAGTAGTTTTAACCAGCATAAACATGGCAATGTTGCAGTGGCGTAGCTAGGTTTTTTAAATGGGGGGGGGGGGGGGGGGGGGGGGGGTACAAACGAAGTGAGATTTTCACTTATGGCTATTATTCCACTTTTTACACACTAATGATCCTTGTTAAATGAAAAGATTAAGAACTGACAGACTACCAACAATGACCAAAATACTCAAATATTGTATTGGGGAGGCAATTTCCCCATTACCCCACCCCCTCTGGATAGACCACTGCAAAGTTGTTTACTTTTGTGTGTGTCGTAAAGTAATTCTTAAGCATACCAGTTGAGCATACTCAAATATTGTATTGGGGAGGCAATTGCCCCCCTTACCCCTACCCCCTCTGGATAGACCACTGCAATTTGTTTTACTTTTGTGTGTCGTAAGTAAATTCTTAAGCATAACAGTTGGTTAAAAATTACCTCTTGGCAAACATGATACACCACTTGTATTTTCTCATATACATGTATGTCACTTTGACAGGAAAGTGTTGGTAAAAAACTCTGAGCTGAGTTTCACCAAGCACATTCTCAGCGTTATAAACCCCCTATATGTACATACAAACCACATTTAAAGACAAATTCCAGACTTGTTGAGAGTGCACACCACCAAATAATAATGTGCGTACAGCCAATACCTGTTGGTATTTTTGCTGTAGACGTTTAGCCTTAACTGTTTGTAGTTTGTTTTTTCTACAATAACAGAGGTATTTGAGTAAAGGGTTTTGGGCAAAAATATAACACTAAATTACTGCATACTATTTTCTAGAAGTAAGCTGCTATCTTCAGTAGATAGCACCAATAGTACCAACTATGCCAAACACCTAAATTCAAGCAAATGTTAGATACATATTTACATGATGATAAAGGGATTGGAGAAAAACCTACATGCACATATGTACAAACCACATTGAAGACAAATTCCACACCTGTAGAGTGAAAACCACCAAATAATAACGTGCTTATTGCCAATACCTAGTTGGTGTTTTAAATTAGTATAGACCCCCCCCCTCTTGGTAATTCTAATGTAATAACATCCTAGAAAAGGTACGAAGTGCTGTAATGTAGGTCTAAATGTTTTATAATTTGGCATTGGTAAGTTGTTTCCCTTCATATTAGCGCAAGATCTCTAGCTTCTTGGTATTACATTACACGATTTCACTGTTTCCACCAATTTCGAGCTAAAATCCTTTATCTAAAATTAGACAGCCTGTCGTACGTAAGCTAGGTTTCATGGGCCAGTAGCGGGGGGGGGGGGGGGGGGGGGGAATGCTGGTCAACCCCCACAAAATTGATTGCACTTATAGGCATCTTGATCTACAATAAAAACATGATTTAAATTGTTTGCTCTAAAGTTGAGAAAAATGCATTTACCTCTTAACCACACAAAGCAATAAGGAACTTTTGGTGGTGTGGGACATAACCAATAACTATGTTCTTGCAATATATTGATATGGCAAACAACTGCAAAACAGCACAAATCAAAGCCATCTATCCAATCAACTGTGCTAAATAAGTGAATATGTGATTTAGGAGATGAATTATAATTTTACCACAAGGAGATGAACAGACTTCTAATTCTTAAACATCAAGTAATCCATAACAGTGAGGTATCAAGGGGAGGGGTTGACAGGTTGCATACACCCCACCTGTCAGAAGGCTTTCCCCTGATGCCCCCCCCCCCCCCCCCTGCCTCCGCATGAGGGTATTTGTCTTCATAATTTTTACAGTTTCTTTATTTCAGTTTTTGATAATTGATGATTTTGTGTATCACTGTTCCCCCACACATGTTGCTTAGGGTTTGTAAACTTCTTTAAATTCATAAAAATGTTTTAGCCTTAAAGGGGTGGCCTTAAAGGGGCGTTGTGTGCTTTGTTATGACATGAACCGTTCAAAAGAATTGGATGTTGATTCTTATTAACATTTTAACTTAACTCACAATTTTTACTATGGCAATGACAAAAAACACCTGTTCTACGGGCGAAGGGACCTCTCAGGTTGGGTCGGTCGTCAGGCAGTCTTTATTTCAAAATGTTGTGGAAAATTTTGGTGAATTTTAACAATTTTCGGCAGGTGGTTTGTTGTTGTTTTGTATTTCAAAATGTTGGTGAAAAATGTTTGCATCCAAAATTTCAACAATTTTCCAACAACATAAATTTCAAAACGAGTTTGTAAAACAAAATTTGTCTTCCAAATAAAATGAAAAGGGTCAGTCAGTTGGGCCTGTAGTACAGTGGTGGTCAGTGGTGGTATTTTTCCTTGCCTAAACTCTCATGGCTTATATTTACATATGATGGTTTAAAATGGTCTAACATAAAAAAGATATGGTATGATATTAATCTATAATGTAGTATTTAAATTCATGGTGTTCTATAACATTTGATTAAAAGAGTAAAAAGTGCTAGAATATATGTTTAAATTCTGCATCTTTATTCTTGAGAAATCAAATAATTCAATCAGGATACTTATAAGTCATATGAATATATAAAGCCCAATTCACAAAATACATTATGATATAAACAGAATACAGCTCTGGTAACAGCCAAGCAGGCTCTTATTATAAGTCAGTATGGTCTTCACTATGTTACCAGCATGTATGCGATACAGCTCCGATGCAGCTCTTTGAATTATGCATATTGGCATTATTAAAATGAGGAAATTTGTTAAGTCAGATATTATGCACGCTCTAATAGCATTGGGTATACCTGCACGACACGGGCAAATTATATATCCTCTCTCATTGTCATGAGCACAAATTAATTTCAAATTGAATTGCTGATTTGAATGTACACGGCATATGTTGATGACAAGCGTTTGATCATAAGTCTTGTTTCCTAAAAAAATTAATTCTGATAAAATGATAATTCTTGGTCTGATTTTTACACAAACATGTGTGAGAACTTGACAAGTATGTGGATGAGGACAGCTGGGAGAGGGGGTATGAGGATGAGGGAGGAGGGTGATGGTAGAGTGGTAGAGACCCGGGGGGGGGGGGGGCACTCAACTTTTAGGGGTGTGCGCCCAGGGTCTCAAAAGGGGCTAGAGAACTGAACTGAGTGGATTTTATGACGAAAACTAGGGTCTTAGGAACTGATT